>BSBK01001854.1:0-420000 GCA_027943335.1 Chamaecyparis obtusa | reverse complement strand
CTTGAGGATAATAGATTGAGGACCAATGCTAAATGATTCTAAACTTAGTACACAACTCCTTTAGATCTTTTTTCTTCAACCAGCCCCCATTATCAGTGATTATTGAGGAGGGTACGCCATATCTACAAATGATGTAATTTAGTATGAACCTTGCTACAGATTTGCCATCAGCTATGGCGAGAGGCACTACCTCGACCCACTTAGTAAAATAGTCAGTAGTTGATATGATGAATTTGTGCCCTCTTGAGGAAGAAGGATGGATCTGACCCACCAAATCAAAGGCCCATTGTTGAAACAACTAGAAACTGATGAATGGAATGAGCTCCTTGGCAAGAGTGTGGATCAGATTTCCATAAAATTGGCACTTCTTGCAAGATTTGGTATATTGTATAGTTTCTTTTTCCATATTCAGCCAGTAGTAACTAGCTCTAATAAGTTTATGAGCTAACGTTAGACCACTCGAATGAGAACCACAGATGCCTTCATGCACCTCAGCTAATGCACGTTTGGACTCATTG
This sequence comes from Chamaecyparis obtusa, assembly GCA_027943335.1. NCBI lineage: Eukaryota > Viridiplantae > Streptophyta > Pinopsida > Cupressales > Cupressaceae > Chamaecyparis > Chamaecyparis obtusa. Next base: position 419,482 of record BSBK01001854.1, on the reverse strand, counting down.
GAATCTAGACACCTAAGGAGGGTACCATCTAGACCTCGCCTATACAAGTCATTAGCAAAAATGACATTACGTGAAGCACCGTGGATAAGGTGGTGTTTTTTCATTTTGGGTATAAGTATCTGGAATAATTTGGTCCTGGAGGTAGGAGTAAATATGATGGTATCAAGATGAGTCATGTCCAATGACTGAATAGATCATCCAAGATTCAAGATTTTTAGAAGCTAGGTAGCATAACATTTCATCTAGGAATTGATGTCGGAAGTCATTTTATGGAATTTTCAACATAGAGGCAAGAGTAGCCATGGCATCCACTGATTTGTTATCTACTCTTGGAATCTACTGGAAAGTAATGTGTGCAAAGAATTTCCTTAAATCATCCACCATCTGTTTATAAGGCACTAGCTTTTCATCCTTGGTTTGATAGATATCATTAAATTGGTTGATGACCAAATGGGAGTCTCCAAAGACCTTAAGTTCATCCACACACCATTCAACAACTATTTTCATGCCATTTACCAAAGCTTCATATTCACCAATGTTGTTTGTACAAGGAAACAACATTTTATAAGATTTAGGTAGGGAGTATTTTTGTGGTGTGATAAACAATATTCCAGCACCTGACCCCTCCTAGGTAAATGAGCCATCAAAGAACATGGTCCATGTCTGATACGTGAGAAGCATTATGGACTCATCCAGAAATTCAATGCTCAATGGTTGATAATCTATTATAGGTGCTTCAGCCAGTTGATTTGCAATCACTTTCCCTTTAATAGCTTTCCTCTCTACATACTCAATGTCAAACTCATTGAGTATCATGACCCATTTTTCTAATCTACCTATAAGGGCAGCCTTGTTGAGTAAGTACTTTAATGGATCAATTTTAGCAATAAGTCTCATAGTGTGAGAAAGCATATAGTGATGCAGCTTCTGTGAGGCAAACACCACTGCTAAACAAGCCTTTTCAATGACATAATAGTTCATCTCATATGAGACCAGAGTTATACTGATATAGTATATAGATCTTTCTTTGTTATTCTGATCCTCCTGAGCTAGTAGTGCACCCAAATATGTGTCTATAGCTGAAATGGATAGGATGAGTGGCTTCCCATGAATATGAGGCATTAAGATTGGTGGATTAGCAAGATATTATTTGATTTGTTGGAACTCTTTCTTACATTCTTCATTCCATTCATAGGTCACACCTTTATGCAAAGTTTTGGTGACTTATTAGCCAATTGTGCAATTAAGCACGGAATGGATTGTAGTCTTCCTTGAAGTCCTCTTATTGGACTGATGTTCTTTGGTGGAGACATTTCCATGATATCTTGAAATTTTTTAGGATCTACCTCTATGCCTTTAGCAGATATGATATAACCCAATAATTTTCCAAAAGTAACACTGAACGCATAGTTCTTTGGGTTGAGCCTCAAACTGAATTACTCCATTCAATCTAGTATAGGACGTAGATCTATGAGATGTGTTCTCCTTTGCATGCTTTTAGCCAAAGTATCATCTACATAATCTTCCATTATTTTGTGCATCATATCATCAAAGATAGTTGTAACAACTCTTTGATAGGTAGCCCTAGCATTTTTAGTCCAAAGGGCATAACAATCCAACAGAATGTCCCCCAAGAACAAGTGAATGCTATCTTTTCTTGGTCTTCTGGCATGATCTTTATCTGATTATAACTAGAAAAGCCATCCATTAGAGAGTACATTTGTTAGCCAGTTGTCATGTCCACTATCATGTCAATATTAGGTAATGGAAAATCATCCTTAGGACATGCTTTATTCAGGTCCCTAAAGTCTGTGCACACTTGGATAGACTTATCATGTCTTGTGACTAGAATAATATTAGAGATCTACTCCACATAGTCAATAGCTTGGATGAAACCATCCTTGAGAAGTTTTTCTAGTTCTTCTTTTACTAAGAGCACCACATGTGGATGCATCTTATGAAGCTTTTACTTGACAGGTCTAACGCCTAGTGCAATAGACAGATGATGCATGATTAGATTGGGGTCTAATCTAGGCATATCAGAGTAAGTCTGTGAAAAATTGATTTTCTTGCTTTGAAAGAAATTAGTGAACTCTTATTTCTCTTATGCAGATAATGACTGTGCTAGATGAATAATCTGAGGTGCAGCTTCTATGCACAAATTCACTAGTTGGGTTGGGTCAATTAATATTGATGATGTCTCTTGAAAATCACTTAGAAGTGTATCAAGTATCTCATCCTTGGATGCCTCAGAGACATTTTCACCCTTGGATACGTCTTTTATTTTTACTAGTTTTGGCTCTAATACTACCACAATTTGGTTTTCACCATCAGAGCACCTATTCTATTTTTTTTCATTTGGTGACTAAGATACTTGATATCATCCTCAATCATGTTGATGCTACTTTCACTGGTGGAAAACATTATAGGTTCAATAGCGTTAAGGTTATAGGCCAAATTTTAGTCATTCTAGAACATAAGGACTTCACTATATGGATTAGGAGAGTTCTAGTTGATAAGTTCAGGATGGCAGAGTGAAAGAGTAGTGGCTAGTTCAAGTGCATTCATAACATAGTCATTGAAAGCATGGATGAGAAAGTCAAAACCTAAAGAAATCACATCCAAAGGTGTGTTTGATTTCTCTAGAGACCTCACGTCAAAAGTAGAGGGTATGTCAGCGTTAGTAGATTCACACTCAGTCTTCCTCACACTAGACCCTTCACCTACTTCGAGAAGGTTTTCATACACATGAACAACATCTATATCTTTATCAAAGGTAGCATTAGACAGAGAGTCAAACTCATATTCATGCGAGTCAGTGATGCTTGATATAGGAATTTGATCAACACTGGTTGTACCATTAAACTCATTTTCATCTCTTGTAGCATTGACAGTTTGTTGAAGTTGATCTTGTTCAAATTGCTTTTGGAAGTGTGGCGGACTATATTGTTCACCATGAAAACTAGGATTGTTAGTTAGTGTTTCTTTCCATTGATCATATGTGAATTGATGTACTAAAGTGGTCTCATCAGAATCACTATTGGTTTCTACCAGATGGACAAGTATAATAGGCTCATCTAGTTCTGCAAAGAGGGCAACAAGTTCTAGAGGAATAGGATATGGAAAAGTATCCTCATTAGAGTTAGTCTCTAATTTATCAGCTGGAGCAGTGTCTTCAGGTTCTGGCTGATGTTCTGGTTCAAGTTCTAGTACAAATTTGTTAACCCCTAGATGGAACAGGATCTTCTTGAATCCTAGACCAGAGGTGTCCTTGGTCCTCCAACTTGTAGCTTCAATGGGCTTAAGTAAACCATTATCATTCACTCCTATAGGGCCATTCCCTTTATAGCTGAAGAGTTTCATGATCTTCAAAGCTTAACTATATGGTTCTTGTTCTAAATCATGAGCAAGAGTGTTTTTTTCAAATGCATCCTTTTCTTTGTAAAGCCAAGCAGTAATAGCTTTGTCTTCTTCTTCACCCTCTAGTGGTGTCATGGCCTTGACAAAGGCACCATCATAGATTATCTGGGGAGAACAAGAAGAAGGTTTGTTTCTCTCAGAGGGTCTCCCGTAGGAATGCAGAGATGGAGACAAAGTTGTTAGTGATAAAATAGGTTCAATTTGATAGCCCCCCATGCTTGTATCCTTAAGCTTTAGAGTCTGTTCCATTTGTTTTAATTTAGCATCATAGAACTCAATAGATTCTCTATTAGGAGGGACAAAGCTATCTGTAGATTGCGTGAATGTATTATAGAAATAGTTTGTATTCGCAGGCACCGTCACTTCACCTCTATGCAATAGGAATTTGATGCATTGGTGATATGTAGATGGGACCTCCTACATCTCATGAATCCAAGGCCTTCCCAACAATATATGGTAGGCAAGAGGTATGTCAAGAACTTGACAAACAACATCCCTCTCAATGGGTCCAACCCGAATGGGCAATACAACCAAACCTTTAGATTTTCTTTCTTCTTCATCATATGCCTTGATAGTGATTTTCTTGTGGGCATCTATGCAATCTTCATCATAGGCTAGTTGAGCAAGAAACTTAGCAGAACAAATGTTGAGACCAACACCATTGTCAATAAGGATGTGGCAAATGTGCTTTGGACCTATCATGACCTCTATATGCAAAGGAGTGTTATGCTGATGGCTCAGTGAGTGGTCATCTTCTTTAGAAAAGGACAAATAGTGAGGTGAAATCAAGTGACCCACAATGGATTGAAACTGACCTAGATCTGAATCTTTTGGGATTTTTGCCTTGGTGAGGGCTTTATCTTGAATCTCCCTATGAGCAAGAGAGATCTTCAACAACTCAAAAATGGTTATCTGAGCATTGGTATATTGTAGCTAATTGAGAATGCTATAACTAGTTGTGCCAGGTGTAGGACCCAATTTCATGTTCTTGTTGGCAAGGCCAACAACAATTTTATTCGTAGTTTTCTTAGGAGTGAACGTAGAAGGATCGGGACCCTTAATGGTGTTTTTCACATGAGAGTGAGTAGTAACATTTGTGAAATCATGAGATGATTTAGGTTTGGAAGAGCGAGACCCAAGGCCTCACAAGACAAAAGGAGTCTTAGATTTAGGAGCGTCCCCACTTCCTTGATAGTAATCACTTCTCAATACTCAAAATCAACAGGTTTGATCATGTTGATGACATTGTCATTAGTAGTATACATGTAATTAATCTTGGCATTTGTATTCTTAGTCTTGGAAGATTCACCTTTCTCATGGGGAGGGAAGGGGTCTTTGAATGCCTAGTGATCCTAATTCTTGTTATGTCTATCCACAACAATGTCACCATTGTCAATTAGATCTTGGACTTTATGATGCAGCTGGAGACAAGTAGAAGTCTTATGACCCTTATTCTAATGATAATCACAGTATGCATTATCATTCCACCAATGAGGTCTCAGTTGTGGATCATAGAGACACTTTTCCAAAGGAGTGAGAACTTGATTTTGCACCAGAGTCTTATAAACTATATCAAGCAGTTCTCCCAAGGAAGTAAATTCAAGCTTGGGTCGAGAGGCCCAAGGTTTGTTGTTATAGAATCTTGAAGGTGGCTGAGTGTTTGTTGAAGCCTTTTTAGTAGCTTTAACAACATGTATACTAGAACTGGGATTGAAAACAAATTTTGTGGGCTTTGGGGTCACATTATCAACCACCCCATCATTCACAACATCTATATTCTTGTTGTTAAACTTCCCTTTATCTTTGTTGGAGGAGGAAGAACATTGTTTTTTATCCTTATGCAAAGTCAAATCCCCTTTCTTAACCATAAATGCCTCTATCCTCACAGCTTGTTTAATTATGTTATCAAAAGTTAGAGGACCTTGAAATTTCCCTTGATATCTGAAGTCAAGAACAAGATTATCTTGAAATATATCGAGGTTCTCAGACTCAGATAACTTACAAGGATATTTAGTGTAAAGTTGTCTCTATCTTTGGAGGAATGTTAAGAAGGGTTCCCCTTATCGCTGTTTCAAATTATAAAGATCCCTGATGTTGATAGGATGTTGAATATTGTGCAAGTAATTTTGAAGAAACAAATTGGTGATCTCGTAAAAAGTCTTGATACCAGCGGGCAATCAAGAAAACCACTCCATAGCTGACCCACCTAAACTATGGGGAAAGAGGTGCATAAGATATGTTTAATCATGTATGAATTCCATAGATAGAGCACCAAACTCTCTCAAGTGATCTTGGGGATCAGTAGTACCCAAGCATTTGTCATATTTAGGTAGCTCTACACCTTTGGGAAAAGGTGGCATGTGAAGACTTTTATCAAAGGGAAAAGGACAGATGCTTTCCATCATGAATTGTTGGGTTGGTTTTTCCTTATCTTTCACAAGTTGGATGATTTGATCTTGCATGTCTTTGACCATCTTTTGTAATTTGGCGGTCTCATTTTCTTCTTCTTTAGCTACAAGTGTTTCCACTTTGAAATCTAGGGGTAATTTGGCCCCTTAGCCAATTCTAGAAAATATTTCTCTTTTTCTTCTGCAAGGAGGATTTCCATCATCCTGATGAGACCCTTATTGGCTTTTGCCGCATCTATGTCATTCTAGGTTATTTTGTCCTCATCATTACCAATAAACTCAAAAATTCTTGGAGCTTGATTCTGGTCATATTGGTTTTGATTTTGGTCATATGGAGGAGGGCGATAGTGATATGCTTGTCGATTGCCTTGAGCTTTGTTTTGGGATTGGTGTTGATTCTGATCATTTTGGGATTCATCATAATGCTGGTCATTTTGAGATTGAGCATTAGTTTTGATGTGTTTTCCCTATTGGAAGTTGAATGGGTCTCCCATCTTATCAGTGCGAGATTGATTCAGATTTAGTTCAGGCATAGAAAAATGATATATGTGATGCCAAAAGGCCGTGGCTAAGGTAACCTTTGGCACATTGACAAGATCGAAAGGATCAATAGGTTTGAAAGGATCGATAGGTTTGAAAGGATTGATAGGTTTGCTAAGGACAATAGGGCTAACCTGAGGAGTTGGCCTTCCAAAGTCATGAAACAATGGGATGTCCTTCTCTTGAAACAATATGTCAGGTTGTGCTTGAAATAATGGATTATTACATGCTTGGAACACTGGAGCTAAAGATGGAGATGGACTTTCTCTCAATGTACTCAACAAAGAGGAACTCGAGGATCCCTCACAATATTCAAATTGTGCAACAGGTTCAGGATGACCTATGTCTTGACTACGAGATCTACCTCTACCATGTCCAATTCCATGAATGGGGAATGTGTTGCCACTTCTAGTCGTAACAAGCATACACAAATATTAAGTGACAAGAAGGAACTTGGGATTATGCTCAAAATTTTGTCTCTAGGAATATAAAAAAAGAGATAAAGGCTAGAATAGCCAAAGTGTGAGATGCACCTAGCATGAATTGTCGAGACTATGGCTAGAACAGTCGAGATATGACTATCACGTCGCAAGGTACAAAAGCACAGTGAGGTAAGACAAACAACAAGGAGAAAATACAAGTTTAAGAAAGAATTTTTTAGTTCTTAGCTTGAAATAATTAGTTTCGAAAAATGGACGACAGGAAATTAGGAAATAAGATCTCAGACAAAAATTAGATTAGGTAAAAAAATCACCAGCCAACGGGAATTAGCTCACTATTTTTGGGTACCAGGGTAAAAAATCATGTGAAAAATTTCTAGTTCACACAAGAGAATGCCAGGATGTGCATGCAAGAGAATGAAATCTCCCACGAGAAAATGCTCTAGAAAGTGAAATCTCACACGGTAAAAGGTCAAAGTTTGACAGTTTCAACACAAATTTTGAGATAAAAGTCAAATTCTGAGATACAACAGGGACTGTTCTCTGACAAAATTTCTAGTTTTCAGATAATTTGAAGATAATTTAGATCATAAATCTCAATTTGAATGTATCAGGCAATCTTTTACAAGCATGAAGTTTTTATCAAGCAATAGTGACACAAGAAGTAGTCACAAATAGTTCTACCAAGGACAAAGCAACTTGGAAAAATTAGGGGAGTCTTTGTTTAAACATTATTGGATAGTTTAAGACTCAAAACAAACACATAGTTATCTCTACAAAGAAAATGGTAGAGAAGACAAAATTTGTGCCTTACAACTTATGTGCATGCGTTCACCTCACACAGTCATCTCAATCCTTAGAGGGTGCCCATATTTTCAAGGTTTCCAAGGATTCAATAATATACATTCAAAGGTTACCCTCGAAGTAGGTTCCAATGTCATATACCACCTTCAAACATCTAGGTGTATGCCTATGGTGAGAATCTAGGGGAGAGATTCTTCCCCCTCCCTGCGCAAAGATTATGTCTCCTTTCGGAGGTGATCTGGGTAGGAAACTACCTAAGAAATTTTTTAGTGGCCTTCCATTCACACTAACCTTTGGTGCCCCTAATATAGAGCTAGGGCCTCGTAGCCACACCGACACTTGAAATTCATACACCCCCGCAAGAAGGGCTAGAGTGGCGCTGCTCAGTACAACAGATAGAGCTTTCTCAAGATGATAGTCAAAGTTATGAGAAATAAGTTAACATGGCTTAGAGTATTTAGACTCAATAAATCTTTCTTTATAAGCTTTCTTTATTATAGTGAGGTGGAATCACTGGCAATAGGTGTGTACTCACTTGGGTCATTCCCAGAGGTTCAACTTCTGACAGGCCCTCTAAAGGTGACACGGACTTTGGCTTGGATCCAAGGGTTAGATTTTTTGGTTCTCTCAAAGAGAGAAGAGCATACTTCTCTACCTCTTCACCTTACCCAAACACACAAGACATGTTCATTACTGAGCTAGTTCCTCTTCAACCAATCCACAAGCTTTTGGGTTTCTGGTTCTCTCAAAGAGAGAAGAGCATAATCCCGTAACAAGTAGACATGCCAAAGATTCACTACCTTTCCTTACTTCCCCAGGTATCTATCATGCTAGCAAGATCTGGGTCTTGGATTCATCCATGGGCATCACTTCCATGTAATGAAGAGCCTATTACCCTATCCCACTATCAAGACCCTTAAGAAATTTTAACAAGGTCCTAGTTATACTATGTGATGAAAGCAATAAAACAAGCATAAAATTTTTGAAATAGTCTTTCACAACCATCCTACAAGCAAATTGTTAGCAAGTTTTTTTCTTTGTCAAGCATCCTATAGCCCACTATTATACTGTGATAGAAAATAGATATATGAAAATCAACAACAAATAGAAAATGTTAGAAATCTGCAACAAAAATACAGAAACTAAAAATTTTAAGAGCACTAATGGTAGGGCTCGCGCAAGGAAGTCTAGCACTACGTGCGAGAAAGTGTTTTTTCACGTGAGAGAATGCTAATTAAAGAAAAAATTTGCATGAAACACTCATAAATCTCATGTGATATTCCATACACAGTAAAGTACAGACATACGACATAGTGAAAAATTTTCAAAAAAGTTCGAGATTGATGAGGGCGGAAATCAATTTTTCTATCCCACAGTGGGTGCCAAAATGTTTATAGATGAACGTAGACCTCTAATCCAGTCATAGACACAACATAGTCATTTCTCAATCATTGAATTACAACAATGAATATGAATTATTCATGTCATAATATCGATGGAATAGACCTGTTGCATCATATTTAGATAGGGTGTTTGAATTTACTCTCAGAATGAGAGCCCAACATCCATTAGACCAATTCTAAAATTGAGGATTTGAAAGCTTATGAAGATAATCAAATTACAATTAATCTAAAATGAAGATGAAAATTAATCTAAGAAGCTTGATATGAATATGAGAATTAAGCTAAAATAAAGTAAACAAACTAATTAATATGAGAGTGAAATCATGCTAGGAATGAAAACTAATCTAAATATACAATGAAAAGCTTGAAATATGAGAAAATTTGAGACAAAAATGCACTATTGTTTTGGTACTCTAAGAATTTCCTTTTTTCGAATGAGAAAGAGAGTTCATAATATAGAAAAGCCCAGGGAAGGATGAAGAGTTTCTTGAAAAGAGATGACTGACTCTTCATTTCCATGGAGGAAGGTGAGACAAATATTGAGGAATTATTTAATTAAAAGAATGAATATTGCCACATATGGGTGACTCTTCAAATAATTTTAAATAATTAAATCCAAAAGATGTCCATTCAAATAACCAAATAACATTTAATTCCTTTTATGTGTATTGGCTAAAGGGGGTAGAATTAATTTAATTACAAGCACTAGGACTTTAGGATTAAATTAAGTAATCATAGGGATTATTTAGCCAATAATTGTCAATAATTTAGGAATTAAATATAGTGTATAATTAATGCAAATTTAGGTCTTTTGCATTTGACACCAAGTCAAATAAAGTCACTTGGAGACGGAATTGCCTAGTACAATAGGACTTCAATGATGTAGAAATTGAAGAAATGCACCAAAATTGATTGAAATTGTAAGGTTCCAATTTGGGGGTATTACAAATATAGCCTTGTTTCCTATTTGTGATTAATATCAATTCGAGGTTAGTATAGCCCCAATGCCTATTTGTGATTAATGACAATTTGAGGTTGGTATATCCTCATTGCCTATTTGAGATAGATGGTGATTTGAGGTTGATATAACCCATTACCTATCTATAATTGATGACAATTCCATATTGATATAGTCTCTTTTCCAAAGTTAAGATTGTTATAATCTTATAGGCAGTATGTATATTAATACCAGTCATATGCATATGCATAGGCTTGGAATGCTTTTATTTCTTCTAAGAGGTACTTATGGGTAGTGCTCTATGGGATGACATGTTGATAGCTCCGTTACTTACAGTGGATCTTATATCCCTCAAGCCAAGAATCATGAATTCGGTGAAGCCTGACCTAGAGGCAACGTTAAGAACCAAATTCCCCCTTACTAACTTAAAGTAGTGTATGGGTGATACAAATATTGTATAATACCTTGTTTTAATATCAGTTTTGTAGGAAATAATAAGGAGAATAAGAAGGAACATTACATAACCAATATTATTCATTAAGATTATATATATTAATTGGTTGTTTAATATCATATAAAATATTAGATAAATAATAATTAAAATATAATATATCATTAAATAATAATAACTTATTAATTAAATATGATATATCAAGATATAAATTAGCAAGAAAATTAATTATAAATAAACATATCTATTATTGATAAAATATGAATATTTCATCTATGATTAAGAAAAGAGATACAAAAAATTAGTTCACCTCAAAGCTTAAATGAAAAAATTACTTAGGGTCCCGACTAGGGACATTACAACAATAAGGTATTTAATTGCCAACTTTGATACCACTATGATGCATATCCCAATCAAATTAAAAACAACCCAAAACCAACCTTCAAATGTGTTCTCAAATTTACATGCATAAATTAACTCATCAACTCCTTCACTATACTTCCTTGTGATACAAAACTTGATACAAACTCATCAAATGATTTATCATCCATGTGCTAGGATTTTACAAGGGTTTAGGAAATCATTTCTATCCAACTAATAGAATTATTTACTTCCCACAACCACTACCTATGTGGGTTGCTTCACAAAAGGTTGTATCACCTAGTAGCCTTACCCTGAGGGTTTTTAGGCTTTAACTCTTAAATTTTTGAAAAAAAAAATTCCAAGAAAAATGGTGATTCAAATACCCATTTGGTAGTGTTAAAACATATCTAGAATGCAACATACATTATTTTGTGAAGTGTTGGTCAAAAAATGACTATCACAACTTTTTACAGGGTAATTACTCCACTGTTACAAAGGAACTAGACTCAAAACCTTTAAAAAACCACTATAACCAATGGAGAAGAACTTAAAACATGTCCAAACCACAAAATCCATAATTGGGTGCCACTTGTATAGTTACTATGTGCCCTAACTCTTAAACCTTCTCCTTTAGGCTATGAATAAGAGGGTTTTCTAGGATCTCACACTTCCACTTCTTCCCACATACTAAAAACACTTGAGACACACCTCAAATTCCCTAATCACTCTTAATGAACCATCACTTTTCTCTTTTCATTACAATCTCTTCAAAACCCCCACTCAAACCCTCATTTTTTCAATGCATTATGCATACAAATTCATTGGGAGTAGCTATTTTGATTCTTCCAATCACCTTCCATGCACTTAAACACCCTTTAGACACCATACCAAACCCATATAGATCTATTCCACACAGGGTTATAGTAGGTGGAATGGATCATTTTTCACATATTCACTATTTGTAAACCCTTAAAAATAAAACATAGGTAGTATTGGAGTTGATGAATAAATGACCCACAACTCCCAAGAACACTTGCACACAAAAAACACCTATCACAGAAAGAGAGAGAAGCAAACAACTATGGAGACCTGAATGTATGGATCAACGAGAGAGGATAAATCCTTGATGTGCAAAAACAAAAGTTACAAATCAATAAAAATGAATGTTTAGAATTATTACAAAATAAGAGGAGATTGATCCTTATAAAAGGAGATCTAAAACCCTAAAAATGAAAACCCTAGGTTGCATAATAATAATTAATAAAGAAATTAATTGTTATATGCCTAAAGTGTAGCTTAAGTCAAAAGAGGTAATAAGTGACTTAATAATTTAATCAATATGATTCAATTAATAAGAAAACACTTTATTACTCTAACACCCCACCTTAAGATAAACTTTCAGAGAAGCTAAAAACATAAAAATAATAACTGAAAGTAAATTAGTCTAGACAAAAAAAGGCCTAATTAGGTACCCAAGTACAAAAGTGAGTCTCTGAAAAGTGGAGAAGTAGAGAAAACCACGTGGGAAAAAATCTACTCCAAAAAGAGACCAAGACTAGTTTGAAGGACTGAAGAAACCTCCAAAACTAGGAATGTTCTAGAAAATAGGAACAAAGATGAACATGTACAACATCACTGAAGCAAGAAGTTGTAAAATCTATTAAGAAGTAACTGATGATCTGAAGATCCTCCACTGAAATATGACTAGGTATAGAAGACTGTAATCTACATGAGTGCCCTTAAATGACACTACTCAAATTAGGAGGAAAACAAAGGCAAACAACTGAAGTCAAAGATATTGAACATTGTAGTCTGCATGAGTGCCCTCAAATGACACCACTCGAATCAAGAGGGAAACAAAGGAAAACACCTGAACTCAAAAATATAGATGGCATAAAAACATGAAAAGTTTGAAGAGATGATCGATCAAAGCTGGAAGAGTGCATCCAAAAATAGGAAGTAAAGAGTGTCCATATGGTAAATGATCCATTTCACTGGAATGCATAGGTACCAAGCCACTACATCCACCTAGTACATAGAATCAAATACTAAATGCATAGCTCAAACTATCAAACCAAGGAAGTAGTAAAACCAACAATAGAAAACCCCCATAATGCTGACAATGGAGTAATGTCAAGTACACTAAAAATATCATCCAATATGAACTATAGAGAGAGTAAAAACACATATAGAGATACCTGAGGATAATGTCATTGGAGGAACACTCACATGACAAAAGTAGATGGAAAACAAAGGCAACAATAAACCCCCCCTGGCACTTTATAATGGAGTGCGAGTACATAGAGCACAAACATGTGCAGAATCTCATACATGCAATAGAATGACACTTTATCTTAATGCATGTGTATAAAAGAATGCTACAAAATTGAAGTATACACTTCTCAAAGAAGAGCAAAGGCTATTGAAACAAAAGAATAGCCTAAGATGAGCCATCCTTCAAAGGGAAGAGATCACAGGACCTAAAACATCTAAGATATCCACCAAATTGCAAAAATATGAATAAAATGTACCTAGAGCATAATCTAGAAAAATGACTCACAACACTTAAAATTTTTCTGAACAAGCTTTCCAACAATATATCATTTTCCAAAAATGGAGTCTGGATGCACAAGATAGAGCTCCCAGAGTGCAAAACTCAACATCTAGCTTTGACAATTAAAAAAACCATTAGAAAAGAAAAATCAGAAATTAAAACCTCCATATTTGGAAAGATCTCAGAACCAACTTTCTGATGATATCTCATTTTCCAAATTTTGACACTGTATGCTCAAGATATGAGCAAAAAACCAATAGCTGTGCTAGACGGCCCAAACAAGTTGTCTAGAAGGATCTGAGGATGGTGACATCATTAAAAGGAAAAAATCACAAATAATACCATCAGATCTGATAAAAACTCAGAAAGAGCTATCTAACAATATTTCATTTGAAGAAAATGGAGCCTGGATGCAAGAGAAACGGATCTGGAAATGCAGGAGGTTTGAAACGCAAAGAGCACAGAAAACATCTGAATTTGATAGAAAAAAATTGGCAAAATCCCAAAACCATACCAAAAAAAGGCTTGGTCTTAGAACCAGCTTTCTATCGATATATCACACACCTGATTCTGATCCCAAATGCTTGAGATATTCACAAAAAATTGCATGCCTATCTAAAACTATCTGAGAAGCATGCAAAGCCATAAAAAATGCTAATTGGTTGTGACCGCCAGCGGGGCCGCTAGCAGTTCCCGCTCGTAGTGGCCCTATGGAAAACATTTTTTTAAAAAAAATTTCCCAAAATTGTACTATCTTGATCCACATGCCAGGCCATATGGCACTAGTAAATTTTACCTTAAATTTTGATGAAAATTAGTCAAATTTTCTACCACAATTGGTTGAATAGGTGACTAAAACTATCATTGATCTTTTTCCGTCAAATTTTCTACATGGTATATAATAGTCAAAATTTTGACCCCAAAACTGGTCGAATTATTGACTGCAAAAATCCCTTGGAACTGGAAGAATAACTAGTCCATTGATTGGTGTAATGGTCGAAATTGCAACCATCATGTCATCGAATTATCTATGCCTTTTCAATGAATTGAGCATCGAATATATTACATCTTGGTCAAATCTATTCCATTTTCATCGAATTATCCACCAAAATTCATCGAAAGGATCATCGAATGTATAGCATTCTAGTCAAATTTAGTGCTATGTAAAGGACAAAATTTCAACCAATACTAACTTTTGTTTTAAAAAAAATGTGACACCATTTTCAATATATTCCTACTTTTAGTTGAATATATTGCTTGTCTATAATTAGTATGCATATATGAATCTATGAAGCTTTGATTTAGCTATTTTCTTCTATTTAGCACAATTAGATTGAACAAAGCATTTTCATTGTACTGTATATTCACAGCCTACAGATTTGTGTGCTTGTCTAAGTTTGATATGTAGATCTGCGTTTCAAACTAAAATAAGCACACAAATGTGTAAGTAAATATTGATTAAATATTTTATTTTTAATAGCAGTTTAAAAGACTATTTAAATGTTTTGATGGATAGCAAGTGGAGTTGAAAAAAAACACAATTAAAGACCTCTATCAAAAATGCAACCCTATTGTGTTTTTCAACTCCACCTGATATCTTATGTATATGAATTGAGATTGCATATTGAACTAGACTTCTCTTTCTACATTGCCTGAAACCAAGAGACTGTCATAGTTAACATCTAAATGGTGTGTCTCATCATTACAACTAATCCACCTTAAACAATTGAATATGTTTTCTTGTATTAAATATTCATTAATCAAAATTTGAATAGAAATTGTATACCTTGATTACTACAATTCACATTAGGATCGATGCCTCCATCGTGCTCGGTCGGTGCAATATCAATATCCGTAGGCTGCATTCCAATGTAAATAATAGATTTAGATGATGATATCGAAGAAACACCTAATTCACAGTCCATCATTTGTTCTCTGAAACACTAAATTAGGGATTTCTATGATATCCTCATCTATATCTACAGCTATTGCCTTTTTTGTTGCAAGTGATTTTCCCCTATTTGATATTTATCTTCAGGTGTCCACACTCCTTATGTTGGTTGTTGCCAGCTTCTCTTTGTTTCAAGAATAATTTAACATTCTCTGAGAAACATAATTGTAGGCATCATGGTCACATTTTTTTGGAGACAATGTAATTGAGTGGTATACCCAGACGATGGAGAGCAACTTTTGCACCTCCAAATCCAAGTTGTTATCCATCCCATAGTGTCAACTTGGAATCAGAGGTGCAGAAATTGCTCTCCATGTAGGTATACAACTCAATTATATTGTCTCCAAAAAAATGTGACCATGATGCCTACAATTATGTTTAAGAATAGTTTAATTAACATTCTCTACTTAACAGGGCCAACCACGTGAAGGTGGAAGCTCATCTGGCCCCTCCTAGGAGCCTCTTATGACCCTTTATGACATTTTAAGACCTCTAAGATGTATTCTTAGAGGTCATAAATGGTCGTAAAGGGTCATAAGGGGTCCTAGGACACAACAACTGAGAAACATAAATGTAGGCATCATGGTCACAATGTTTTGGAAACACAACATAATTGAGTGGTATACCCAGATGATGCAACACAACCACTACTCCTGTAGTTCTAAGTTGACATTGCGGGATCCAAAAAACAAAGATAAGGAATCTATATATGGTTTTTGGATCCACAGTGTCAACTTAGAACTGCAAGAGTAGTGGTTGTGTTGCATTTTCTAGGTATAGCATTCAATTATGTTGTGTCTCCAAACAATGGGGACCATGATGCCTACATTTATGTTTCTCAACTGTTGTGATACCTACATTTATGTTTTGTAGCTGTCATGTTTATTTTCATGTTCTTTGTGTTTGGCTTCTCTCCCTCGCATCGAAAATAAGATTTTTCCAACTCTAAATCGAGAATGAACGTGCAACACAAGCAGAATATGCATGGATAGCAAGTGGAGTTGAAAAAACACAACACGTTTACATTTTCACGATGGTCTATAACTTAAAATATGCAATTAAAGACCTCTATCACAAATGCAACCCTATTGTGTTTTTCAACTCCACTTGATATCTTATGTATATGAATTGAGATTGCATATTGAACTAGGCTTCTCCTACTGCATTGCCTGAAACCAAGAGACTATCACAGTTAACATCTAAATGGTACATCTCATCATCACAACTAATCCACCTTAAACATGTGAATATGTTTTCTTGTATTAAATATTCATTAATCAAAATTCAAATAGAATACCTTGAGTACTACAATTCACATTAGAATCGATGCTTCCATCGTGCTCGGTTGGTGTAGTATCAATATCCGTAGGCTGCATTCCAATGTAAATAATAGATTTAGATGATGATATCGTAGAAACGCCTAATTCATAGTCCATCATTTGTTCTCTAAAACACTAAATTAGGGATTTCTATGATATCCTCATCTATATCTACAGCTATTGCCTCTGTTGTTGCAGGTGCTTTTCCCCTATTTGATATTTATCTTTAGGTGTCCACACTCATTCTGTTGGTTGTTGCCAACTTCTCTTTGAGCTTCTCTTTGTTTTGAGAATAGTTTAACATTATCTGAGAAACATAATTGTAGGCATCATGGTCACATTTTTTTGGAGATGATGTAATTGAGTTGTATACCTAGACGATGGAGAGCAACTTCTGCACCTCTGGTTCCAAGTTGTTCTCCATCCCATAGTGTCAACTTGGAATAGTTTCATCCCTGATGTGACCATGATGCCTACAATTATGTTTCAAGAATAGTTTAATTAACATTCTCTACTTAACAGGGCCAACCACGTGAAGGTGGAACCTCATCTGGCCCCTCCTAGGAGCCTCTTATGACCCTTTACGACATTTTAAGACCTCTAAGATGTATTCTTAGAGGTCGTAAATGGTCATAAAGGGTCATAAGGGGTCTTGGGACACAACAGCTAAGAAACATAATTGTAGGCATCATTATCACATTTTTTTGGAGACAACATAATTGAGTGGTATACCCAAATGATGAAGATCAACTTCTGTTCCTTCAGTTCCAAGTTGACAATGCAAGATCCCAAGACCATAGATAAGGAATAAATTGAGAGAGTGGAGGAGGGCCATAATGACCAAAATAATACATGAAGAACCTCAAGTTAAATGAGGCAACTACAAACATTTTAATAGAATTACAGTTGCCTCATTTAACTTGAGGTTTGTCCTGTATTATTTTGGTCGTTATGGCCCTCCTCTGCTTCTCAATTTATTCCTTATCTATGGTCTTTGGATCCTGTAGTGTCAAGTTGGAATCGGAGGAGTAGAGGTTTCTCTCTATCATCTGGGTATACAACTCAATTATGTTGTCTCCAAAAAATTGTGACCATAATGCCTACAATTATGTTTCTCAGCTATTATGAAATCTACATTTATGTTTCTTAGTTGTAATGTTTATGTGTATGTTTTTATGTGTTTGGGAAGACATCTTTCTAGCCTGAGCCTAGATCCTTCGGCAATTAGCTTAATAATAATTGTAGATGACAGATGAGCAATTAGCTATCCAAGAAAAAGCCCATAAATGAACTATATGTACCCCAATTAATGTTCCCTCTATGCATACCCAAATGATATATTTGAAACAACAAGGGTAAGGCTAAATTTACCCTTGTTGTTTCAAATATATCATTTAGGTATGCGCAGAAGGCATAGGAATTGGGGTACAGACAGTTCATTTACAAGATTTTTCTTGGGAAGCTAATTGCTCAGCTCTCATTTGCTTCATTTATTATCAAGCTAATTGTTGAAGGATCCAAGCCCAGGCTAGAAAGATGTCTTCCCATTCTGTTTAAGCCATATTCCTTATTCTTGTCAAACTTCCTTGGCATGGTAGGCCTGCTCTCTACATTACTCTTCTTCAACAAGAATTGATACCATGTTGTACTCAAACTTCAGCAAGACTTCATACCACGCAACATCCGTAGATTATGTTCAATGTGTTATTTATGCTTGTATTAGTGGGAAAACTCTTGAAACACGCAAAAGAGATAGTCAATCCATAGTCAAGGTCAAGGAACAAATGGAACAACCAAGAAAACACTATATGTTAAATCATGTGATTGATAGTAGATTGGGGCTCCCATGAGCCATAAACATGAAGAATTATTAAAATATTAGTTACAATATGAAAATACTAAACTAACTAATTCCTGAGTTCATCTCTACATATGGTTGCAACAAATTAGATATGCGATTACAATATAGAGAAGGCATCGTAAAAATATAATTTCAGAATTTTCCCTAGCTTGACACATTTTGCACTCAAATCCTTCATCGTGGATAAGTGGAGATGGGTGGGTAGATGCAGATGAGTTGTCATCAACCCAACTAAAGTATCTACAGCCATTATTTCCCTATGATACCCAGTCTACATTAGTTCTTATATTATAATGAATAGTATTTACATTAGAAACTTTAAATATATACACATTAGAAACATTTTTTTGATTAGGGCAGCACCAAAATTGTCATCCAGGGTTGTTCAATGCCCATGAAGTCTTCAACACACACTTCCCACCACCACATTGATAGTTTGGCACATTGACAAGAGTCATCGAACCTATATCAATAATGCACCGCATCATCATTACTACATTTATTATTTTTATATTATTATTTTTACAGTCCAAATACACCAAGGAGTACCATCAGAAATATTAACCATTTACAATAATGAAAAGTAAACCTAAATCAAATAGCTCATTTTTTTATCAGCATGTGTAGTCTGTGTGTATATGAAAAATGAAAGAAATATGAAGCTGAAATAAACTAGTGAACAAAATAGTATTCCACATAGAGTGAATGAAATATATCATCAAAAGGTGACAAAATCCCATCACAAAGCACAGACATAAGAAATAAAAAAGGGACAAAAGATAAGAAATAAGAAAAATCATTACGACTATAGAAAAATCATTTATACTATAATCAAAAAAAGAAACACTCTTTGTCAACAATTTCCAAAATCATTAGGACTATAAATGGGTGGTTCTAATATTGCTTTTCCATTACAACAATTGAGCATTCATCATTTGGTACTTCTTGGTGTATTCCATTTAAGTTTTTTAGTTGTCATGTTAATGTGCATGTTCTTTGTGTTTGGCTTCTCTCCCTTGCAAGGGATACATCGATAGGTAATTGATTTGAAAGTTTAATGATTTGATAGTATTTTTCCAGGATAGGCGTAATCATCCCACCAACCTTAATTAGAAACATTGGTGTCCTATCATTAACAAGTGCAAGATGGTAAGGGTCTATTCAAGGAGGGATGAAAAAAAGGTCATTTTAACCTTGCAAGCCTAGGTTTTGGAATAGGTTTAGGTTTCTCAATAAGGTTAACTACATTGTTTCCCGCATTATATGTAATGTCAACATTCACTGATTAGCAGATATTTCAAGTCTCCAATTGTGGAGTTCATTATCCCTAGCAGTTCTCTATTGGTTTACAATAGTGCTTCTTCCCATAATCAAACAATGGATTTGATTCCAACCTAAGATTACATAAAACCCCTCATAAAATTTCAAAACAATAAGAATATAGTCTTCATTCACAGTCACTATCAATGTTCCTCAAATTAGTGATTAGAACAGGCAATTAAAACATCCCTCAAATCATTAATCAGTTGATTATTATATAAGCTCCTCAAGCATGAGTTGGAGAGAACTACATCAAAACCAAAAACATTAATTAGTTGATTATTATATAAGCTCCTCAAGCATGAGATGGATGATGTGGATTATGTAGATATAAGAACTAATGTATCCACATCATCCAACTCATGCTTGAGGAGCTTATATTATTTACTATCTCATAATAGTAAGATTGGTACCTATCCTAGTAAGTCATTATGAGATAGTAAATATGATCTACATCCAATCTTGGTCTACAAGCATGAGTTGGATGATGTGGATTATGTAGATATAAGAACTAATGTATCCACATCATCCAACTCATGCTTGAGGAGCTTATATTATTTACTGCCTTTTTTGCCTTGGCATTTGTCATTATTTTTGAGAAATTTAGTCTATAAAAGGATGGTGAACAAAAATAATAGTCCAATAGATGGAAATTCAAGTCCCATAAATATCAATGGATAGTGCTAAAACAAAATTATGATAGCCTTCATGTTGAAGTGACAGTCTTGCCTAAGAAAATACTGGAGAATTGTAAGTCCAAACATTAAGGTTGTGTAGAAACAGTCTATAAAAGCTTACAAGCAAGACAAGAACGGCCTTTGAAAATGTTGGATGGCATGTTGATAATAGTTTCCATATAGAAACAGAAAAGGAAAACCATAGAACAGTCAGTCCTATGAAGAATTTAAAAGGCTAAAATGGAAGACAAACTAAATGGTCATGCAAAAATCACAAATGTTGTTGGAGTTGAACAAAGAAAACTAGGCCAAGGGAATGATGAACTAAGAGGTATAATAGTCAATGTTAAACAAGTTGGTGTCAAAAGAATGTTGATCTCAAAGAATTTTTAGTTAACCGTGAAGGTAAAATTTTGAAGACAGCTGAAGACAACCAAAAATCCAAGTATAGCCACAAGAAACATCACAATGAGGACAATCATCCCATGACAGTCATGCCAAACAACAATGAGCATGTAGTAGTTCTTAATGGAAGATCAAAGGAGAGTAGACAACAAGTCAAGTTTTTGCAAGAAGTACATGAAATATTTTAGAGGCTCAGTAGCATGACTCACTAATAGTCTGGAGGATAAGGTGATAGTCCACTAAAGGACATTCATCCAAGGCAGCATTTTGCAAAGGATAGTACTAGAAAATGAGAAGTTTGGTAATGATGGATGATGGAAAGGTCAATGAGAAAAGTATGAATGGATTGGATCAATGGATTGGAATGGATATGTGCAGATTATAGAAGAGTTTAGAATGATGTTAGAGTTTCTTGTGGATGAGAAGGCAAAGCCATAGTGCTTAGGGGAATAGTGTGATGACTATCCCAACTAGAGAATCCCTCATATTTCTCTCAGTAAGCTGAATAGTTGTGGCATAGGATCCTTCAACTGTTTGTGGACCCTTTGTCTTGTAAACAATGACCAATCTTTCAATCAAATGCACCTTATGTTTTACGTGTGGTGGTAACTTTCTCATTGTAGTGACGAATCTATTATTTAAATCAACTACACATGAATATGAGACAAACAATGAGGATGCACAAACAGGAATGATTCATATGTTTCAAGGTACAAAAATTTCCTAGATAGACAAAGGGTCCACAAATAGTTGAAGGATCATATGCCACAACTATTCTTACTGAGAGAAATATGATATGAAAATCTCACAACTAGATATAGCTACCCCAGGCAAGGCAGTTTGCATAATTGGACAAGTTGAAAGGTGCCATGAAGAACCTATAATATAAAGTTGTGATTCTCTAGTTGGGACAGTCATCACACTATTTAGAAGAAATATGAAGAAATATGAATATGAAGAAATAGTACTACTATCTAGGATATTTTTGTACCATTCTTTGGCACTTTCTTTTAAGGAATTCACAAATAATTTTATCATGGCATACTCATTGTCTATCTCATATTCATGTGTAGTATTGTCGAACATATTGAGCACTTTAAATAAAGAATACAACGGAAAAGAAAGAGAAAATAGCTTTAAATCAAATTTTTAATTCAGTATTTTTTTTAAATGCCAAGTTACTGGCTAATTCTTTTGACCAAAACCAAATCCAAATCCAAGTGTAAGTCAAAAATCATCTTGCCAAGTACTCATCAAATCAATATATCTTTTTATTTGAATGTCAATTTTTACTGTCTAAAAAAAATATACATGCACACCTATGATTCTCTAACATCATTCTAACATCATTCTAAACTCTTCTATACTCTGCCCATATCCATTCCAATCCATTGATCTAGCCAATCCATTCATACTTCTACACAAACAAATTAACTCACCAAAATGTTGTCATTCTGGGATAGTCATTATAGGGACAATGACCAATCTTTCAATCAAATGCACCTTATGTTTGATGTGTGGTGGTAAATTTCTCTATTGTTTAAATCAACTACACATGAATATGAGACAGACAATGAGGATGCACAAACAGGAATGATTCATATGTTTCAAGGTACATTAGGAACAATAGATTCCAAGTGGAGATGCATTAGGAACCTTATTGTCGTTCACTAAGATGTAACATTGAGGGAACGCTGATAGTTGGTTGGAATGGTTATGTTAGGAAGTTATGAGATGGTTATGTTCCCTGTTAGTTGGAATGGTTATGTTATGAATGGTCATAGGGAGTCTTTGTTACAAAATAGTGAGAACAGACTGGTGTATGTTTTGGTGAACGAAAAGACAATAAAAATTTATTGTTCTCTGCAATTCGATGACTATTTGAAACTCTATTCATTTTGTTATACTTGTCAATTTTATGAAACTTAATTCTTTTTTCTCCTTTTTTTTGCAAGGTGAATTGGAGGAGAAGCTAGGAGAAGCTAGGAAGGTGAGGAAATGATGGTGAAGTTAAGCTCAAGATTTCAAGCTTGAGGACTTCAAGTGAGAAGGAAAATTCAACATCAAGATTATCAAAGTACATATTCAAGGAAAAATGAAGACCGAGTTCATGAAGATGCAAGTGATTTAAGTCATAGCAATGAGAAAATTTCTAGGAAAGAAGATGAAGAAGTTTCGAGAAGATGAAGCAATTTGGAAATATGCCATCACATTGGAGAGCTTGATAATGTTGAGTATCAAGAGATATTTTTCCTTCACCAAAAGATCGATCAAGTCTACAAGATAAAGATGTTGAAGTGACACCTAGTTGTCTTCAACCAATTAGAAAATTCTAGTTACAAACACATTCAATCAGATCACTCCAAGAATAGAATGTTGGGTATCAAAGAAAGAAAAGAAAGGTGTAACAAGAAATTTCATAATGGAATGAAGGACCAAATTCTCTGTATAGAGTTTTGGTTCTTCGATGTTTGTGATTCTCTATTTTAAATTATCTAAATGATTGCGTAGATGTAAGATGGATTAAGGTTGGATTTATGTTGTATTCAAAATGTTATTTTTTATGCAGTTCGATTTCGAAGATATATATTAATTTCTAGATGAAACCCAGTTTTGTGAAAGCATTATTAAGGGAGTTTATTTTATTGATGAATGGGTTTTTGACAGTGATAATCAAGAACTATTGGTGGCTTATGTATCAAGTATTATAGAAGAAGTTTAATAGTTATTGAAATTAGTTTGCAACCAGTCCCGATAACAAAGGAAGGTTCATAATAGTATGGTGGGACTGTATGCATTTTAACTTCAAATTTGTTGCAGGTTTGTGCTTTAGACATTCTGGTTTAGAATGAAGACAGTGCTCTATTTTATTTGATTTTCGAATGGGATGTTGGAATTAATTTATGTAACATAAAAGTGGAGTCAAAGGCTAAATCTTGTTCTTGAATATATATATTGAAATAGCTTAACGAAAAACCATTCACCAGCCTTTATAATAAGTCATCTTTGAAAAGGAGTAAAGGCGGTGAACCATCCATCTACATGTGTGTAGGTCCGTACTACAAGAAGCCCATATGAAGATTAAGAACCATCAAAACTAGAAGTAGTGTGATCTCATCCACCATTGAGTATTTGAGAAAATGAAACAAATTGTTTTTCCCTGCTTTTCATCCATCGACATTGAGTTTCAATGGAAGAAATGTAGGTCAAGACTAAATGCACATGATAGGGTCGACTATAGGGTTTCCAAGTCAGACTGTCAAGGGTTTTTAATTCTTGCGAGTACAGTCCTGAGCTTTTATGAAATGTTATAGACTTATTACATGAATTCAAAAACCCTAAATGAAATACAAGTCAATCCATAGAGATGTTCAACTCTCTCTAGTCGTAACTTGCAAAAACATGAATTAGAAACAAAACATGCTCGGTAATGAATAACAATGAATTTTAGAACTATCAATCTAACAATCTACTTCTCCATAGAGAGGGAGTCTCAATCTACCTCAAGTGTTGAGTGCTAGATATGAAGTGTGCTCAATCTCATGGACCACAAAATCTCTAGAACTATGTCTCCTGCAATCTGTGGTCTACACAATTTGAAATCCCTTTGCTCCGTTCCTATATCTGTTCACTCCGTTCATATATCTCTTTGTGTGCTACAACCCTAAAATGAAATCCTAATTTTCTTGTAAAAATGAAATGAGTTGAAATGTTTTTTTTTAGGTTATATGGCCATGTTGGTCAAAATTTTGACACACACCATATTGGTCAAAATTTTGACCAAAACGGGCATGGATTTTAAAAAAAACAAACTTTTCCTTCTATAGCGACCAACCTAAACCTTTTTAATTAATGGTTGATAATTTTCATAGAAAAATGATGTCAAATGTACTAGTGTGGTCTATTACACAAAATTTTTTTGCGTCCAAGGCCAAGTTGTCCAAAATTGACAAGTTTTATATGGATTTTGGCTATCTCTGAGCTCCAAATGCAATCATGATGTCCGTTTGGACCAGAAGTGCTCCAGAAAATAGTGATCACTTTGGGATCAGTGCTAGGGCTAGTTGCAAAAAAATTACCACATATTCCAACTTTGTCCAAATTGGACAAATTTTATATGGATCTTGAGGGTTCTTGGATGCTGTGAGCACAACCGTGAGGTCCGTTTGAAGCCAAGATGACTAGAAAATAGGTCCCCCCAGATATGACAGGAAATCATCTGAAAATGCAGATCTGACAAACATGGCCAAATATCTCAAGAAGAGGACATGGGAAAACAAATATGAAGCTCTAATACCATATTGCAATTGATGAATAAATAACCCATAGCTCCTAAGAACACCTACATGCAACCCTGTCATAGAAAGAGAGAGAAGCAAACAACTATGGAGACATGAACATATAGATCCACAAGAGAGGAGAAATCCTTGATGTGCAAAAACAAAACTTGAAAATCGATAAAAGTGAATGTTTAGAATCGTTACAAAACAAGAGGAGACCAATACTTATAAAAGGAGATATGAAACCCTAAAAAGGAAAACCCTAGGTTGCATAATAATAATTAATAAAGAAATTAATTATTATATGCTTAAATTTTAGCTTATGTCGAAAGAGGTAATAAGTGACTTAATAATTAAATCAATATGATTCAATTAATAAGCAAACACTTTATTACTCTAACAGATAGTTTTTGGTAAAATGTGAATAACTCACACAAAAATCAATATAAGAAACTTACACTTGAATAATTTGAAAGATAACTCATGCACCTTCTACTATATGTCAATTTTCAGAGCACTTGAAGGCTGTAAAGGTCCTTACAAGATAGAATAACATTAAAAAAAAAATTAGGAAGTTTGCCAGAAATCATAATATTATTTGAACAAGAAATTATTACAAGTTTTTTTCCACCACACCAACTCTTGATTTGACCTTTTGGAGGAATATTTAAATATTTCCTATCCATTCAAATGGTTGTAGCCACCTTATTCAATTAGTTATTTGTTGGGTTTCAAAGTATTGCTTGATAACATGAAAAGTTGTCAATCAATTTTACACTTGTTATTGTAACTTTTGTAATTTTCTTGCAAATGACTTCTATCTCTACCAACACCCTAAAAACTTACTAAAAATAACCTTAAAGTATCAATTGCATCAATTTCACATCTTTTGGACCTGAATTGAATGGTTAACAAGAGTTGACCCTTTGAGGACTTCTTGGATTTCCAAAGGTACCTTGGATCTTATTACAAATTGACACAAAAAAAATATACAAAACATTACCAAATCCTTTCCAAGGCATCAAGGTGACACAATTTTACTGAGGTGCTCCTATACCAAACATTGTTAGAGATGGGGGAACCTTTGGAATGGCAAGGTTGTTCTGTCAAAAACTAATAAAAAATAATTATTTGTGCAATCCTAAAGATATCTTGCATAATATTTACCTAAACAAGAGGGTCCTAAAAAGACTAATGTGGGAATGGAAACACCCAAGGGAAGGCCTTCAGAGAGGGCTCGGAGATCGCGGGGGACCACAAGAGATGTTGCAGCAAGTAAGCAACAAACCCTGGAATCCAGTTTCAAAAGTAAGAAATGAATTGCCTTTCTTGGAATGTGAGGGGATTGAATAGCTCCCTCAAGAAAAGTGTTGTCAAACACTACATTTTTTATCTCTCTCTTGATGTTCTAATCCTATAAGAGGTAAAGATGTCTACTAGTAATTTTGCTACCCTGGCACCCAATATTTGGTTGGGTGTTGCCTTCCTTTATTCTGAAGCTGCGGGGGCATCTGGTGGTATTGCTACACTCTGGAACCCCAACAGGATAACTGGTCAGCTTTCTGCTTCTTCTCCCAACTTCCTTGTGACCACCTTTAGGAAGATTGGTACTGAATGGACTATTTTCAATATTTATACTCCTAATACCTAAGTGGGTAGAGCTTCTCTATGGGGTGACCTTCGCCA
Source organism: Chamaecyparis obtusa (assembly GCA_027943335.1). Classification (NCBI taxonomy): domain Eukaryota; kingdom Viridiplantae; phylum Streptophyta; class Pinopsida; order Cupressales; family Cupressaceae; genus Chamaecyparis; species Chamaecyparis obtusa. The sequence continues at coordinate 392,642 of BSBK01001854.1, read as the reverse complement.
TCAGCTGGACCTAGACTATTCTACGAACTTCCTGCTGGCAGATGACTTTAATACCCCTCTTTACCCCTTGGAAAAGTGTGGTGGTCTTGTGGATTACTAGATAGTATGGGGGAGCTAGCTCATTTTATCTCCTCCATAGGCCCTACAAATCTCACCCTGAAAGGGAACCCCTTCACTTGGTCTAATAATAGGAAAGGTTCCCACCTCATCCAAGTAAGACTGGACCGGGCCCTAGCCACCTCTTCATGGAACCTTTGCCTGAACTCCTCACTTTCTTCCCTCCCTCATACCATGTCAGATCACAAACCCCTCCTCCTCAACTAGCTCGAAACCCCCATGGTTAGCCCGATGCCCTTCAGATTTGAAATTATGTGGTGCTCTCACCCTTCCTTCAGGGACCAAGTGAAATTCTGGTGGAAGACTAACATCAGGGGTAATACTATGTTCAGAATAGCCCAAAAGCTTGAAATTATCCAAAGAGAGTTAAAGGCTAGAGAAAACATAATTTTGGTGACTTTCGCAATGAGAAGAAGGAATTGTCTCGAGCTTTAGACTCCCTCTAGGCCCAGTTGGCTGCTGGAAACTACCTGCCCCAGGTTTAGGTAGAGGAGGAGGTGACTAGACACAAGTGGCAGGAAGCTCTGAAAAAAGAAGAAATCTACTGGAAGCACATATCCCGTGTCCAGTGGCTTGCTGAAGGGGACAGGAACACTTCTTTCTTTCATAGGTTTTCTAGCATCCATAAAAGAAGAAACACTATTGATACTATTAAGGATGAAGGAGGGAATGAAGTCATGGAGAAGGATAAGATCAACTAGGTGGTGGTCAACTACTTTAGGAGACTGTACTCTAGTGAGGGCCTGATATGCTTGGATAGCATCCAAAACCAACTTCTAGACCAAATCCAAAGTGCTATAACACTCAGTGACAATAACATGCTTACGGAGTGGATCTCTGATGAAGAGGTAAAGAATGCGGTCTTTGCCATGGGAGCTTACAAAGCCCCCGGACCGGATGGATTTCCTCTGGTGTTCTTTCAAGAGTACTGGGACATCATGGGGACTGATGTTACTTAGGTTGCTAGAGACTTCTTTAGGATTGGGCGCATCCTCAAACAACATAATCAAACCTACATTGTACTGGCTCCAAAGCATGACAATCCTACCACTATGACAAACTTTAGGCCCATCAACCTATGTAATACCTTTTACAAGATCCTTACCAAGATCCTGGTAGGCAGAATCAAACCTCTACTGGACAAGATTATCAGCACTACTCATAAAGGTTTTGTGCCAGGTAGGCTGATCCTTGATGCGGCCATTGCCACCCATGAAATCATCCATTCTATGGATAGAAGCAAGGCTCCAGGTATGGCTTTTAAACTGGATATCTCCAAAGCTTATGACAAAGTCAATTGGTCATTTTTGATTAAAATTCTTGCTAAAATGGGGTTTAATGAGAAGGTTATCTAGATTATACAAGAATGTACTCAAACTATTAGCCTTTCTATTCTTGTTAATGGCTCCCCTGGGGCTTACTTTAAACCTGAGAAGGGTCTTAGACAGGGAGACCCCCTCTCCCCCTACCTCTTTATTATGGTGGCTGACGTGCTTAGCAAGAATCTTTGTATGTTGTCTACCATGGGAAGAATAAAAGGAGTCAAACCAACTTCCACTCTTCCTCAGGTGGTGTTAGAACAATTTGTGGATGACACCTTCCTTTTTGAGTACTCTTCTATGATTGAGGCCAGGCAATGGAAGCAAATTCTAGAAATTTATGCTTGGGCATCTAGATAGTGTATCAACTATCAAAATAGTAGACTGTTCTTCTTCAATACCCCTATGAAGCTTCAAAATAAGGTGCTTAGAATCCTGGGCTGTCTGGCGGACTCACTCCCTTCCACCTACCTGGGCCTCCCCCTTACAGTTAAAGAGGTCTCCCAGGATTTCTAGAATTCCATCCTTGAAAGAACCCAGAGGAAACTTGCTAGCTGGAAGGGGAAGTTTTTAAGCAATGCTGACAAACTCCAGCTGGTGGCCTCCACACTCCAAGGGATTCTAGTGTACTTCCTATCCCTCTTTAAAATCAGACGCTACATGGCTAACAAACTTGAAAGGATCCAGAGAACCTTTCTATAGGCTGGAGCTAAAGAAAAGAAGAGAATGTGCCTTGTGAACTGGGATACCATATGCCTCCCAAAAAGAATGGGTGGCTTGGGGCTAAGAAAAATTGGGTTGATGAATAAAGCCCTTACCACGAAAGTAGCTTGGAAGCTTATAGAAGGGAAGGCAGATTGGTGTAGACTTATGGAAGCCAAGTATGTCCAAGGACACTCCTATAGGTGGAAGTATCATGATGGAGACCTTCCTTGCGGATCCAAACTCTAGACTAACATATGTAAATGTAAGACCCTCCCGTCGAAAGGTGCTTTCTGGCAAATTGGTAATGGGAGATCTACTAGATTCTGGAATGACCATTGGATTTTGAACCAACCTAATCAGGGTTGCAAATTCAAACCTCTTATGGGCTACCTCAGACCTATCTTAGGTAACTGGGTCTCCAACTATATCACTGGTAGGGATTGGGAGGATATACCTAATTAGGTAAGGAACAGACTGGACCTGCAACTCTTAGCCAAAGATCTCATGGAAATTATGGCTAATGTTAGAATCTCTAGGCTTGAGGACTCTATTATCTGGGCCCCCACTCAGGCTAGTACCTTCTTTGTTAATTCTTCTTACAATTTTCTTCTAAAGGAGGAGTGCAACCTAGGGGATTGGAAAAAGGTGTGGATTCCCCAGCTCACACTGAAAATAAATTTTTTCTGGTGGACTTTAATGCATGGTAAGGTCCTAACCTAGGATAACCTAATAAAGAGGGGCATCCCCATGGCGAACAGATGTATCCTATGTAAGAAGGAGGAAGAAACAGTGGAACACTTGTTCATCCACTGTGATTATGCCTCTAGAATATGGTGGGAGGTTATCAGCAATTTGAGTATATCATGGGCCTTAGACAGAGAAGTGCATCAATTTAGCAACTAGAAATCCCACTCCAATCACCCCTGCTCCAACTCCTCTGGCGTATGCTACCCCCTCACATCTGTTGGGCCATTTGGAAGGAAAGGAACAATAGGATCTTTAGAGAAGAGAGAAATCATTCTGAGACATGTCTCCATATAGGTACTAAGCTCCTGTGTGAGAATGTCAGGATGGCTAAATGGAAACTCCCCCCTCTTCCTCCCACTGCTTGGAAAGTGAGAATTGCTAACAGATGGAATATCCTTGATGGGTTCTCTAGATTTGACGATGCTAAAAAGATAGCTAGGAAAGCTACCAGATGGGTTGGCCCCCCCAAAGGATGGACTAAGTTATACTTTGATGGGGTGGAAAATAAATTGAGCCAAGGTGGGGGTGGTGTCCTGAGAGATTATAAAGGTGATTGCCTACTTGCTTATGCTGGCCCTATCAATAACTGCACTGTCACCTAGTGGAAGGATTGGCCCTTCTTTGGGGGATTAAATTTACAAAAGAAATGAACGTTAGACAACTGAAAATCGAGGGGGATTCCAAAGTGGTTGTTGAGGCTATCAAAAGGGGTGCTAGTGCGGGGTGGTGGGCTAGACCTATTATTTTGGAGATCGATGAACTGATTAATAGCTTCTAGAGCACCACCATAGCCCACATGTATAGAGAAGGGAATTCGGTTGCTGACTCAATGATGACAATGGGCCTAAAACAAACTAAAATCAATAGTTGGAGGGCGGTTAGTGACTTACCCCTGGTGACCAAGAAAATAATTAGGGGAGAAATGAATATTAAGGTTTAAATGTGCCACACCATCTTATTCATTGTGAATCCTTACTGGATCACGTGCTGGTGTGTTCTGATGATTTTTGTGATTATGGAAAGGAGAACCCAAATTCCCATAAAAACTCATAATTACTCCTTAAACGTGTGGAGTAGGCACTATCTGAATATGAGGGCTTACTTGGTGAATGAGGACAACAAGTGTATCCCTAGTATTATTACTATTTATGGCACCTGGAGATCCATTAGATCTGGTGGTACAGCGCACGATTTCCAAAACTTTTTGCCAAGCCAAAATTTTAAGTATAAACCATTCTCAAAAAGGCTTTGTAGTTTTGAGGGGTTCTTTAAGCTCTGCAAAGACATTCAGCTCTCTATTTTCTTGGGTATTCTGGCATCAAAAGGTCTGAATTTGGAAATGGGCGGCAACACTCTCCACATTGAACCTGATAGAATTGATGAGGCCTTCACCACTGATGTGCTAGTGACACATTACTGCAAGGAGATCGGCATTTGGGGCTTTAAGGAGAGAATGAAGGGGGCGCATGATGAACGTATCTCTAAACAATTTGTGTCATCCTGGAACAACCGAAATGTCTCTGTTGGTGGCATCCACTTTCAACTGAACGAGGAGGTCATAGCCAAGGTGACTAGGCTCTCTATGACGGGGAGGAAATACAAAAAAACCAGCCAAACTCCCAACCCTACCAGTCTCAACCAATTCTTCAAGGAGGGAGAGCTACCAGTGAAAAAGCAAGGGGGCTTCAACAGGGAGGAGCTGCTGGATTTCTGGCCCAAAATATGCCTCATTGTGATGAAATACTTCACATTGGAAGGTAAGTTTATTATTTTTTACTACTACCACTTACCGTTCCTGAACCATGTTCGTAACAAAGATTTAATATCCATCCCTTTCTATCTTCTGCATTCCTTAGAAAGTAACATTCTTGACATTAAGGATAACCCGGATAAGCCTATTCCTATCCTCCATTAGGGCCTCCTTCTCTGCATCTACCAGTTCCACAAGCCATCTACCTAGCACCCCAACCCCCCCGATTATCCAAGAAATACCCCAGGAGGATTCCCCAGCCAAAATTGAAAATCCCACCCAGTCCTCCTCCCAGTCCATCCATGTCATCCAGGAGCCTGAACTAGGTACCAAAGAGGGTAGGAACTGAAAAAAATGTGTCAAAAACCTGTTTAAAAAGAAGGATGGCCAAGAGGTGTCGTATGTCTCTGAGTCTGAGGATATTGAAAATGGGAAGGAGGATGACAGTACTCCGGAGATAGAATGTAGGCCCAAAAAAAGGAAAATGATGGAGAGCCAGGTTAATCTGGAGGTGGATTTGAGTGGCTCAGGCCACAGGAGGTCTAACAGACTCGCCAAAGAGCAATGCAAAACCAGGCTACAGGAAATGGCTTCTAAAGAACAATCTATGACTGAGAAAGACTCCCAAACCGCTGAGTCTATGAATGATTCCTCGAATGACCATATGAGCCCCCCTAGGCCTAGTAACAACCCTGTTCATCACCCCAAGCAAGCTATGGAAACCCCCATTCCTACCCTACCCCTGAGTCCTGCTAAAGACCCCTAGGATAAGCCCCACTCTGTTTACAATACCGATGCCCCGAAGGATAGTCTCAATGGTACTCTTAAAAGGAGGTTCGTGAACTTGGACAGAGAGATTGCGGAGATCAAGAAAAACATGCAGGAGCTAATGAACTAGTGTATGCTAACCAACAAATTTATCTTGAAGGTGATGCATGCTTCAGCTACTACTCTTTGTCATGTGTAGGAGAAGCTGGCGGGTGGCACTCTGGAAGCGAACAAGGACAACAAGGACCTATTCCTATTTTTGGAGGAAGAATGGGCGTGGATCCCGGTGTCTAAGTAGTTGGGTGGGAAAAACTAGTCCTATTTCTTATGTGTTGGTTATCTTTGCCTGGACCTGGCCCGTGGACCCCCTATTTTTTTGATGGGGTCAATGTTAATTTCTACCACTTTTTGTTCAGCCCTGTGTGGCTTTCAACTGATACTTTATTTGCTATGGTTCGGTTTAGATACTCTATTTTTATGATTTATGTTTTTTATAGGGGCAGATTTAGACTAGTGATTATACTGTTAAACTATTTATCTGCTGTGACTGGTTACATTAATGTGTTGTTAATGTGCTACTAGTCTTTTGTTTGGGCCAGCAACCTCTTGCTACTTTTTTCTATCAAAAAAAAGAGGGTCCTAATTTATAGACATCACTATTTACTTTGGAATGATAGTATAAAGGTGTGAAATATTTCACTAATCACTTCCATGAAACTTTTTTTATTTCCACAAAGAAATGAGTTTTTTTCAGTAATGTTATATTTGTAAAATAAAATGATGGTGGTCTTGGAAGCTAATAAGGGAGAGTGTTGGATGCATAATCACATGTAGGTTGAAGGCTTCTTGAGTGATATGGAGGAGGATGAAGATTTCAAAATAGATATCATGAAGGAAGGTGGAGAATCTTGGAAAACAACATTAGAAAGGCATCCAAATTTTGTTGGACATTTAGATTTCCCTTTAAGTTAAGGAATAGGTTTTTAAAGCGTAGTTAGGTGACTAAATGACTCCACCGGCTCTATCTTAGGATTTTTAAACGTAATAGTTATAATATAATTTTAGTTAGTATTTGGTAATTGGGGTGATACTTTTAAAACCCAAGTCTCCATTTTTCTCTCAAGAGATACATTGGTGGGCATATTAGTTTCTATTAACATGTGGTTTTTGGACCAAATAGTTTCTTATGGTGGTATCTAGCCGGTGTAATAAATGGTATGATTTGTTCTAATGTAATATAAAGAAGAGAGAGATACAATTTTTAAATTAATTTATGGGTGGGGTCGATACTATAAATTCTGAAGATGAATATAGTTACTTATACAAATGCAATGACTTCTTATTTTACCTACATTTTTTATTTTAAATATAAGTATTCTAGCTTTTCTTGTGTAAATTAAATGAGAGTAAATTTATATTCTTTAATATTTTAATAAAAAATAAGGTCTAAGATTGCTATGCAAGGTATACATTATATATTGGCTAACAATACTTTTTGGTAAATCACAATGTCAGTACTTCTATTTTACATGGATTTTTATCAAATATAATTATGCTAGCTTTTTTTCCTAAATAATTTAATTTAAATATAAGTATTCTATCCCTACTAGTATAAACTGAATCTACATATATATTTTTTTCAAATATTATAATTAAATATAGACTCTTATATCAATTTTTTAGTATTTAGTGACTAACAATATTTTTAGGTAAATCACAATACCATGATTGTTATTTTACATAGGTTTTTAAAAATATAATTATATTAACTACTAGCCTAACACATGTGTTTATAGAGCTACCAAAATACAGGACCCTATATTATATTTTACAAATCTAAATTTATAAAGTTAACTATAGAGCCATGCATTCTAATATTAATTGCTCGTTAATCTATATTTTTAACACATATCTATAGAACTACCAGAATACAAGTTAACTATAAGACCATACATTAACTATACGACCATGTATAAGTTAACTATATTTTTATAGAACTACCAGAATACACAACCCTATATTATATTTTACAAATCTAAATTTATAAAGTTAACTATAGGGCCATGCATTCTAATTTTAATTGCTCGTTAATCTATATTTTTAACACCTGTCTATAGAACTACTAGAATACACGACCCTATATTATATTTTACAAATCTAAATTTACAAAGTTAACTATAAGATCATGCATTGTAATATTAATTACTCGTTAATCTATATTTTAACACCTGTCTATAGAACTACACCCTATATTATATTTTACAAATCTAAATTTACAAAGTTAACTACAAGGCCATGCATTCTACTATTAATTGATCGTTAATCTATATTTTTATCACTTATCTATAGAACTACCAGAATACAAGCTAACTATAAGACCATACATTCGAATTTTAATTGCTCGTTAATCTATATTTTTAAATATTATAATTAAATAGAAGGTCGGTATACCCGTTGTATCTTATTAATTGACAAAGACTAATTGGTTACCATAACGTGCAACAAATACGTGGTCCCCTGGAAAACTTCCTAATCAAATCTGAGCAGCATATATATAGGATACCTCAATCTGGAGTTCGTGAATCAATTAAACAGATCGTGAGGCTTTCCCTGTACATTTCGTCATTTCGCAAAATGTCTTATATCGACCCATGTTTTGTTAGCGCTCTCGACCTCAATCAACTGCTTTCAGATGCCAGTTATCTTCCAATCACAGGTCGATTGGAAGGAAGATCTGATGTCCGCTCAACAGATTCCAACACCATTTCATCTACATTTCCACCAGTCGATTGGAAGGAAACTCCAGATGCTCATGTCTTCAAGGCCGAGCTTCCTGGTATTTAGTTAGTTAGGGTTTCTTTTCGATTTTATTAATTTAGGTTTTCATTTAGATTTCGATTTTGCTCGAAGGAAAATCAGGTTTTAGGGTTTCATTTTGATTTCGGTTTTGTTCGAAGAAAATATCCGTTTACTTAGGGTTTCATAACCATTTCGATTTTGCTTGACGAATTGCGATTTTGATTTTGCTTAAGAAAAATTCCATTTGTTAAGGGTTTCATTTTTATTTATGAACAAAAGTGGAATGTGATTCTGTGTGTTTCGTCGCAGGAGTGAAGAAAGAGGCGGTGAAATTGGCAGTGGTGGACGGTCCGATTCTGGAAATAAGTGGAGAACGCAGGAAAGAGGAAGAAGTGGTGAAGAAATATCACCGTGCTGAGCGGTTTACGGGGAAGTTCCTGAGGCGTTTCAGGCTACCAGAGAATGCGAAGGTGGATGAGGCCAAAGCTTCCATCGAAAATGGGATGCTCACTATCACAGTGCCCAAGCATTCTCAGCCTCAGATTGAGCCTCATGATCATCAGCCTCAGCCTGATCCTAAGCTTGATCCTCTAATACGTGAATATGTAGTTGTTGATCTCTAAAAAGAGAGTGTGGTCAAAGTCATTGAAATCTACAGCTAAATACAGAGACTCAATTTGTCATCGAATTCTAGAGTACAGAACAATAATGTTCTGTTAGGGTTTACCCAAAAACAATCTTAAGGTGAAAGAGATTAAACGAAAAACAGTTTGGATTAAAGTATGTTTAACTCTTATCTCTGATAGGTGAACAAGTTTATATAGTTTTGAGTAAATAATTGAAGATGATTGAATGAATTAGTTTTACAATCGGGTGTAGTTGGTTTGAAATTGTGATTTGAAAGTCTTGGTTTTGCAATAGTGGGTATGGAAAATAGGAATGTGATTTAGGAATGGATATTTGGGCTTTAGGAAGTAGTGATGAAGGAGCATACATTAGTGTTATTATATTCTTGGTATAATATTTTTCTTTAGTTTGATGTTGTTGTGAACTATTAAAAAATATGCATAGTAAATATATAGAGTTGATGTTTTAGATCTCTATATTAGGTTAAATTATTATTTGTTTAATTGACTTCTATTTGAAGAAGTTGGTGTTGCATTTAGGGTGGCATGAAACTTTCTTTTTGGTGTTTTCCCCTTTACATGAGAATGAACAGAACCTTGACTAAATGTACGAGGTAGGTTAGATTATTGTTTGTATTTCTTTTGTGGTAATTTTCATTTTTATTTTGGTATTATTTTTCATTATTTAAGGATTGAGATGCTATAGGTTTGCAAAATATCTCTATTTATTAGTTCTATCATATTTTTATATTCCACCTTTTCTAAATTTTATTAGGTTATATTATTGTTTGTATTTATTTTGTGGTAATTTTTCATTTTTATTTTGGTATATGATTTTCCATTATTTAAGGATTAAGATGCTATAGGTTTGCAAAATATCTCTACTTATTAGTTATATCATATTTTTATATTCCACCTTTTCTAAATTTTATTATAGCTATTTTCATTTTTTTACTTTGTAATTTATCCCTACCCATAACCATTCCACAAGTTGCTCATGTGTTATCATTAATTTCATTCTCATTTTTAAACACTTGCATGTTCTTGACCATTTTCATCACATTTCAACACTAAGTGTCTAAATATTGATCCCAAGTGGCTCATGGTTGAACCTAAATTCAATTTAAAATTACATTACCTCATGTTTTTGCTATTTTTTAAAAATATATATATTAGTGCACATTTGTAAAAATTTGTAAAATTAATTACTATGTTGTGTTATTTAAAGAAATTTATTAGTGTAATTAAAACATACGTCAAAGGAGAAAATAATATAATGTCTAGAAACAAGGATTCACTGAGTTATAGACTATTTTCACACATAACATAAATATTATATGCTCAAATTTGATAAAAAATTATTATATATATATATATATATATATATATATATATATATATATATATATATATATATATATATATATATATATATATATATATATATATATATATATATATATATATATATATATATATATATATATATATATATATATATATATATATATATATATATATATATATATATATATATATATATATATATATATATATATAATATTACATATATTTTTTAATATAAACAATTATTTTTATATTATAATAATTATATATTTATCATAAATTTTTTATTTATAAAAAATTAATATAATATTAAAAATATAAAATTTGTTTATATACATTCAATTAAAAATATATTTATAAAAAATTCTATGAATATGGAAATGTCAGTTTTATTATGCATAGTTGATTTAAAATGTAAAAACAATAATGAATAAAATATTAAAATATTTTGAAGGATTTGGATAAAGAAGAAAAGAAGAATTTTCATATCATTTCCCCTGAAGTGAAGAAATGTTCAAGCCACTCCAAGACCACAATGCCAAAAATGACTCTGCCAATAGCTTCAAAAAGATTAAGGAGGATAATTGATAACGAGAAATATGGTATTTTTTTATTTAGAAGGTAGCTTATGGTTAGATAATATCTCTAGTAAAAGAATAGGTACTTCTTGATAAATGACATATACTAAGGTAAGTCAATTGTTATCTCCAACTTGTTTTAGACTTAATCTATACATTTCTTTCGAATAAGATTAAAAGTCCCTGCCAAAATCATAATAAAATATTCTCTTCCTGATATAAGCCATCTCTCTCCCCCTTTATTTCTACCAAGGAAATGGTTCATTGATGATGTTTTCTATTTACAACATGGTATCCAAATAGTTTGCATTTTGACTTATATCCTGCCAGGTTTATTTATCACACTGATTGATGCAAGGTAAAGATGCTCGTATTTCTATTTATTATCTTCATCTATGATTAGCTCTTGTATGGAACAATCCTTTATGAGGATCTCTTATCCTGAAGTCAAATAGAGACCTATGTGATGACTTCTGCTTAGGAACCATCAAATTGTTATTGTATATTTGTGTGGTTATTTCTCCTTCCTATGTTATGGGAGGACTTCTTGCATATGCATTTTTTGGCTTGATGTTTACATTTTTTCAAGAATCAATGTGAATGGTCTAATTAAGCTTTAGCTATTTCTCATTATTTGTGTTTATCATAATGATTTTTCTTTAGGCTCTCTAAGCTCTTAATCGGATAATACATTTATATGGAATATGTAGAAAGCTTTCTCTAAGGAATTTCTTCTAATTATTGTAGTATAATATCTTAGACAAGCACCCTTGAGGCTTCTAACCATCACAAAAGTTTAACAATTTGACACAAGAGTATCCTTATCTGATAGTGTCTCCTTATTTAAAAAGTGGTTTTATGTTTGATAAAAAGTTAGGATAATAACAATGGTTATTCTTTCTCCACAAAGAAAAGAAGTGCATATTCATAAGATATAAAAATAGATTTCCTGGTGGGACTTCTCATTATTTCATGCTTCATTCTTGTAAATCCATTGATTTGTAGAGTGAATAAGTGCATACTTTGGTAGCTATAATCTTTATCATAAAAGTAGCAGATGATTCCAGATTGTTTAAATGAAGATGTAGATTCATCAAAGTAGAATTAGGAGTTAAAGGAGTTATTACAACACTTTTAGTTGTAGACTGCTAGTTACAAATAAAATATCTATAGTCTCTAAATATAGAATAGCCATATTTATTTGGGTAACACTTTCAATAAATTTCATTCATTCATATTACAATAACTAAGGGTTAGTTGCACAGAAGGAGGGTAAGTTTCCAAAGGATCTTTAACAATCATTAAATGCAATGCATTTTCCTTAAAATTTTATGATCAGTTAGTCTTTAAAATAAATGGGATGTATTAATATTATAGAAACTATGCTAATAAGTACATGAGTTCATGCCAAGTGTTTGAATAGGATAAAAGAGAATGCAAAGGAAGATTATCTACCTCAGCTTAAATCCATAGAAAATGGATTCTAAAAAAAGTATGGATTTAAATTAGGATTGTTTCAGTGTTGTATGTTTTGGCCTTCATAGAATACATTATGTAAAATATAAATTGAGCATTGTAAATAGAGGGAGGCCCAATCTTTCTAGGATCGTGATAATAGGGGAATGCCCCTATCCAATTAGCTTTGTAATTAGGGTAAATCCCTATCTTTAATATGCTAGACATAAGTCCCAGGCAAATCTGGAGGTTTTCTTCTCCATTCTTTCCTACTAATGCCTGCACCGAATGGAGAATAATGTATGAATTTAAGAATTAATTGAAGATAAATAATTTAATTGAAGATAAATAATTATATTTGTGATAAATACTAACATGTATCTTTATTTTTTATAAAATTAAAATAAATATCTTAAAATCATATTTAAAATACAAAATGTTTTTTTTGCTCTTCTCTTAGAAGATCACACACACATTTTAAATGTAAGTACTTTTCATAAAAAGGCCAAAGGCATAACCTAATATATTATACATTTTTCTTCAATAACCTATTCTACCAACCACCTCTACGCTTAAAACAACTACTTAGTGATGGTGACATAAGTTGATAACATCTACCTCCTTTAACATTTGTATATATTTAGCATTAACATTACATATTTAGCATTAACATTACATATTTCTACTCTGTCGTTGTGCTTGGCTGCTGCTAGAGGGTTCTAAATTTTCCCGAGACCGTTTATGGCCTTATCTTCTTTCTGGCAGGTAGTGATTTGGGGGATTGGGGGGTCTTTCTCATTCCCTTATCTTTGTTTAAGGTTGGGGGAGCCTTTCAAAACCCTGGTGTAATGGTGTAGCTGAAGTCTAACATGCTCAAATATTTAAGCTATTGTTTTCTTTTTGGTTGTGATTTGGTGGTTTGGGGAGCTAGCCTCATACCCATTTCTTTGTTTAAGGTTGGGGGATCCTTTCAAAACCCTGATGGTTTGGTGTAGTTGAACCTTAACGTGCCTAAATATTTAAGATAATGTTTCCTATTTGGTTGTGAGTCGGTGGTGTGGGAAGTTATCCTCATATCCAGTTCTTTGTTTAAGGTTGGGAGAGCCTTTCAAAACCCTAATGGTTTGGTGTAGCTGAAGCTCTACTTGCACAATTTCTTAAGGTGATGTTTCATTAAGACTGGTTATGGGAGCCATCAAAACCCTTATGTACGGTTTAGGGAGCCTAAAACCTTAGGCATTTGGTGATGCTATAAAGCGTTGGCTTTACACATTTGGTCTCAGTAGCTCAAGGCTTCCTGATTATTTTCCTTCTGGCTATTGTTGTTTTGCTAGGTGTGTTCTGTTGGTTTTTCTACTGGCATTGTGTGCTGGGGGTGTTGTAAGGTTTATCTGTTTCCCCAGCTGTTTCACTTTGGTTTGAGCTAATGCTTCCTATTTTTAATCTCAGGGTTATAGGTCCCACCAAAAATTAATTGTAAATGGTTTCAGGGCCCATTCAAAACCTACTTTTACCTTAATAAAAAACATTACATATTTCTACATTTTTTATTTCCACCATTTGGCAGGAACTTCATTGCTTTACAACCTTGTTCTACTTGTTTCTTTAACAAAATATAGTTTACTCAATTAATTTTGATTATATATATAAATAACAATCCTAAATTTTTGTATAAAAGAATTTATAACACATGATTTTGTAATGGTGATAGTTGTATAACTATTTCAATTCCTACTTGATTTTTTAATTACTTCAATAAAATAGATTAATCCAATTACAAATTGATTGTAAATGACACATACATGTGAAATTCTACATATTTCTTGATACTCCACTTATTCCCATTTACAAAAACATGCATGCATTTAACCGTATTACATCTGTTACTATATATTGTAGATCACTAATATCATATAATGTTTGAATGTAAAAATAATAGAAGAATTCTCTAAGTTAACTTTAATAACCATAAAAAAATTATTATATAATTTTTCTTATAAATGTTGAAAAATATTCTTTTATGGCCAACTAATTTTGGATTATTTATTTAAATAACTAGTAGGATCTAAGAGATAAGGTGAATCACAAAATGAGAGAAATAATTAACATTGAATAATGGATAGAAGAGAGTATATATAGGTGAAAGTGCAACCATAAAATGAGGGATGGAATACTCAAACACTAGTGGTGGAAAATAACAACCCACTCAACTAGGATGAGGTGTTGAAATTGAATTGACTCCTCTCTAATAGACTCCTAAATGATGATCACTTGCATCAACAAGTGTCAAATGTGCATACCCGACAAATTAATCTTAAAACCTTAAGTGTAAATTATTTAATTTTACTATCTCCTCTCTTTAATCATAACTTAAGAGGACATGATAAATGAGTCCTAGCTACTAGCCATGTTATGTACCCATGCATAATAGAACCTATCATAAAAGGAGAAATATAGAAAACCCAATGGGAAACAAAACTATTGTTAAAAAAAAAGATAAAAAGAGAAGAAGCCTATAAGGTCTTCTTAAAGGATGATGATGACGTTGATGAATTTGCATGAATATGATTGTTATACGCTAAATCATCAAATTATGAGGACTGGAATTAGGGTTTGAATGAGTGCCCATATGGTGTGTAGTATGAGAATCTATAATTTCTTGGGAAAACCCTTCCTTTCAATTTCTCTTAATCCATAGTAAATTTTTTATTCGAAGAAGATGCTTTGATAGAATCAGTTATTTCAATATTATTCCTTTTGACTAGAAAAGTGAGGTGCTCAATTTTTTTTTGTGTATTGATGCTCTTCATTACCAATTTTTTTTACAATAGGAATATTTAACGATCTCAGTAATTTATTTACTTTATTTAAATGATTTATCCTTCATGAAGTTATCAATTTTGTCTTCTTTCTTCCCATCTTTTTCCTTTTTATTATTATTTTTCTCTCCTTTACCATTTTATGCTTTTCATTTTCTGCAATTAGAGCTTGTGCCTTAGAAGATTTCAAAGTACACATTTGAATTAAATTTTCTCAAAGTACACATTTGAATTAACTTTTCTTTCTCCCATGTAAGATCGGTAATAAATTTATAAAGTGAGGGTATAGATCATGACGTACCAAAGGAGCTTTTAGTAGAATAGAAGGTAGAGGCAAACACAAAAAAATTAGAAACTAGTTTGGAAAGTAAATAAAGGATTAATTTATCCCCTTTTTTGTCAATTCCATAATCTTTTAATTAAAACTTAAAAGATTTAAATTTAGTGAATAATTCCTCTAAAGTTGAAAAACTAGAAGGACTAAGACCTAGGCACTGATTTTCCAACTCATGACTTCTAAGTTCACCAATTGCCCCAAGTAGTGTTTTGATAGCTTCTCAAACTTGATTGGGTGTTTTCAAGTTCTCAACATGAAATACTAATTCAAGAAATAAATTTAAACATAAATTTAGTTGCATTAGGTTTCTTTTATGTTCTCATTGTTACCCTATATAAGCCTTTATTCTTTAGTAAAAGAATGACATTTAACTTTCAATTATGATAATTGAAACTTGTGAGAGGTTCTATAGTCATTAAGATCCATTTTAATTGAATTCGATTGTTTCTTGTAGAATGTAGAAAAGAAGAGAACTTCATGAAGTGTGAAAAATAGAAAAGACACAACACCCCCTTGATTATCATTCATACTTATTTTTGGCACTTTATAGAAGAAGTTCTTTATAACCAAACTTACAAAAAATGCTCAAAATGGCACTTTATAATGATAGTGAATGAGTGTCTTTGTTAGATTTATGATGAAAAAATATGCACTTTTGCAGAAAAACTTAACTCAATTTCAAGTTAAGGAACAAAAGTTATGATAAGATCAATTGTTTCCTCTTTAAAAAATTATCCACCTTCATAAAACAAATTATGCTGAATTTTTTTTATCTCCACCAAAGTTAAGCCCCCTATGTTAGGGAAGAACAAGGGGCTAAAAAACCATGTGACCAGGGGATAAAATTTTAAAAAGTGCACCGCACTCTCTGACATCAACCCCCACATTTCTTATGTCATCATCTCAAAAAGTTCTTTTGAAATGAATAGTGACATAAACACCATCATTAAGTTTGATTGTTGTCACAGGGTTAAATAGAAAAAGCTTCTTTAAATTCTTTTTTAAATAAACTAATTGTTGGGTCTAATGTCTATGGGTGTTTCATCTATCATAGGTTTGCACGAGGGTGAGATATTTGGATTCCTCTAGATAATACAACAATAGAACATCCTACATAAGGGTGAGATTTTTTAAACCCCTTGGAGGATGTGATGGAAGAATAGTACAAACACACACTCATGAGAAAAGGAAAAATGTTGGCCTTTTTTTTCCTTTTCATGCACACACGGATGCCTGACGCTAACACCCAGAATGTCCCACACACACAAGTCACACACCTAAATTGGCCATGATGGATCACTCACGGAGGATAGATTCACCACAAACCATTGTCTCTCCATAGCCACCACTTCCTCTATGCTAAAATATAGACAAAAGATTTAAAATTATCTCAATCTTCTCTAATACCATGAAAGAACTAGCAGGAGCTAAGAGATATAAAATTATCTCAACCTGCTCTAATACCATGTAAGAACTAGCAGGATCTAAGAGATAAGATGAAGTACAATATGAGAGAAATAATATTCATTGAATAATGCATATAAGAGAGTATATATAGGTGAAAGTGAAACCCCGAAATGAGGGATAGACTCCTCAAACATGAGTGGTGGAAAATAACAACTCACTAAATTAGGATGAGGTGTTGAAATGAAATTGACACCTCTCTAATACTCCTACATTATGATCACTTTCATCAACAAGTGTCAAATGTGCATACCTAACTAATTAAGCTTAAAATCCTAATTTTAAATTATTTAATTACACTAACATCTATCAATGATAATTATCCTTATAATGATCATCTTCAAATGTCTTTAAGAGAATCTTGACTAGTTTACAATGAGATGACACGTGAGATATTTTTGTAGCATAAGCAAATGTAAAGATCTCATTATATTGAAATCATAAAAATTTCTATAATATCGTTGGATATTTTTTATGATTAATTTAATATATATAATAATAAGAATTAATTAGATTTTAAAGTTTAGATGGTCAAATTATGTATATGACATGTTAAGAATATGTAAGGAATATGCTATTAGTCTACAAGAATCTTTACTTGAGAGAGGAATTAGGATTTGAGATCAACTATTTTTTTTTCATACCTCTCTTGGTCTTGTGAATGATTTCATCTTATCATTCTTTTAGAAATTAGAGCTTGGTTGAGAAGGTTGGGAAAGTGTTTTTTAGGAGTTTGAAGTGCTACAAGAATTTAGAGAAGAGAATTTTTGTTTCATAACTATTGTTAAAGATTAATACATGTGTGTGTCTCTTTGGGTATATATTTATTGCACAAAAGAATTTTCCCACACATACCTTATATTGTGGTTTATTCTCTTTTGTGGTTATTTTCATCTTCATCTATTATTTAAAATGATTTAATTGTTCAAATTATTTGTTCTTGCATCATATTTTGACATTAATTCTATCATATTTTGATATATTTCCCCATTTTTTAAGATTTTGGTTATATTTATTTCAATGCATTTTACCTTATAATACATGTTACTTGTTTAATATTGTTGAATTTTTATTTATCATTTCTACGCACTTTTATATGCATGTTACTAACCCAATATCTCCAACTTTTTATCATATATTTCAATTCTAAATGTTTCAATATTGATCCCAAATGCTCATAAATGACCCCAATATCAAATTTTGAATTACTTTTCCTCTCCTTTTTCATTGTGACATTTATCCAAATTTGTGTACATATGTGAAATAATTACTATTTTTTTAAACTTAGGGAAGTTATTTTTTAATTATTACACATATCAAAGGAGAAAATAAAAAATTTCTAGAAACAAGAATCATTCATTATTTTAACTTTAATCATATTGGAAATTAGAATCATATAGGTCATTAATAAGTTTGTGTACTATATTTATAAATATTAGATTAAAGCTATAAATTTATTATAAAAGGGGTGTTAACCAAGGAGGGCTAAATACTACCAATTAAAGTAATTCCCCAAATGTGTTATTAAATAAAATCATACAAATAATTTATCTACTAGTTATAAGATAAATGTATTTTTAAGGATTCTACATTCTTCTAGGTGAATCTCATGCATTATAAATTATTTTCACCACTATAACATCGATTTTATATTGGGAGAGTGAGAGTGAGTGGGAATAGCAGAGTGATGGGTGAGAGAGCAAGAGCAAGAGCAAGCGGGAATAGCAAAGTGAAGGCAGGTGTGAATGGGAGAAGGAATGCGAGGGCGAGAAGGTGTGCTATGAAACAAAGGGTTTCAGTGTGTTTAAATGTGCCTGCAGTGGAAGGAGAAGGGAATGATTCATCTAAGGATGTAGATGATGGGGAAGGGCTTTCGGAGGACCCCATTCATCTGGCAATGCTTCTTGGGAAGCTCTTTGTTCACGTTGTGCCCTGTGTTGATGGAAGGGTTTTAATGTGCATTTTATGTTTCTCCTGTGTTGGGTGTAGACTTTCCTCTCCCAGCGTAGATGACCCCTATTTTTTCCTACTGATTCTTTCTTGGGGTGCCATTTGTGGCTCTGGGTCTCCCGGAATGAGGTCTTTCTAGGGCTCGGATGAGAGGCCCCTCTCTGTGGATCTAGGGAGACTAGTTTTGCTGGCTGGGCCTTTGCTCTTGGTTGTGATTAGAGTGGGTGTCTCTATGCATCCCCTAGATTCAGTCATTTTTGCTAGTAGGGATGGTTTCCCCTTTGCTCATTTTACTCTTTATAATACCCCTATTAAGGTGGGGTTTTCCCTTATCGAGGTGGGTGTGTCTAGCATGACTTCTTGGTGGTGGAATCTCTCTCTGTCAAAGTTCTCTTCTCCTTTTCTTCCTATTGAGGTGGAAGATCCTATCAAAGTGGAGGCTCAGCCTATTGAGGTGGTTTGCAGCTCCAGGGAGGAGCTTGCTATTGGTGGAGTTCGATCTCTTCCCTCTATTAGTCATAGGATGGCAATTTGGAAACTGATGGGGGATAGATCTTCTGCCTTTTTGGTGGCTTGGTCTTTGGAGAAGTTTCTTTTTAGAGTTGGAAGTGATCCTTTGGGCTTGATGGTTTTTAGCATTGCTTTTAAAGTTGGGGAAGTTGGTATCTATGGTTCCCTTCCTTTTTTATTTTTCTAGTTTTGTTTGTTGGTGTTGGCTAT
The DNA here is from genome assembly GCA_027943335.1 of Chamaecyparis obtusa. Classification (NCBI taxonomy): domain Eukaryota; kingdom Viridiplantae; phylum Streptophyta; class Pinopsida; order Cupressales; family Cupressaceae; genus Chamaecyparis; species Chamaecyparis obtusa. Next base: position 373,141 of record BSBK01001854.1, on the reverse strand, counting down.
TTGGAGCCTTCAAGTGGATGTTGATAGTTTTCAAGGGCCCACTCTGAATGCTAGGTGTTTTCAGTTAGGGTTTAAGGTTGGCTTCAAGGCCTCTCTTCCCTTTGATGTTGATATTGTTGGTTCTGGGTTCCATGTCAAAACCCTGGTTCCCTATTCGGGAGTTTTAAATCTCAAGACTATGTAAGGCTTTAGACTATCTTCTTGGCAGCTGGGGGCTTTTGTGCTTCAGTTGCTAGTAGTGTTCTATCTTTGGGCTACTAGTTTTAAAAGGTTTACTCTTTAGTAGCGTTTCATCTTGCTTGGGTTCCAGATTCCTGCCTAAATCTACTTGTATAGGGTTTCAGGGCCCCTTCAAAACCTATTTTTACCCTAATGAAAAACATCAATTTTATATTCTCAAGTTGGATGTCGAGCCCTCAAATTTTATCCACAATGAAATCTTGTATTGTAGAAAAAAAAATCATTTCATAGATTTGGTATCATTTATTTTTCATCTTGGTGACCATTTATAACATGATATCATACTAATTCTCCATTATTGTTTCAATACTTGTAAAGTATCTTGCTTGTTATATTTTTAAAATAAAATAAAATTTCAATTTGTTAAATTGACTCTTTAATAAAATATGGGTTAATTAAGTGATTTTTATTATATTCTTTTAACTATCCTAAATTTGTGTAGAAGGGATTTTACTCCATTAATGGTGAAATTAATATCTCCATCCTAATTCCTAGTTATCTTTTTTCCTATGTTCATTAAATGCACATCAACCTAATTAAACATTCTCAAATGATAAAATTTTGAGTAAATTTTGATGTTTTATATCCCATTTTGAAAATGGAAAACTCTACTAAATGAAATATGAAACTTTCTTTTATTGAATTAAAAGATGACATGTGAGAATCACACACAAACAACATAAAGATTTTCAAACCAATAATTACATAGAGTATCACTATTCATGCCTATTTATTTCATTGAATTTTTTTAAAATGATACTTATAAATTGTATTTATAAATTAAACTATTGATATATTTTAAAGAAAAAGTTTGATGCAATAAATTTTACTTAAATATCTAAGATAGAAAATATTGTCCTAGACATAATCAATTGTACTATTTATCTCATTATGCAAAGTTCTTCATATACAATGAAATTTATAATATATTATAATAAGATGAAGATACTAAAAAATTATAGGGTTTTAGATTTCTTATAATGTAATTAAAAATGAAGTTAATGAGATTTTTATTTTTTCATTAAATTATGTGAAGGGCTCAAGAACATTATGGAACATAATTAAAACATAAAAGAAATAGGTTTATGTGGAACGAAATAGAAAAGATACAACTAGGTAACATAAAAAATACCACAAATAAACACCAAATCTAAAAATACCTAATGAAGATAAGGGTGAGGAGAAAGGAGTGGGCCCAATAGAACAATCTAAAATTTCTTGGTCAAAAGGGAATGAACCTTAATTTATTTGTAGATGAATATCCAAGAAGAAACATCCAACTCCAAAAACCAAGGTTTGTAATGCTATCATAACCATCAGAAGAAGTAGGTAAGTTAGATGAGCAAGCTACCGAAACCTAGAAGAGTGGTCTAGTAGTACAGAGAGAGTTCAAAACCAAATACAAGATTAGAGAGCTCAAGAGAATTCCAAAAGGAGCTAGCAGAGTGCAAAAATATGAAATTATGTAAGGCGAGATCTAGAAACAAGAGTCACAAAAGTAAGAATAATATCCAGTGAAGAGACTTGGGCCACATGTGTATAAATTAAAGTCAAGCTGATAATTTAACTACTGGAGTAGGATCTATAGATGAAGAAGGATATTTGGAGTACATATAGGAATGAAAAATGAATTCTGAATCCATAAGTAAGACCATAAGATGAAAATTGATGTAGAATCCAGAACCACTACTATACCTCAAGGTCTAACTTATCCTTTAGACACCTCAACCTTATTCTAAACGTTCTTTTTAGCCTTATTCCTTCTTAAAGGAATCAATCCCTAAATGATCCCAAAGTGGTAGAAACTACCCCTCACTACTAGGATATTCAATTTAAGGATGGAGAAAGTCTATATGGTCTCAATGCACCATGATACAACCCCCTATTGAGTCCTTCAACACCCACAATGCAACTTTCTCAACTTTGGCCAAAATCTCTACTAGCCCTAATTCACTAGTTTTTGGGAGGTTCACTCCCAAAACTCCCAAAAAAATTTATGAATGATCCATATATTTAGTTATCCTTTTCAAATCTCTGATGGATTCCAAAGTGACTTGGTATGATTCCAATCTAGCACCACTAAACACTCACTAGGGTCACATGCCTAGTTGGCCAGACTAGACATGGATAACCAAGAAAAGGCCAATGCATAGGTTCCTAGAAACTTCCCAAGACCTTATAACTCTTCTACTATCCTATAATGACCAAAATGTCTAGCTCACCAAGTCATTTCAATCCAAGTTGTTGATTGTCTCCACTTCTTCTCTGCTTTCTTGGCTAAACACATAGAGATGTTTAGCCTAGTGTCATCTTGGAAATATGGTAAAACCACTCCACTCTCCCGAAGTCCCTGGAATGCAAAAAATAACTTCCCTAAATTTAAATTCCTATACATCCATGATAATTCTAAGGTGGAGCTGAAAGTTAGAGGGCCATCTCACCCAAACCCTCAAATTTAGGGTTTCACAGACCAGACAGCCCCAAAATTTGAATAACTTGCAAAAATGGAACTCAAATCACTTAATATCAATTAAATTTTAAAAAAGACAACATCCTCTATCCAAACTTACAAACTCGTATCATTCTCTTCCTGTACAGATTCGTATGATGCATAAAAGTAGATAAATTTTTAGAAATTCACAGTTTAATATTAGTTTTCTCTACTCCTCTATACAATATGACATCCCCCTAGATGTATGACCTCCTTGTATCTAAATAGACTCACACCAATGGATATAACCAACTTTCAAATGGTTATCAACCGTTTTACACTTTTTGAGCAACTTTTCAATGTTGCATGACAACTTTTTAGTTTTGCATGACAACATTTGTATTTTGATTCAAATTCTCTTATGAGACCTATCTAAAAAAAAATAGATAAAATCTATCCATCTTAAGACCAAAACCACCTAATTCCCTTACAAATCACCTATTCTACCTAGCTAAGACCCTTGGCTCAATTTGGCATCTAGGTTCATAACATCACCTTAGATCTAATTGACCTTAAAAATGGTCTTTATTACATTCCTTGATCCAAATAGATCTAACTTATATCCTATCTCCTTCTGTATCATTCTATAACTTCCATGAAGGTGTCTTAGGTGCCCTGCACCATACTCCCTTGGCCAATAAAACTCAAGTCTCTTGAGTTGGTAATTTTGAAACTTTGAAGCCCAACTTCTCAATAGTTGTCTTTGTTAGCCAAGTTACATCCAACAATGGTCTTCCTCTCTATTTGATGAGGTATTCAAAGTATGTTTTCCTCCAATTTTTCTTTCTCACCCTTCTGTCAATTATACACTATCTCTATTTGTGGTGTTCTAGGATGTGTATTGAGTAGTTCCTCCTTGGATGCTTCATTGTCACCTGCATCAAAAACATTAGGGACCTTATAGGAATAGATATCAAATACATTAAAAGTATTAGAAAAAACAATGTCTGGTGGAAAATCAATTTTGTAGGCATTTGTGCAACACTTCTACAATATTTTTAAGGGTCCTATCTTTCTCATCATAAGTTTAGTGTAGTTTCCTTTAGGGAGTATTTATTTTTTGAGATGAATCATCACCATATCTCCCACTACAAACTGCAAATCTCCCCTCTTACTATTAGCTGCCTCCTACTTTTTTGATGTCTTTTACAATCTACTTCTCACCTCTTGATGGATATCCCTCTTGACTTTTACAAATTCATCTACTTGTGAACTGTTCTTTTCTAAGGAACTTACTTCTCTCAACTCTAGTACACCCCTATGATGTGTTCCATAAATAGTTTGAAATGGACTATGGCATGTACTCCTATTTATTGAACTATTATAAGAAAATTCTTCTTAGGAAAGCACTAAATCCCATGTTGTTCCATGATCATTTCTCAAGCACCTTAATAGGTTCCCAAGTGATGTATTGACAACCTATTTTTGTCCATCTGATTAGGGATGGTAGGTCGATGAGTATGAACACTAGTAAATTTTAGCTTATTTTTTGATGCGGTTTAGTCAATTTTTAGATGCGAATTCGTTGACTATTCAACCATAATGGCTGTCAAAGTTTTTTCATTGATAATATGACACATCAAACCTACATCAAAATTGTGATGTACACAGTGGTTGAATTGTCAACATGCATAACATCAAATTAATCACTTGAACTTGGAAGAATTATCGGCCATACTGTTTATCTTTGTGACCAATGTTGGTTAGAATAGTCATTGATTATCATCGAAATTGTGATGCCAAATCATCAGAATAAATGTCGAGTATATAGCACTCTTGTCGATATGTCTACTCTTGTTGCGTCAAAAAAGTGACATAAATTTTAATTTTTTTAAAAAAATATTATCAAATTAAACACAATAATATTATGTCATTGTTGTTTACAAAAAATCACACATTTTTTGTCTTATTTCACAAAAACCATGTTCTTTCTCGAGGTCATTAACCTTTCAATAAAACTTTCCACTTCTAAAGATTTTCCTCAGTTGAACAAAAGAAAAAATAAGCCTCACAATATGATTTGAACTAGATTAAGAAATTAAGTCACAATAATATTGAGTCTAAACACACAAAAATTATCACTCTTGATGCACAATGTCCTTTTGATAACCAATAATTGAGTTGTATACTCAGTCAATATGCACATAATTGTTAAGAGGACATATTTGTGAAGGTTTTATAGATGTAGGTTACTAAATCATCATCTCTACACTGGTACTCAATCTGGAAACCCTCGTATGTATATAGCCACTCTAGAAAATATCCACATCTAGAAAATCTCCACAAAAATCCCTTCTGGCCTCCACTGCATATACGTCTTCTTAGAATCTAAAAACTTCAGCCCATCATTGATTCTCATCAATGTACCAATTTGGATAGTAAGTCTAATTTAATTTGTCTATGGACTGAGACCTTAAATTATTGAGCTTCTCTTTGTTTTGAGAAGAGTATAACATTCTCTACTTAACAGGGCCAACCACATGAAGGTGGAAGCTCATCTAGCCCCTCCTAGGAGCCTCTTATGACCCTTACAATATTTTAATACCTCTAAGATGTATTCTTAGGGATCGCAAATGGTTGTAAAGGGTCGTAAAGGGTCCTGGGACACAATAGCTAAGAAACATAATTGTAGGCATCATGGTCACAATTTTTTGGAGACAACGTAATTGAGTTGTATACCCAGATGATGGATAGCAACTCCTGCACCTCAAATTCCAAGTTGACTACATCTGTTTCTCATGAATACAAGGTCCTCCAACAGATGTATTCAATTTGGAATTGGAGGTGCAGAAGTTTCTCTCCATCACTTGGGTATACAACTCAATTATGTTGTCTCCAAAAAATTGTGACCATGATGCCTACAATTATGTTTCTTAGCTATTGTGAAATCTACATTTATGTTGCTCATCTGTCCTATTTATGTACATTTTTTTAATGTGTTTGGGAAGACATCTTTCTAGCATGGTCTTGGATCCTTTGGAAATTAGCTTCATAATAATGTAGATGACATATGAGAAATTAGCTTCCCAAGAAAAATCCCATAAATGAACAATGTGTACCCCAATTCCTGTGCCCTTTGTGCGTACCTAAATGATATATTTGAAACAACAAAGGTAAGGCTTAGAGAAGTTAATTTTGCATCACTAGATAGATTTGTATATTTTATCCACAACAACCAAACTTCATCAAACATACAGACCTGTCTAGTGATCATATTGTGTTGAAGGTGGTGTCTAATTCTCTGTTGCACTGCAACAGCTGTGTAAAGATAACTAGGTACCACCTTCAACATAATATGATCACTAGATAGGTCTGTATGTTTTATGAAGTTTGGTCATTGTGGATAAAACATACAGATCTATCTAGCTATGCAAAATTAACTTCTTTACACCTTACCCTTATTATTTCAAATATGTCATTTAGATACGTGTAGAAGGCATAGGAATTGGGGTACACACAGTTCATTTATGAGATTTTTCTTGGGAATCTAATTGCTCAGCTCTCATCTGCTTCATTTATTATCAAGCTAATTGTCAAAGGATTCAAGTCTAGGCTAGAAAGATGTCTTCCCATTCTGTTTAAGCCATATTCCTTGTTCTTGTCAAACTTCTTTGGTATGGTAGGCCTTCTCTTTGCAGTACTCTTCTTCAATCTATGTTCGGTGATAAGCATCTTCTTCTTCTTCTTCCAAATTGTAGCCAGAGCTTCCTTTTCATCAGGATTTAACTCCACTTCCCCCATCTCATCATCCTCATCCACTCATCCCAATTGATTGATCTCTTAAGGACCTTGTATTCAGCAGATGTTGGCAAGCGATCATTCTTAGGTGCTGTTTGAACGATCATTCTTAAAACATTATAGAAAAATCATTACGACTATAGAAAAATCATTTATACTATAATAAAAAAAAGAAACACTCTTTGTCAACAATTTTCAAAATCATTAGGACTATAGAAAAATAATTCAAACTATACAAAATCAAATTTTAGAAATGGACAGTTATGATGCTTTGCCATTACAACAATTGAGAATTCATCATTTGGTATTGTGTATTTCATTTAAGTATGTCAACAATGTTCAAAATCCTATAACCAAGCACAGAGAAGAAATAAGAAAAATCATTAGGACTATAGAAAAATAAAGTTCTAGAAATGGGCAGTTCTGATATTGCTTTGCCATTACAATAATTGAGCATTCATCATTTGGTACTTCTTGGTGTATTCCATTCAATTTTTTAAGCTATCGTGTTTATGTGCATGTTCTTTATGTGTTTGGCTTCTCTCCCTCACAAGGGATATGCCGATAGGTAATTGATTTGAAAGCACAATGATTTGACAGTTATAAGTTTGGTTAATAGATTCCAATCAATTCTTTGTAGAGGGTAGTCTATTTGGAGTACACTTAATTTCTCTACAATTTTGGAGTACACTGTCCTTTAGTATAGTCAAAATTCACCAGTGTATTGATTTGAAAGTTTAGAATGTGATCTTTTCTTGGTGGTAACATAGGAACATTTCCAGGCATTAGTTTTACTTGTTTATGCAAGAAATTTATTATTTTTGTTCTTTGTGATACCAAAGGAGTAATTTCTCCGATCTTACATTCTTAACCGATTCTGGCAAATCCAAATTAGATTAAACAATATTTTAGATCTAAGATGCAAGCAAAATCTTTATCATTTGCATTTCATTTTCGAAGATCTTTGTTTTGATTAGATATTAGTTGATCTTGGTGTCAGGTTTTAGTGAAGAATTTAATAGTTTGTATTTGTGTATCGGGTTTTCTTTTTGAGTTTCCATTGAAAAATGTATCAATCTTGATAGTATTCAGTTTCATTACATTTCTAAATATTTGAAGGCACTAAAATCAAAATAGTTTCAAAGAAACCATGATGTGCATTTTGTATTGGTTGTAGCCTAAGTTCAAAAGGAGGTTACAAACATCCCTGTTTGGTTTAATTTAAGTTGATCCTTGAGTATGTATTGAAATGGTTTCCAAAGAACCATCATTTGAATCCATGCTGGTGTCTCATCATTTCACATAGTTGTTATGGTCTAGTGCAGTGCTAGATAATGCAAGACCATTTCTATTTGGGACAAGGTGGTAGATCGATAGCCAGGTGGACTGTGAGAACCGTGTTTATGAAACCTTGCTTTCTTTGTTTATGGAATGCTACTGATCCATTGCATCTTTGACTTTGATGATGACTGATGTTAGTGTACTATAATAGAAATGTCTTACTATTGTCTTGTAATATTTGATACTCATGATTATGCTTTGGAATAACAGACTTTTCTTTCATTTGATATCCTGCTACAACATTTCTCTTATACCTTAAACATGGCTAGAGTTGTCAGATCTATATGTATTTCTTTACATTATTTCTATAAGACCTATATGATCATGATAGGCTTCATTATTGCTTCTTATATAACATGTTAACAAAATGAATAATACATTGTTTGAAAATATAGGAGTAATACATTTTTATACATTTGGGTGCATGATTTCTACTTTTGATGCACTTGTTCATAAGTGACAATAAGATTAAATTGAATGTTAAGATTAGTTGTCAATTTTTGTGAGACAATATAATCAAAATAGTGTCCACCAAATAACCTGAAAATATATCAAGAAACATTTAATCAAGTGATGTCTTCTAGTTTTAATTACGGTCAGTAAGTTCTATCAAGTTTATCAAAAACATTAGCTACTCTAATGAGATTAAATGTGCAATGTAGAATATCCAAGATGGAAATTGACAAATACCTCCAATAGGTAGTAAATTTGAACAAGAATACAAGAAAAAAAAATTTTAAGTCAGGTCCAAGCAAGACACTAGTTTGGTTAATTAGATCCCCCTAGTGCAAGCCCATAGAAAGATTTCTTCTACTTCACCTAATATATTTCATATTTTATAATATTTGGTTTTCCATTCCAATTCTATAAAATAAAGTAAACCAATATGTAAAAATAAAATATAAAAATAGTATATTAGGTCACAACCAAGTGACATACCAATTTACACCTACAAGGGAATTTTTTAAAACCCAGAATCCCTCCATATTAAAACATGTAACCTCCTCTATAGAATAGACATGCTTTCACCATCGAGACCACTTTGTTTGAATACTAAGATAGATGAAGAAGATGATGGAAAAGACTATTAAAAACTACCAATTCAAGAGGCATTGCTGATGCCAGCCATACTAAATTTGATCAGTCTAGGAGTTAAGTATTTTGAAAAGGATTCAATGTTGATTTTTAATATGAGGATGGTTACTTGAAGCAAGAGAAGAAAGAAGCTCAAACAAGCCCTCAAAATTAGCAAGGTATAACAAAATTAAGAAGAAGAAATATGAGAACAAAGATGAGAGAGAACTTAAAAGTGAATAGGAAGTTTGAAAGTGCCAATAGTCTCTAACAACATTTATTGGCAAAGAACTAAAAAAATTCAAAGAAGAAATTCAAGAGCAAACATGAGAAAGAAATAAGAAGTTAATATTAACACTCATATTGGTCTTCAATAACCCCATTGTCTAGAGCTCCAGATTGATCATCATCACACAAATCACATTTACTTAATTCATTTAGTAATGTTTTGTGGTTTTACTATTTTCTAGTGATATTTCAGGTCTCAAGAAAAGTGAATAATTTCCAATACACTGAATGATCCCAATAAAATGTAGGGTACAAGAATGTATTTTTTTCAAAATGTAAGGACCCAACAATCTAAAAGGAAGCAAGAGACATGATTATTTGCACTGTCTAGGATTGTGACACACAACAAGATAGCGCACTTGGAGGAGATGGTGACCCATCCTTTATGTGTCTATTATTAGCACTAGTTTAGTGGAAGCATGTGGCAGAATGGAGCATACTTGCCACGGAAAGAGAAAGGACAAAATAATTTTCATGTATAAAAAGTGAACAACTAATCTTAGATTAAAGTGACAGTAAGATTATATGGGTAGCTAATAGTATCTTTAATATTGTTTACTATAATACTATTATCTTTCTTATTAATAAAATAGAATGAATTACCAATAAAAAAAAGAACCTAAGCCCATTGCCAAAAATTGATAACCCTTAGACCAGTTGCAACATGCTAAGTATTTTATCAAGTTTGATCTTAAATCTAGATATATCACCAAGTTAAAATATAGATGCATACAAAATGGCATTCAAGACAAGCCAAGTAATTTCTACAATGTACCACCAACAATCATGAGATTGATGAATGACACACTAAGACCAATTATTCTCAGGCTATAGTTTAAGTGAATGATATCTTAATTTTCAACAAGACTTTGAAAGAAAATTTGTTGCATCTCAAACACATCTTGCAAGATTTATAATATGTCATATGCATATTTATATTTAGGTCTAGACCTTATAAATAGAGCCTTAAAATGATATAAGACCTATGCTACTAGGTTTGGCAGAAAAAATGAATTGGGTAAATACAATTCAACCCTAGGTATGGAGAAAAAATAGGCCTGGGTTCGCCCAATGCCCAACCTAGGCATTCTCTATGGAAATTTTTTGTTTAGTGTTTGTGTCATCTGATTTTTTGTCATGTCTATACCCTGATTTTCTTTTCATGGGATATCCACAATCAAATTGCAAATCATTTCCCCCTCAAATATTTCTTGATTTTGTTTTAAAATTATTCTCAGTCAATCATTAAATTTCATTTTCTAGTCACATATTTTGATAAATTTTAAATATTTGGTAGAGAAGTGATGGTAAGGGATGGAAAGCAGTGACCTCTCATGGTATTTCAATTTTTTAGAAGCCTTATTTTTATTTTTTAATGAATCATAAATATTTTGATTTTTTTATATAATAGGTATGTTTTTATATATTTCTAAATTATAAATATTTAAATATTTTTAATATAAATTTTGCAAATTATGTATATATATACAAACCCATACACACACTGCATACCTAAACCCTGAACCTATTAAAAATTACCATACCACGACATTCAATGTGATCCCCTAATAAATAGTATGCTCTAATATCATGTATGTCTTTGTTATCATGCACTGCCACACATAACTTTGTATAACTTCATGTAGACATCTAGCGGCTTCAATAGATCTACACATGGACAACTCTAGCCATGTAACAATACATCAACCATTAAGAAACACAACCAAAGGGCAACTGGTAGGTTACCATTCAGGATGATCCATTACATTTTGTTTCATCTTTGTAGTTGTATATTTACTATTTAGTCTATATATTCATACATCTATCACATTAGGAAAGAGGGTAGATATTGAATGGGCATAGGCAAGCTAGGTTCAATCTTTTACCCCATCTAGTCACAAGAATGTCCATTCCCTGTTGCATACCAAAGACATGGCTATCCTCAAGAGACGGTCGCACTATTTCACTAAATGTAACGAACAGGTTTTGAACCCAATCAGTTCACATATGCCAACATGATTACAACCTGTACTGAAATGGGAGCTCTAAAACAGGGCACAAATATCCATCAAAGCATGAAGGATAGAGGATTTTCTCTGAATGTTGTGGTTGCAACTACCCTGGTGGACATGTATGCCAAAAGTGGAAGCATAGACAAGGCATGTGAACTGTTTCACAAAATGCCTGTTTGGAATTTATACTTGATCTGTTGGGGTATGTATCATGTCAATTAATTTGTTAAAGTTAAAATATCAAGTTCTTAATTCTATCTGATCAAACCAATATTCTTCTTAGTATTTGAATGATTCTTTTGTATATTATTGAGCATGTCATTATAGAAATATAGTTTGTTGTGCAATGCACTTTTAGCATAGAGGATTTTCATGTATCAGTTCCATCATATACAGCTTTGGAACAGGGTATGGACATTCATCAAAAGATAATGGAAGAGGGATACTTGTCATATGTTATAGTTGCAAGCTCCCTGGTAGACATGTATGCAAAATGTGGAAGGATAGAAAAGGCATGTCAACTGTTTGACAAAATGCCTCAAAGAAATGTGGTCTCATGGACTATAATGATTGCAGGCTATGAACTAAATGGATTTGTGGAAAAGGCTCTGGAAATTTTTAAACAAATGCAACTGGCAGGTGTAAAGCCAAATTCCACAACCTTTGCAAGCATCCTTCCAACCTGTGACAAAATGGGAGCTTTGGAACAATATAAGGAATCTTATGCATAAACCCACAGATAGACACAGGATCTCAAACCCTTCATTATATTAAACACCTAGAAATAAAAACATTTAAGGAATCCCTTGTTCAATACATAGCAAAGAAAATAATAATGTACTACAAAGACAATGTCAAGTGCATCTATGAAATATCAAGAAATCAAGTAAGAAAAACCTCAAATACATGATCTATGTACATAGAAATTCATAAAACTCATATGTTCTCTCATTTGCACTGAGAGAACATATGAGTTTTCAACATATATGTTCTTATTTTTGGGTGTTCTTATTTCTCTCATTTGCACTAAGGTTTTTCAACAATATAAGGAATCCTATGCATAAACCCGCAGATAGACACAGGATCTCAAACCCTTCATTATATTAAACACCTGGAAACATTTAAGGAAGCTCTTGTTCAATACATAGAAAAGAAAATAATAATTTACTACAAAGACAATGTCAAGTGCATCTATGAAATATCAAGAAATCAGGTAAGAAAAACCTCAAATACGTGGTCTATGTACATAGAAATTCATAAAACTCATATGTTCTCTCATTTGCACTGAGAGAACATATGAGTTTTTAACATATATGTTCTTATTTTTGGGTGCTCTTATTTCTCTCATTTGCACTGAGGGTTTAAAATGGAAAATAGTATAATAGTTGAGGTACCTGTGCATCTATAGCAGAGGAGATTTTGCAAAAGTCTCAAAAGAGAAACCTTCAATTGATTGGGTATCCAATAAATTAAACAGTTGGGTATCTCCTTCACTCGTCCGCTTCCCTTCTAATTCAGTGGCCAAGAATAATGAAATGAGAAATGAAATTCCCTTTTTTTTTTTAATATGCTCGTGTTTGTCCAAATTTTGACCACCACGGGATTTGTTGATATTTTAACAAACACGGGCATAATTTAAAAAAAATAAAGTTATCCTTCTATAATCTAACCAAGCAAAACCTTTTTATTCTTTGGTCAAAAATTTTGATAGAAAAACTAGGTCAAATGTACTAGTGGAAATATTGGTTCCTAGTCTCTTCCAAAGAGTTCTCCAAAAGTTTCCAAGGAACTTTGAATCCTTGTCAGAAACTATGGATAGGGGAAATCCATGTAACCTTACAATTTATTTAAAGAATATGCCTGCCACATGGGAAGCACCATGAGTTGTTTTACAATGTAGGAAATGGGCCATCTTGGAAAATCAATCAACCACTACACACACACATTGTCATACCCTTGTGTGGTCCTTGGAAGTCCAAGTACACAATCCATGCTTAGCAAATCCCATGGTCTATTTGGGATTGGTAAAGCTATATAGAGACCTGCATTTGAACTCTTACCTTTTTCTCTTTGTCATACCATACAAATTTCCACATTTCTGACATTGGTTGGCATCTTTGGCTAGTAGTAGAACCTTATCACCAAGTCCAATGTCTTGTCAAGCCCAAAGTGGCCTTCCAAGCCCCCATAATGTTTCTCCTTCACAATATAATCCTTGACTGATCCCTTAGGGATACAAATTTGACTACCTTTGAAAAGAAACCCTTCCAGAAACACATAATCTACAAACTCACTATGATATATGTTAGTCATCTCTTTTCATATTTGATAGGCCTCCTTGAAGTCCTCTTCATGTTCATAGATATCCTTCATTGAGTTGACCCCCATGTTCTCTAACCTTACCTCCTGGATAGTCAAGTTCCTTTTACTGAGGGCATTAGTAACCTTGTTTGCTACACCCTTCTTGTTCTTTATGGTGAAGGTGTAGGCTTGAAGGTACTCCACCCATTTTATATGCCTATGACTTAGTTTTTCTTGTCTAATTAAGAATATCAAGGCATGGTTATCAGTATAAACAACAAATTCTTTTGGCAACAAGTAATCCCTCCATTTCCTTAAGGATTGTACCATTGCATACATCTTTAAGACATATGTAGAATATTTTTGTTTTTATTCATTAAGATTTTCACTAAGGCTATCAACTTACCTTCTTGGCTTAAGTCCACACCTATGGCCCTATTTTTGGCATCGTACTCAATGGTAAACACATTGTTAAAGTCTGGTAAAACCAGTATAGGTTGTTCTGCACCCTTTCTTTTCAAGAACTCAAATGACCTACCAGCTTCATAGGTCCATGAAAATTGATACTTCCTACCCTCTTTTATTGTATCTATCATAGGAGCACACACATTGCTAAAGCCCCTAATAAACTTCCTATAAAAACTTGCTAAACCATGGAATCTTTTTACCTCACTTACATTCCTTAGGGTTGGCCAATTTATTATTGCACCCACCTTAGATGAGTCCATCTTTAGGTTCCCTTTTGAGATCAAAAATCCTAGGTATATTAATTCCTCCTGCAAGAAAAAACATTTGTCCAAGTTGATCCTCATATTATCCTATTGTAGCCTCTTCAAGATCTCCTCAACATGTAATATATGCTCATCTCTACTTCTACTAAAAATGATCATGTCATCTAGGTAAGAAACAAAAAAAGGATTAATGAAAGGCTTGAGCACTTCATTCATGAGTCTCATGAATGTTCTTGGTGCATTTGAGAGGCCAAAGGGAATCACCATCCACTCAAATAGCCTATCATTGGTCTTGAATGTAGTTTTCCATTCATCTCCTTTTCTGACACTTATCTAGTGGTAGTCCACTCTTCAAGTCCATCTTGGAGTAGTACCTTGTCCCTCCTAGGAAATCCATCAAATCTTCCATTATAGTCATGGGAAACTTGTACCTTATAGTGATCTTATTTATGGCCGTAGAATCAATACATAACCTCCATGTACATTCCCTCTTTGGAGCCAAAATTGTTGGTACTACACAAGGGCAGATACTTCTTCTTATAAACCCTTTCTTTAGCAACTCCTCAACTTTCCTTTCCAACTCTTCATTCTAATTAGGACTTAGTTTGTATGCTTCTTTATTTGGTAGTGTTTAGATCCTGGTATGAAGTCAATATAGTGACTCATATCCCTAAATGGTGGTACAGTTTCAATCTTACTATCTACAATCACATCCTTATACTTACTTAATAGTTCTTGTACCTCCTTGGGTCCCACACTTCTCAATTGTTCTTTCTCTTTCATTTTTCTTTCTTCCACTTTCCTTCTAGGCTTCACTACTATGGCAAAGCATGGGGTGCACTTCTCCTTGAGGATCTTCATGAAATCTTTCTCTCCAACAACAAGTACACTAGTTAGTTGATGTGTCTCCTTAACATCATCAGGTAAAGGCCTCATGTTATACTCTACTCCACCCTTGGTGATATTGTAATAACTTTTCTTGCCATCATGCTTGGAGTTTACATCATACTTCCAAGGTCTCCCTAGAAGTAGATGACAGTCATCCATCTCTGTAACATTACATGAGATGTTGTCTTGATAATCTCCTATTTGAAATTCTACGTACACCTATTCATTGACCATAGATTATGGTTATTTATTAAACCAAGACACCTTATAGGGGTTAGGATGGGGTATTTTATTTAGCCCAAGTTTATTAAAAATCTCAATAGATGCAAGATTATTAGTGCAGCCTGAGTCTACAATTACCTTGCACACTTTACCTTTCACCTTGCAAGATTCCCTGAATAGGGTCTTCCTTTGGGGTGGCTCCTTGCTTGCAAGGGTCTTCAATAGGGTCCTATTGAGAATTAGATGCTCACCTTATCCTGGATCTTTATTTCCTATGCTCCCTTGTATGCTTTTTGTGTCATCTTCTTGGTCCATTTGTACCCTCCGTTCTCCACCTTGGTTATTGGTCCCTTTCTTCTTCAGACACCTTGAGGCTTGATGTCCTACTTGGTTATAGTTGAAACATCTCCCTCTGAACAATTTTGAACTCCTACCCCTAAATATTCCAATACCATTTCCTCTTCTACCCCTAAATCCACCTCTTTGACTAGATTCTCCTTCTTTTCCTCCCTAGTTAGTGGATTCTCTTTGGAATCTATTTGAGGGACCACCACCATTACTCCTTCCTCTTCTTATATTGAAGTGACCACCTCTTCCTCCTCTTTTTTAATCACCTTTCCTCTTTTTTTTTCTCCTTACCCTTGAGTACCAATGGAAAACATTTGTGCACTGAATTTGGGTTAAACATGGTGTGTAGGATTTGAACAATACAAATCCACAAAACCCGAAGATCACCTGCATACAAAAATCTGTTACAAGGAAGTAGAGACAAGAAGAGGGCAAGGGTTTGACTCAGAATATGAAGAAGAAAATATCCTCAATATAATGAATAAATTGAATGTACAATGGATCATCATTATAAAGGAGATCGAAAGCCTTGAAAGGAAAAGTCTAGTGCATGTAATAATCAGTTTAACTATTACATGACTAATGGATGAGTTTAGAACAACTAGTGCATGTGATTTTAACTAAATCAAAAGGAAGTTGACATCTTAAGAAGGGAGTAAAGATTAATTAACATAATTAATACTTTACTCTAACACCCCCCCTTAAGATGAGCAATGATGCATCTACAAACAATGCAAGAAGAAAGCAAATGGGTCCTAGCAACAAAGGCCTGATCAGGTACCCAAGTACAAAAGAGAGTCTCTGAAAAGTGGAGAAATAGAGAAAACCACATGGGAAAAACTCTACTCCAAAAAGAGACAAAGACTAGTCTGAAGGACTGAAGAAGCCTCCAAAACTAGGAATGTTCTAGAAAATAGGAACAAAGAATGAACATGTAGAACATCACTGAAGCAAGAAGATGCAAACTTTGTCAAGAAGAAACTGATGATCTGAAGATCCTCCACAAAAATATGACCAGGTAGAGAAGACTGTAATATGCATGAGTGACCTCAACTAACACTACTCAAATTAGGAGGCAAACAAAGGCAAAACACCTGAACTCAAAGATATAGATGGCATAAACACCAAAAGTTTGAAGAGCTGATCAATCAAAGTTGGAAGAGTGCATCCAAAAAATAGGAAGGAAAAGAGTGTCCATATGGTAAATGATCCATCTCACTGGAATGCATAGGTACCCAACCACTGCAACCACCTAGTACATAGGATCAAATACTAAATACATGGATCACACTATCGAACCAAGGAAGTAGTAGAACCAATAGTAGCAACCCCCCATACTTCTGAAAAGGGAGTAATGATAGGTACACTAAAAAGATCATCTAATATG
Organism: Chamaecyparis obtusa; assembly: GCA_027943335.1. Lineage (NCBI taxonomy): Eukaryota > Viridiplantae > Streptophyta > Pinopsida > Cupressales > Cupressaceae > Chamaecyparis > Chamaecyparis obtusa. Next base: position 356,080 of record BSBK01001854.1, on the reverse strand, counting down.
AACTGCATGATGAAGAAGAATCTGGAACATCAAATGTGCAGAGAGAGTACAAACACATATAGAGATACCTGAGGCTAATGTCATGGAAGGAAAACTCACTTGACAAAGGTAGATGGAAAACAAAGCCAAACACCAAAACCCCCCCAACACTTTATAATGGAGTGCAAGTACAAAGAGCACAAACATGTGCAAGATCCCATCAAAGAAATAGAATGACACTTTATCTCAGTGCGTGTGCATAAAAGAATGCTATAAAAGTGAAGTATACAGTGCTCAAAGAAGATCAAAGGCTTCTAAACCAAAAGAACAACCTAAGATGAGCCATCCCTCAAAGGGAAGAGATCCCAGGACCTGAAACAACCAAGATATCCACCAGACTGCAAAAAAGAAAGAATCTGAATGAAATGAACATGGAGTAGAATCTAGAAAAATGACTCACAAAAATAAAATCTCTCTGAACAATCTTTCCAACGATATATCATTTTCCAAAAATGGAGACCAGATGTGCAAGATAGAGCTCTCGGAGTGCAGAACTGAAGATCTGGCTTTGACAAAGAAAAACACCATCAGAAAAATAAAATAAAATAAACTAACCTCTAGATCTAGAAAGAGCTCGGAATCATCTTTTCACTGATATCTCATTTGCCAAATTTTGACACCGTATGCTCAAGATATGAGCAAAAAACCAACAGCTGCGCTGGAGGGCCCAAAGAAGGTGTCTGCAAGGATCTGAGGATGGGTGATGTCAGAAAAAGCACAAAAAACCACATAAAACCATCAAATCTGATAAAAACTCAGAAATAGCTTTTCAAAAATATTTTGTTTGTGAAAAATAGAGTCTGAATGCAAGAGAAACGGATCTCAGAAGGCAGGAGGTCTGAAACGCCATGATCACAAAGAACATCTGACTTTGACAACAAAAAAGAGCATCAAAATGACAAAATCAGAAAACCATACCAACAAATTCAGATCGGGCTTGGAATCAGCTTTTCGATGATATATCGCATGCCCAATTACAATCCCATATCCCTGAGATATCGCAAAAAAAGCCCAGGTACCCTTAAAAAACCAAAAAATGGTTCCAAAAATGCTGATGTAGGCTGACATCAGCAAAGGGCATGCTTAAACTTGACAGCCAAATGGCCATCGCAAGTTTAAACAAGCCTGGGGGTTAAAGAAATAGCCTTGGTCACATGGGTGACTAGGGGCTGGGCAGCGCAAGCGCAGGCCGAGCGGCGGTCGATGGCTCTGGTGGCAGAGTCGATGGCGGTAGGACCATGGGCGGTAGCGTAGGTTGCAAAACACGGGCGACGGCCTATGGCGGTGGCGGCAGCAGCTCCAGTGGCAGTGGCACTGAGCACAGAACTAGGCTAGATGGCTCTACTATGGCCGCTTGGTAGCGCGTGGGTGGCCGCTAGGTGGCCACCCAAAAAACAATTTATTTTTTTTGAAGAATATCATTGTACATGCGTGCCTCGAAGTGCATGTCAGAGTCGTACGACCCTGGTATGCAAAAAAATTTGCCTCAAAGGCCAACTTGTTAGAATTTGACAAGTTTTATATGGAATTTGAGTATCTCGGGCCTTCTAGACATAATCATGAGGTCTGTTTGAGCTAGAAGTGCTCCAAAGAAATATTGATCACCTCGAGATCTGTGCCAGGGTTAATTGCAAAAAAAATTTCTCACAGATTCCAACTTTGTCCAAATTGGACAAATTTTATATGGATCTTGGGGTTCTTGGAAACTCTGAATGCAACCGTGAGGTCCGTTTGAAGCCAAGATGACTAGAAAAATAGGTCCCCCTTGATTTAACGTCCTACAAAGAGTACCAAAACCTCTCAAATCAACAAAAAAAAATCCCTAGTTTGAATCCTTCAAACATGAACAAGCTGTAGCAGATTAGGCTCTGATACCATGTAGGATTTGAGCAATACAAATCCACAAAACCCAAAGATCACCTACATACAAAAACTTGTTACAAGGAAGTAGAGATAAGAAGAGGGAAAGGGTTTGATTCAGAATATGAAGAAGAAAATATCCTCAATATAATGAATGAATTGAATGTACAATGGATCATCCTTATAAAGGAGATCGAAAGCCTTGAAAGGAAAAGTCTAGTTCATGTAATAATCAGTTTAACTATTACATGACTAATGCATGAGTTTAGAACAACTAGTGCATGTGCTTTTAACTAAAGCAAAAGGAAGTTGACATCTTAAGAAGGGAGTAAAGATTAATTAACATAATTAATACTTTACTCTAACATGGTGATTTCATCATGGATGGAGTATTTCAGTCCACCCATGTATCTAGCCACTTTTTGTTTCTCTATTTCATAGATCTTGGGTCTTACGGTGAGTTTTTGAAACTCCTCTATGTAGGCATTTACATCAAACTCCTCTTTCCTTAGTCCATGAAATTTATTATGCATCACTATATCATAGTCTTTAGGAAAAAACTACCTTTTGATCTCTTCTCTCATCCTTTTCCAAGATGTGATAGGGTTCTTCTCATTTTTAACCCTTTCATTCTACAAAAAGTTCCACCAGCTTAATGTAGTTCCCTTCATCTTTTAATTTTGTATTTTCACCCTTTGATGTTGTGGAGTATCTTCACACTCAAAGTGATTATCCAGGGATTCTAACCATTCCATGCATTCATCTATATCCATCTTTCCTACAAAAATGGGTAGATTTGTCTTGGAGTCATTTCCCCCCACCCTTTCAAGGGCCTCTATGAATAATCTCTCATCTTTGAGTACCCTCAGTCTTCTTGGTTCTGATGTCTCTTCTGACTCTTCTTCTTCTTTTGATTCTTCATCAAAATTCCTCTTTCCTCCTTATAGATTCTTCAATCTCTCTAGTTCATCTTCCTTCTTCTTTCTTCTTACCATATGCTCCTTGAGCATCTTGGCCACCTCCTTGTTTTTCACATTAGTAGGGAATCCATCCCCATCACTACCTTCCATATCAGACATCTTATCATACTCCTTCCTTCCAATGAGGATCTTAGTGGCTCTAACACCACTTGATGCAAAGTACACAACCATTACTATACCTTGAGGTCTAACTTATCCTTTAGACACCTCAACCTTATGCTAAAGGTTCTTCTTAGCCTTATTGGACTTCTCAAAGGAATCAATCCCTAAATGAGCCCAAAGTGGGGAAAACTACCCCTCACTACTAGTATCTTCAAATTAAGTATGGAGATAGTCTATAGGCTCTCAATGCACCATGATACAACCCCCTATTGAGTCCTTCAACACCCACAATGCAGTTGTCTCAACTCTGGCCAAAATCTCTACTATCCCTGATTCACTGATTTTTGGAGGTTCACTCCCAAAGTACCAAAAAACTTGATGAATTATCCAAAAATTTGGATACCCTTTTCAAATCTATGATGGATTCCAAAGGGACTTGGTCTGATTCCAATACAGCACCCCTAAACACTCACTAGGTTCGCATGCTTAATTGGCAAGAACAAACATGGATAACCAAGAAAATGACAATGTATGGGTTCCTAGAAACTTCCCAAGGCCTTATAACTCTTCTACTATCCTATAATGACCAAAATCTCCCACTCACCAAGTTAGTTCAATCCAAATTTTTGACTGTCTCCACTTCTTCTCTACTTTCCTGGCTAAACACATAGAGATGTTTCGCCTAGGGCCAGCTTGGAAATATGGTAAACAAACTCTCCTTTCCCTGAGTCTATGGAATCCTTAAGATAACTCCCCTAACTTTTAATTCCCATTGGGCCATGATAATCCTATGGTGGAGTTCCAAGTTAGAGGGCCATCTCACCCAAACCCTCAAATATAGGGTTTCACAAACCAGACAACCCTAAAATTTGAATAACTTGCACCACTAGAACTCAAATCACTTAAAATAAATGTAATTTTAAAAAATACAATATCCTATATCCAAAACTTAAAAACTCATATCATTCTATGCTCATACAGATTTGTACCATGCAAAAATAATAGATAAATTTTTAGAAATTCAGGGTTTAATATAGGTTTTCTCCACTACTTTGTAGAATCTGACATCCCCCCTAGATGTATGACCTCCTTATGTCTATATAGACTCATACCAACTTCTATAACCAACTTTCAAATGGTTATCAACCATTTTACACTTTTTGACCAACTTTTCAAAAGTTGTTGAGAAACTTTTTAATGTTGCATGAAAATTTTTTAGTGTTGCATGACAACATTTGTATTTTGATTCAAATTATCTTATGAGACCTATCCAAAAACAAAATGGATCAAATCTATCCATATTAAGACTAATACCACCTAATTCCCTTACAAATCACCTATTCTACCTAGCTAGGACCCTTGGTTCAATTTGGCATCTAGGTTCATAACATCACCTTAGATCCAATTGACCTTACAAATGGTCTTCATTACATTGCTTGATCCAAATGGATCCAAATTCTATCCTATCCCATTTTTTATCTTTCTACAAGTTCCATGGAGGTGTCCTAGGTTCCCTGTACCAAAAACATTCAGCATATTTTAACCAAGTAGGGTAAAAGTGGTCCTATGAACCATAAAGATACAAGGAGACAAATGTCAAATTACAAAGAAACATCTAAACCTAAAAGGGATTCTTGAGTAATCAAGGATCTTTATATAATGCACATCATCCACCTAAAGTGATATCCTCATAGGTAGTGGTTTGGGGAAGGTTGAGTCTATTAGAATACTTACATAGAAGGAGTTGGAAAAAAACTTCTATTAGGGTCAACCTTATTAAAGTGGCCTAGTTTATTTCTAATAGATGCATATGAAGCATTGCACAATAAATTAAAAGGGAGATGGGATATCCTGACTTGGATGGGTTAAAAATTAAAAGGATCTACCAATTGATTGAAGAAGGGTCTCCAAGGGAATATTGATAGGGAATACAAATCTCATTTTGAGACCAAAGAAAGAATAATATAGCAATCCTTTATAGAGTCAACAAAAATTATAAAGAAACCATAATCATCAAGAAAATTTTATAATTTACCTAAAACAAGTTTACTCTACTACTCAAAGAATATCTAATTCCTTTAAGTGATAGAAGAGATGGGAAAAAGTAATTAAATCTTCCAACAAGAGCTAACTCCTAAAAATAAGAGATATAGTTTAGCATTAGCAAGCTAAGAAGAAAGTCCCTTAGCAGTCTTACAAAGAAGATTGGCACAAGTTATTTTTAATGGGGAGTTGATAAAAGAATTTTTTGTGGAAGCAAAGTGGTTATTTTTAAAATTTTGGTACTGATTTTGATATATCAAAAAAAAGGTTGTAGATAGAGAGCCACCTACTAGAAGGCTCTTAAAAGAGGAATTATATCTCTTTGTCTCTAATGGTAACAAACATCAATGTGTATTTTGAGAGCGACAAGGTAAGAAAGGGGCCATTGTAAAAGAAAATTCAATTTATTTTTAGTTTTTATTTAATAATACTAATATAAGTCAAGTTTTAATGCTATATGTAGAATAATATTTACATATATTTTTTCCTTCCACTTTACAAGTTTCTCCTTCATCAATGGTTGTTTCTTACAAAGACGACTTTATTTTATATTAAATAAAGTGTTATGAAGAAAAAATATTATTAAAACATAATTGTGCATTAATAATAATAATAATTAGTATCAACTAATAGTTATAATTAATTATATCAATTTATCAAAATCATTATGAATAACTCAATCTTATTTGACAATGATGGAAAAACCAGAGATATGAGATATTGAAATAAATCTATAGAAAGGTACTTCTAAATGAAAAATATCATGTCAGAATTTGAAATACCCCAATTAGAAAATATCATATAAATATATTTATATAATTAATTAACTTTAAAGTTGAATATAAATTATATTCAGATTCAAGTTTACAAGATCACGTCATAAATTCTAAAAATTTATGATATAATATTATTGAATCCATATTTAAGAGATTGCATTGTAAAGTCCAAATATTGTATAAAATTATTTATATCTCCTAGTATATTTTTTTTTCACTTTTATGTAAACTTTATTTTTAGCTAGTTTAAAGGGTAGGCATAATCTTGTCTCTATAACATTTCTAAAAATTTCCATGAGATTAACATCAAAGATAAATTTTGAAACTATGAAGTGGGAAAAGGGAAGCAATGCAAATATGGTAGATAACATCTCATTTTCAAGATTTCACTTTGAAAAGGAAGATTCTTCAAGCACTAAATGGGACAATAATCCTTTTCTAAATATGTAATTTTGAAATGGGAAATGATAATAAAGATAGAAATTTAGATTAAGAAATATTTACATGCATCTAGAATAGAAATAGGAAATAATCAACTTTAGATTTGAAAAATTGACAAATGGAATGTCGAAAGTACCTCTATCAACTTTTCTAAGATTCTGACACTTTAAGTGTCCTACCTATCAAATTTGAGCTTTTTGTGAGGGTATATAGTGGCTAAGTTGATCTATACCCAGGTATAAATTGTCTATGTCAATATATGTCATGGGTTTTTGCTCAAAACTTTAAGGATTACTCTAACTATTCTCAGTGTGCCCAAAAATGTTTTGGTAGCTCTATAGCTTATTACTGTACATAGAAAAATGGGGAAAAGGTTGAGTGAAAGGATTTTTCCTTGGTAAAACCCCAATTTAGGAGTAAACCTTTAAAATGATAAGAAATTTCATAAAGGAAAGAATGTAAAAAGGTAAATGTATGATTCGCCTTGCATAAACCCTCATGGATGGATGTAGAGATCACTCATACCCATAAACATGCTTGAATGTTCTTGGATTCAAGGAGTTTACCTTGATTTCTATAATAGGAATCAAGGATGCCCTCACAAATACATGGAAATATGAACACCACCCCTACATAGATTCTAGTGAAAATTTTAGTGGTGATTATTCACCAATTGGTGAATGTCTCTTGTCGTCGACCTCCAATTTAGCAAATATATTGGCCACCTGGGAATGATCATATCGCCCTGTATTTATGAAAATTGGGTCCAATGCTCAGGCTCGTCGCCAATTGGTTTATGAAAATTGGTTCCAATGGCCGAGATCATCGCCAATGTCATATAATTTTTGGGCACAATATTTTTTTAACATTCGCCTATAATTTCAAAGCAGCCCCAAATGGATAACCTATATTCACCAATAGTTATATATATATATTTTTTGGGTGGACCCAACTTCGCCAGCCATTTTACGGATGCGTATCTCAAACTGATTGATTTTCACCAACTTTATTAATATTACCATGGTATTGGACGACCCATAATTGCCTAGGATATAACACAAGATGTGTTATAATTACACGGGCTTCACCAAATATTTAGACACTGACCTAATACCTCCCACCCAATTCACCAATAAAGATTAGTATAAATACATTCATACATCAATGTTATTGTACACAATTTGGATCAGTTCAATTTGATCGATAGCGAAGTTCAGACTATTGAGTCTTGACTGCTTTGGCGAGTTGCGTCTGCGATTGAATTTGAGGCAAAGGTAAGTGATTATTAATTTATTATTCTACGACTATGTAAACATTGTATATTATAATTCTATTGTCATTTGTCACTTCTTCAACAAGTAAACAATTTTTTAACATTTTTTTTCACTGGTAGGCTAGTAGCCTTTATTTCGTTGAAGAATCGAGATGTCAAACAAGAATAAGGGTAAGGCTCCCACATATGGGGAAAGCCAAGAGAGGCCAAAAAAATGCAAAACCTTATCATCGTACTTTGTTCATGGTGTTGGAAATGTTTCTGGCCAAAATTGGGAAGCTACTTCATCACAAGAAGATTTTCAAGATTCACAACCTGAGGCTGAACCTACGTGACATATTGAAGAAGTCAGGAAACTTGATATCTCAGATCACGATGAATTTGAAGAAGATTTTTAGTTAAATACCCAAAGTAGCCACAATGATATAATCAAATTGGATGAGACTGAGAATGTCAGAGAAGATGATGGTGCAGGGAAGAAAATAAAATACAAATCAAAAAATGATAGAACGTGGGATCTGTCGAGGAATTTTCAAATAGAATGGGTGTCAAAGTATCCATTCATTGAACCAGTGGATAATCCAATTGAAGGGGAGCCTCTGGTAGAATGCAGATGTAAGATTTGTAGCAAGATAAATAAGAAGGAAAATAGGTTGCAGCTTAAAATCAACACCAAGAGAAGCATATGGGTAAAGTTTACAAAAAGAAAACCATAGATGGAGTTCAAAAATCAGTGATAAGATGGAAAACAAAGGAGGAATCTCAGCATGTTAGGAATGCAGAATTATATGAATTACAACATAATATAAAGACAAAGCCTAGTGAAGTTAAAGGCTCTATTGAAGCTTGTTTTGGAAAAGCATTAGAAGTAGAACTAATGGGAAAAGTTATTTAGTTAAATGTTGTGTTTAATATTTTGAGTAGAGGGGATCCTATGATAGACTACCCATCATTGAGTGCTTTATTACACTTTCTGAAAGTTCATAACTATCCTAACAATCACTGGTCAGTAAATAGTGGATGGGAATGGGCAAGTTGTCTTGCCGAGATTGAAAAAGAGGATCTGAAGGCAAAAATTAAAGAGTCAAATTTTATTGCATTGTCTTTAGACGAGGTTACAGTAGTAGACAATACTTCCTGGGTATGCATGCATGTTTATACTATACAAAATTTTGTTCACCAACCTCATCTACTAACTGTTGCTAAAATGAGGGATAATGTGACAACGAAAAATTTATTTGAACTAGTAAAGAGTTCTCTAATTGAATATGGAGGTATAAATGACATGACCATTGCCAAAAAGATGGTGTGTGTTGGAGTGGATGGAGCTTTAGTAATGCAAGGCCATAGGGGTGGTCTTTGCACAAAGATACAATCTTCTTGTGCACCCTACGTTACTCCCATTCACTGCATGGCCCACATAATGAATCTAGCTTTTGGAGTTGTTAGCAAGCATGCTCGAGTACAAAAAATTGAAGCTTTAATCAAAGAGCTCTACCAATACATCTGTCGAAGTCTGAAATGATTTAGGGAATTTCAACACTTTGCTAAAGGACTAACCAAGGGGAACAAGCTTCTTAAGGATAATGATACCAGATGGATCTCTTTGGATGGACCAGCACATCAATTTTTTTCAGAATATCAAACGTTGCTTGGTCTAATGAACTCAAGTCGTGACAAAGTCGGGCAACTAAAATTTCCTGTGCTACTAGCAATGTTAACTAATGTACAGACACTACTAACATTAGTAGGTATTCTCCCCATGCTTGAGGAAATGAGAAATTTAATGAAAAAGGCCCAGCAAAGAGCTATGTATATTACAGAATATGCTTCGCTACGTAAATTGACATGCGTGGTGCTCGATAGTCTCTATCAATTATGTGAAGATGATGTAAAATTTGTTGGCTGGATGAAAGTGACAAATTTGGACAATCCTGATAAATTTTTAAAAATAGGTTCAAATGGGGAGTTATGTGCAGAAGTTCGTGGAGTTGAGATACCAATGCACTACTTTGCCAGGATCGAGTCTGAGGAACTAGGAAAGAACACCAGGACTCGGTGAGTCTATAACAGCTTCTATGAAGCACATTGCCTATGATCTTTCCTAACATATTAGAGCAAGATTCCCTCCAGTCAAACTACTTGAATCCATGGCTATTGTTTTTCCTTGACATTGGAGTATGAACAATCCAAAAGATTTTAAATCTAGGCTACTATCTTTGATAGATCATTTATGCAAAACCAAAGAGTTAAATGGAGTAATTCTAAATGGAATTTTAGATGGAAATTGTTTGAGAGAGAAATCAGGTCATTTTTCAATAACAATAAGGGAACAATATAATATTATGCAGAACCCTCTCGAAGATGGATCGGTATCAAGGCTTTGGAAAAATCTAGCTAAGAGCGAATTGTTGACTGATTCAATATTAGAATATTTCAAGCTTGCTAATTTATGTCTAACCATGATATTGGGGTCAGTGGAGGATGAGAGAGTTTTCAGTGCTTTGGGATTCCTAAAGTCAAAGCTAAGAAACAAACTAGACAAGAATCTAGAAAATTGCTTGAGGGTCTATATATCCAAGTATGAAGTCAATACTTTTCCTTACGAAAGGGCATTGAAATTGTGGAGGAAGAAATGTCAGAGAAGAGGGATGGACAACATTTCAAACCAAAGTGGGACTGGGAGTGGGACTATCATTGACTCATGTACTACTGGTACTAGTACTGCTAGCGGTGAACATCAGTTAAGCGGTGGTATGCAGAGTGAAGAAAACATATCAAAGAACCAAGGAATCTATGAAGTTGATGGCACTGAATCTGACGATCTCAATTATGATATGATGTGGCAGCTTGAAGTTGAACCATTGTAGAAGTAGTGGTTCCTATCCTCCTAGGTATTTATTAATCTTTTTTTTGAAGTCTACTGTCAGTTTCTATATCTCATCATCAATCATGCATAATAGCATATTCCAATGTCAAAAACATGAATGTGGTTGATACTTGATAATGTCATCAAGATTCAATTCCACAATTAATTATGGTTTTCATTTGCATTATTCATCTCATATGGTACAATTCTTGTAGATTTTTCATTATTTGTTTTGACAGCATAGCAATTCATATGTTAGAATTCTTAGAGTTAGAAATATTGATTCTCATTAATTTAATTACAAATATGATACAAATGTAACAATTCATTCATTAATACTAGTAAGAACACAACTCTGTGATTCTGTTTACAAAATTCAATGACTCAATACCCATTGGCAATTTGGCACATTGCCCAATTTCAATTTCATTACCCTAAGCCAATGACCCTAAATTCCCTTTTATAGAAATAAGGGAGCAACAACAGCTTCAGGTCGATTTGCCTAATGTGAAGTGAGAAGTCTCAAAATCTAAATCAGTAAGACAACTACAAGTCTACAACATCTCTACAACTTTAGTTGTACATTTTTGCATTTGACCAATGACAGGCCAATTTAGTAAATTAGCATTGGCAATAGCATCTGCAAGACTGCAGCAATCATCCTGTTAAAAAAACAAAGTTCAAACTTGTTACTTTAAACTTAATTCTAGACTCTAGTATTTAGGATAATACCAAAGATATATACTAAAGATATAGAGATGATTGAAATTGAAAGTACTTTCACATACTATGATTGATGAGATCAAGATGATTCTGTCAGTTTCTTTAGTATGCTCCATTCTTCATCGGTTGGAAGGGAAAAATTTGTCATGTTATAGTACATGACCTGCAACCTCGTTAGCCATCCATACTTGGAAGAGTGAGTTGAAAGCAATGTTCCTTCCATTACTACAATCAAATTTGTGAATGTTTTGATGCACTTTTCAATGCCTTCATAAGTTTTGTCATGAGGAAGGTTGCCTAAATCAGATGTCACTGTGTCCTCCAAATCTTTTTTGTAAGCTTCTCTTCCAATGAAACTCGATGATGAGTAATCAAGACCAGGACTTGGCAAACCAAAAGATATCAGTTTGCTTGTTTTACTATTCATCTTGGAAAGCTTTGGCCCAAATAAGGAAACATTTTCTTATGCTTTTGTTAGTTTCAGACATTTTGAAAAGACAGAGTTCATCTTTATTGTTGTAGCAATGCGGTCCTAAATTGCCTTGCTTACCGAATGCATGTCACTGCTTCTGTTGATTTCTTGCATAATCTGCTTTGCAGTTTTCTATCTCTGACAAAAACTTTTGTTCTTCTCAATATGCTCTCTCAACTTCCCAAAAATGTATGTAAGAGTTTCATTCAGTTCAAACCAATCACACAACCTATTAGAAGACATCTTTATTTGGCCCCAGAAGAATTTTTTTATTTGCTTGACTTTATTATTTACATGCTCATTCAAGCTGTTTTCATAATTTTTAATTGTATTATTTACCTTCTTTAGGTCTTCTCTCATTTTTGAGAACTTGTGTTCACTATCTTTTCTTATTTTCTCTGCTTTCTCTTCCCACTCTTTTGCTTTCTCTTCCCATTGTTTTGTTTTTACCCTCTCATTCTCCAATTCTTTCTTTAAGTTATTGGTTTCCTTTCCCGCAATCTCCAAGCTTTTGTAAAAACTTAATGAAGAGGTTTTTTCATTCTCAAGTTTTTGTTCACTCTGTTCCAATTTTTCCCTCAGAGATTTTAGTTCTACGTCAATATGTTCTTGCTGTCCAACTCCAATTGCTTCTTTAGAGGATGAATTTTTTATCCTTCTCTCTAATTCTTTGCACTTGTTTTATGCTTCTTTCTCAGTTGCCTTTACATTTTCCAGGTCTGCCTTTAACTTATCTATTGTGCCCTGAAGCTTTCCTTTCTCTTTCTCCAACTTTATCAATGAACTGTAGACCACTTGGTTGGTCATTTTCGACACATTTATCTTGTCCACATTTTTTATTTTGGATAAATCCATTTGGAGGGTGCTAACTTGAAATTGATATGGATCTAACTGACTCTTTGGTGGATTGTTATCTCTAGCTAGGGGCATAAAAACCATGAATTCCATCATATCTTTATTTGGTTCATATGTGGGAAATACCCTGTTTGTTACAGGTTCTGCCTCACGAGCAGCAGCAACTGCTTCCATCTTCATTTTCTTACTATGTTGTCTATTCCTATTTTTTGATTGTTCATAGTTAGTTACAAAATCATTGTAACAAAAATTAGGGTTTTGTGACACAATTGAATGTTTGAATGGTGAAATAGCACTTGCACTGATGTAGGAGGCTCCACCTATGTTGCCTGTGGTGTTTCTAATTACACCATGAGGATTAGCAACACCTTGACCCATTACAAGTGGAGTATTTGGACTATTTTGAACCTGAGGGTTTTGTCCTAAAGGTTGGGCAATTGTTGGAGTCACAGTCACCATTGGCATTGTTGTACCAATACTTGTCGAAACCTTTTGCTTCTTTACACTACCTTGATCTCTGGGAACCATTATTTTCTTGTCCACTCGTAATGTCCTTTTCAAACCACTAGTTGTAGATGTACCCATGATATCCATAGCTGTGGGAGTGGCAATTGATTCAGATTGAATCTGAGTACTTGGAACAAATGGAATTGACAGAGTTGATGATTTTGATGATTGAACTCCAAGCCCAAGGCCTAGTTTCTCACCATGTTTTGGTGGAGCTACTGGGTCAGGTGCAGACCAAACCCCTTGTCCAGTAGGACCCAAACCACCAAAACCTTGGTAGCCCATTTTTTCTATAATATCTGCCCCTTTGGTATATTGATCTTTTTTGGAGGCATCAACTCCTCTTCTAATTGAATAATCTATACTAGATGTGGGATTCACAGAATCCTGGTCATAATCATCATCATCTGGATATGCTTCAGCTGGATGCTCCTTATTCCATAATTTGTTAAACTATGTATCCTCTTCCATGTCATAAAGATCTGTAGAAGTCTTTGGCTCACCGAGATTCTTCCTCATTTCCCAAAAATCAAAAATTTTAGATTGAGTCCATTTATCATCAATACATTCATTCATTATCTTTTTTGGAATAGATTTTGTAGATGGTTGAGCATCTTTCTGGTAGAAATTGGATGATGTCATACTCATGGCCTGCACTTTTCCTTTCTATTTGTGCAATGCCATAATTTGTGATGACAATTCCTGTATTGACATATTATTTTCAGAAGCATATTTCTCCATCTCTTTTTTGACCTCCTCCCAGGAGTTCATGTTTTTAAATTTTTCAATCAATGGCATACTTTCATGTTGACATTTTCTTACAGAGTTCCCATTCTCTCTAAGCTTTGTTCCAATTATGTTGAGTGGATCATACTGTTAGTGACTATCAACATCAAAGAGAAAAATTGTGTTAAAGGCTTCTGCTACTTTGAATCCTCTTCTCTCAAATGTGAACCCTCCAAATGAGAAAGGCAAGTAAGGAAATATCATTTTATTTTTCTGACCACTAAAGAGTACATTTGTGCTCTCCATCTACCGTACATATTCCAATGCAAATACCCTCTTTGTGACATGTATTGGAAGTTTGTAGGGTTCTACTACTAAACCATAAAACCTTAACACTGTGTACTCTTCCATGAAGTACCAGTCAGCCAATTGTATTTTACTTCCAAGTTGAATTAAATCTCTATAAGTAGTAGGTAATCTAGGCATTGGAGTGCCTGTAATTTTATCGTACATTGGTGCCAAAAAGAAGTCTACAAAATTGTTGTAGTTCCTTCTGTTATCAATCATCCTTATTTGAGGTGTCAACTCATATATTGGATTTTGGCCCTGATTACAAAGCTTGTTTGTCTGAAATATTGCATGATGCTTTGCTAAGAGAAGATAGCACAAGTAGGTTGTGAATCTAAATGTCTTCTATGAACCTATTTTAATCATTAGTAATTGTTCTTGCATGCAACGAACAATGTGCTCAATAAAACAATATTTTACTGGTTCTTTTTCAAAATAAATATGAAAAAGCATTTGAAGAATGTTGGCACCCACGTGTTTGTTACTATCTAATCCCAAACAAAATGCTAGCAAGGAAATACTGTCCCGAACCCATGGCACAAAAATTTCATAATCATAAGGAGGCCTATGATCTAGACTCAGGCTTGAACCGTTTGTAATTGTTATTCCCCTGATATAATTATCTCTCTATGTTGCATCTATTTTTTCATAATCCTCTGCCAACTTTGTCAGGTCAATTTGCACGTTTGAGTTTTTCTGTTCAAACCCTAAGTTCAACAGACTAGCAAATTCACTCTCGGTTATGGACAATTTCCTCCTGAGTATTTTTATTCACAATTACTTTTTTATTTTCATCATAATTTTCAGCGCAGACCATGACAATTTCTGGGCAAGGGAATACTTGAGGTAACGCCATGCTTGCCAACCCAACATTCCACGATGCAATTTTATTTTCCATTGCATTTACCTTGGGGTTAAATGAAGAAAATTTTGAACCCTTATTTGGATCGTTCATCTTGTTTTCAATTGCAAATCTAATTTCCATTATTCCCTTATTTCCATGAATAAAAGGATCATAAATATCATGGAATACATCTGTGAAACCTAGTGTTTTAAGTAGATTATGGAATTCTATTATCTGACTTGTCTTTTTACTCATAGTCTTCTTCTTGATAATTGTTTTTCCCATCATGGTACGCTGGTAAGTGGTAACCTAAACCGGTAATAGGATAATTATAGGGGTGATTCAAGAATCAAAATTAAACCCTAATAAGTAACAGGATAATTTTTTTCTATAATATAAACAGTAAAGTCATAAATGAAGAGATTTGAAAAATTAAAATGCGGGACCTACGTGTTCAGGATTTTAGTAGTTACCCATTACCCTTAGCTTTGATTTTTGTAGACTTTGACTAGGAACAGGTTACAGAGCTTCAGCTCAAAGACTTTGTTGCACTTGCTTTCCTCAACATAGAAATTTTGAATCTATAAACCCTTTCTAAATCCGCAGACTACTAGAAACTGAAACTTAAAGTGCCAAAATTGTACAATCTAGAGTCATCACCACTCATCTGACGACTGACAAACCTGACGACTATGAGTCAGATGTGTCACATCATCATCAAATGGCATTATTGGTAGGGCCATGCGAGACTGCAAGTGGAATGTCTTACATGTTTAGTGACACGTGTCGTGATTCTGTAACAGGTTTGAAAAGATGGCGTGGGTTTTCCCTTTTATCCCGAAATACAACTTTGTTCATTGATCTACAATAATCCAATGGTCATAATGTCATTGTTTTACTGTGGTACTGGTGGCCTGAGCCCCCATGGCTATGGGTCCCATTAACTCACCTAATCACCACTCACTTGATGGCCGAGTTAGATGTGTCACGTCATCATCAATTGGCATTGTTGGTATGACCATGCGAGACTGTGAGTGGAACGTAAGAGTCTTACATGTTTAGTGACATGTGTCATGATTCTGGAATGGGTTTCAAAAGATGGGGTTGCATTTTTCCCTTTCATCCCGAAATACAACTTTGGTCATTGATCTACAATAATCCAACGGTCATAATGACATTGTGTGCCTGTGGTACTAGTGGCACCGGGCCCTCGTGGGTCCCATTAACTCACATAGTCACGACTCACCTGACGGTCGACATGTGTCATGATTTGGGAATGGGTTTCAAAAGATGGGGTTGCTTTACCCTTTCATCCTGAAGTCCATCATACATCGTCAATCTATGCTCATCCAATAGTAGTTATTTGCAACCGACATTGTTAAATGTTATAATGTTATTTTTTCCTTTATAAATATTAATTAATAATGGATAATAATTTAATAACATTTAAAGTTATTTAATTGAATAGTAACAATTTTAGCCAATCAAATTCAAAATGCTCTATTTTTTTAATAATATTAAATTCTAATAAATTTCAGAGGTCGAAGTTAAGGACCAAGGTTACTGTTAGTGTTTAGAGATAATGAGACTTTAACGTTGGTAATTATAATCACACCATAATTAACAAATGATTATCCAATAAAATAATTCTCATACATTATAATTAGAATACCATATAATTCTCATGGAATAATTCTCATACCCAATTAATTCACATGGAATAATTTAGATTTGAAAAGATGGGTTAATTCACATACAATTCTCATACATTATAATTAGAATACCATAAATCATTTCTGTCACCTTATAAATTCTTTCTCTAACCTTATTAATAATGATAACACATTTCTTTTATTAATACGCAGATAAATCATAAAGCAACTAATTAAAATATTGCAATCACAGTGACAGAGAAGTCTAAGAACCATTTTTTGTACAAATTGAAATGAGCTAAAGCTTGTGAAATTTTTTATTGATTAAATAGTATACTTAATGTTACTAAAAGAATAGTAAAAGCTTTCATAGAAAACAATAAATTCTTTCTCTAACCTTATTAATTCATTACTCTGTCAAATTGATTATATAGTATCCTTAAAGTTAAAATGATATTTTTTATTGATTTAGATTATAACTTTAACGTTGATAATTATAATCATAGATTCACATATAATTCTCATACATTATAATTAGAATACCATAAATTCTTTTATCTAACCTTATTAATTCATTTGTCCTTCAAAATTAGAAATCTTTCATATTAAATGTACAAGTGTGTGAATTTTGACAGGTAACATTACCCAAACTTAATGTCAATACTCAGTGATAATTGATAAGACATTTCTTTTATTAACAATGACTGTCTACATCGTACAACTATGATACATCATACATATCTAATACACAGATAAATCATAAAGTAGCTAATTAAAATATTACAATCACAGTTATAGAGAAGTCTAGGAACCATTTTTTGTACAGATTGAAATGAGCGAAATTTCATTGTTTCCTTTTCATAAAATTGTAATTACATAAAGATTGTCCAGTTCCACTAACAGAACAAAACTGAACCTACTATAAACAAAAAAAACCAAAAAATGAGGTATGTTTTTATAAAACAAAAACCACTAGTAGACTAGTAGCCTAGTGGCAGTGTCTACTTCTAGTAAAATAGTAAATACTTCAAAAAGAAACATACTATAAACAAGAAAAAACCATAAACTTTTTATCAAAAAAACTAGTAGTAGTCCTCTACTGATTTTGGCCTTCGGCTGCATCTAAGTAGAATTTACACGAGATGATTATTTGTGTGAATTCATCCAGCCACCTGAATTCCCCTACCTCAGCCTCCTCTTCATCAAGGGAAAACCACTTTTAGAGGAAATCCCTAGCAAGCAAGGCCCATTTCCTATGGCGTTTCAACTGCCTAGCATTAAGGCCCAACAAAAAAGGTTGCATGGCCACATTCCTACCTGGGAGGAGAAGCTTGTGTATTTCACTGGCCCAAGGGATCCCCACCCCTATTTTTGTGAACACGACAACACTAATGTTGTCCCCTAGGTACTCTTCTCTAAAAACCCTATTCAACAGCATTAACATCTCCACCTTCTCTCCTCCAAGGTCGAGAAGTGATGCCAAAAAATGGGACGTAATGTCCGTGTTGACCTGGTGCCTATCTTCATTGTTCTGAAACTCTCGGCCCAGCACCACTCTCACAGCCTCTATAACGAAAGGCCCACCCTCCTTACAAATAGATTCTAAGGCTCCATCCATAAAGGAACCCAAAAAGGCCTTCTAGGCCTCCTCAGATGTGCATATAAGCCTAACTAGAGTGTCCGTCTGAAATAGTAAAACTATAGAAAACTTAAAAACAAATAATTTGCAGACTGCAGACCCTAAACAAACCAATTATCTAGAAAACGCTCAAGACAAATCGATGAATAATGAAGATAGATCGTCTATAAATAGCCCTTGAATTCTGGATCGTTACTTAGCAATAAATTATTATGTCTTTAATGGTATTAAATCCATTATACTTAATGTTGGTGTTCTTTTTCCCCAAAGGTCAGATTGACATAAGGATTGATAGGGCTAGTGTCACATTCACTCAACACTCCAAATCTGACAGGAAAAATGGCCAACTGACAAGGATCAAAGAGAGATCCTTCTACACTTTGAGCTCCACATCACTCAGGTGGGTATACCTCATCTACACACTCATACAACTTGTGTCACACTACAGGCCTGCAGGTAACTGACTGTGGAATGCTTTTCAAACCCTTATAGGTATCCTGTACCTCAAATAAAACCAATATCTCATGCAATAGCCCTACTTGCATGGAGTGAGTATGAAAACTAGAGACCTACACTAACAACATGAAAGGGAAAGGGTGGGACTGAATGGAAATGATTTGATTATTTGGGCTAGATGGACCCCTGAAATACCCTAAGTCTCTCATAGACCAGTGCCTTATCCAATGGGCAGTAGAGTCAAATACCTCACTGCAACAAAGCTATGAAACAAGAAGACAACACATTCACCCTGAATTAGATCATACATTACCAAACCACCTGTGCACCCAAATGTGTTATTACTCATTTAAAGGATTTTAACCCTCCCCTTAGAAGAGACCTATAAACAAGAAATACATAACCAGCATCCACTAGAAGACAAGCCTGAGACACCCTTGATACCTCAGCTCACACACACCAGAAAACTAATCTTGAACTCAGTCATCTCTGCGAAGACAACTCTATTGCAGACACTCACTAGAAATGCAAATAGAAAGATTAAACACCCTTGATGTTATAATCAAAAAATTCAAGATTCAAATGCAGACAATCTGATAACAGAACAAATATACTAAAATCTTATACATAAGACAAGCTGTTACAACATGTATTCTATTCTCAAAAACCAGAGAGGAAAGAGGGATGCCCTGTATGAAGAGAAGAAGAAATATTTACAAGGTAGAAAACTTAACCATCCAACCCTTCTTACAGAAAAACATGTACAATATATACCACTGGTTACCTTGGAATCCCAAATAGGTTAAGATACAACAAGCTACAGGTAACCAAGGTTAGGGTTTTCACCCAACCAATCAAACATATTTAAATCAAAATTTCATCTACAAGGGAAGAACAAGAAGCCACCCAGAGAAAGAGATCTCAGACAGGTCTTCAATCATGAAAATCTACAAGATTTAGTACAAAACACCAGGGATAGCCATGAAAACTAGTACAAATCTCCACCTACAAAAAGCTTCTCGAGCTAAAAAAATGCATGGTATAGACCCTCCAAATGAGCACGGCACACCCTGGACCACACTGCAATAGCAAGTGCCACCAAACCAATCAAAAACTACCATGATAGCCATTAAAACTAGTACCTTTTGTCTCTGCAGATCCTCAGGAAAGTCCAATTCAAACTGCAACGGTCACCATGAATTTCGTGGGCTATGGCTTTAACTCAACTGCACGTCAGGTTAACTTTGCAATGGCGATGTACAACAGCTGTCACATGATCGCATAGCCTAGAAATGGGCTATGCAAACATGTGACATGCCTCCACATCAGCACCACATCACCAAAAACACTAGCCCCACTTTATCTGGTGAACTGGCGACTGAAGAACTTCTGCCGGTTCACAAAATACTTTCCACCATCGCTAAAAAAATTAATGATCACACAACCACTATTCACTGAATCACCAAATCACTTAGAGAATCATCATTTCATCATGTGAACCAGCAAACAAGAAGAAATTTTGTCAGGCCGCTAAACATTTTATCACAACCGCCAAAGACACCGAGAAATCACACTGGGCCCACCAAGGAAAATCAATGGCCGATCGCATGATCACATGGACCGACAAGATTCCACACAATCACATGACCACTATTGATCTAGAATCTTTCCAATAGAACCTAGGTCCACCTACCATTCTACCACCTCAGACCAACCAGAAGATGCCACACCACCACCTTCCAACGGAACCACCAAAAAACTACAAACAGGCCCTAGAACACGTGGCACCCCTGTCGCATGATCGCATAGCCAAAAAGTGGCCCTTGCAAACATGTGACAAGGCCAAAATACTACCACCTCATCCTCCCAGTCAAACAGTGGGACCACAGCACCTCAATCACCAACGGGCCCAAGAACAGGTGTCAACCAGTCACATGATCACATGTCAGAAAACTCTGACATGTGATCATGCGACAGCCAACCACAGGCTGCCACATAATCGCCAACAGGACCATTGCCTTCCCACCAATGGGCCCCAGCACAAGAAGTAACCGGTCGCATGGTCACATGTCAAAAATTTCTGACATGCAATCATGTGACAACCAATCATTTTAAAGCCTTTGAAGACCCGGGAGCACCATCTGATTGTAGTTGTGCAGATAGGAAATGCTGACAAAGAGGAAAAGGTGCGAGGTTGAAAACACACAAGGTTTTTGGCAAGAGATCGAAAACACATAGGGTTTTCATGCAGACCAAAAGGTAGCAGGGAGACCGAAAACACATGGGTTTTTGACATTAAGGCACATTCTGAGATTATTTCCTGCAGACCATAAAAATTGAACAACTGCCTGGGTTTTGTGACTTAAGAGATGTGATCTGAACTGGAGCAAGGTCACACATTGAATAACCTAGCGCTAAGAGTACACAACATAAAACCTTGGGGATTTACTTTGCACGTCAAAACTATGCATACGGGCATGATAGGACACTTAACAAAAACTTTGCAGGGAACAGGCCATTTTTATAAGATTTTTACACGAATAGGAAAATGGACTAACACTTAACATGCCTATAAATCTTTCATGTAAATCTTTCCCCTAAATGCATGTGTGTGAGAAATTAATATTTTGTCCTTAATCTTTCATATCAGGCAGTAAATCTTTCCTATAAAAGCAAAAAATGTTAGATATCGGTTATAGTGTCTGTACGAATTTGGAAGTGGTGCGTGTCTACTCTACATGACAAGTTAAATAATGTCGCTTCTCACTGACAAGGCATTTATTGCTTACCGATTTAAGAGGTTACAAGTTGCACTATAGTAATAGAATCATGAATATCGATACCAACACATGTACACTATAGTCTGCAAACAAGTAACCCTTATTTGATACGTGTCAACATTCTGGTGACTTCCTCCACAACTTTGTTTCCTTCAAGAAATTGGGGCCAAAATTAAACTTCAGCCATTGATCTTGGATCATTGGACGGTATCAAATAATATATTTAACATTATAAAATAATGTATGTATGTTAGGTATGTTAGTCTAAGGCATTATAACAAAATATTTCCCATATTTTGAAAATCGCCAACAAAATATATTTTTTTGCCATAATTAACGAATGATTAGCCAATAAAATAAATAAATTTTCAAATGGTACATAAAATTCGCCAATAGAAATATTTTTTTACCCTTCAAAAGAAATTCATTCACCTCATATATTATTATTTTTTACTTGAAAAGAAAATTATTTGCCTCTTATATTATTATTTTTTACTTGAAAAGAAAATTATTCGCCTCATATATTATAAATTTTTAATTCAAAAAAAAATTATTCCCCAGCAATTTATGAAATTTTCATTCAGCGGGGAAAAAATCGCCAATAAAAACTATGAAAAATCATGGATTTGAAAAAAAAATTTGCCTGCATTAAAACAAATTCCCCCCTAAAATAATGTATGATTCACCAGGAGTTTACACTTTTTGCTAAAAGCGGGTTTCTTAAAGTTATCCCTAATAGATTCAATGTATATATGTTTGGGAAGGACTTGCAATGAAGGAGAGATGAATGTTGATGAAAGTATATTATTGCTTAGTTAATAATTAATGTACATGTTCATCATGGGAGAGGAACTTGATTTAGTGGAGAAGATTTCCTTGAAATGAACTTGATTGAATTGGATAAAATAGATATTTCTATCTTACCTTCAAATTTTGAATCAAGTTTCTCAATTTGTCTTAATTGGTTGATTTCTTTTGAAAACTTGATTGGAAATGATTATGTATAGCTATTAGTTACCAAGTGAGAAAAGAGAGGATTTTTTATAACTCATCCATCATTTCAGTATTCAAAATTGATTCAGGATGACCACTGGGTCTTTTTTACATTAGAACCTTGGCATAGGGCTCCAAGTCCTTAAATATGGGCCAAATCCAAGGGTGTAAATCAATTGAGATGATCTATACTTAGGTATAGATCGGTTGGGTTTCTCTACACCTAGGATTTTGATCTCAAATTCAAGATGGGTACCAGGATGGTAGAGAAGAAGCAAAATAAGAGGAATCAGATTTCTAGAAACAAGCATAATAGATATATAATCTTGAAATCACTAAAATGAGGCCTAATAGAGAATCCAATTATGGGTTCTAACATTTTAGGATAGTATTCTAAACTTCTAATATTATATTTATTTTCATAGCTATGTTTCTAAGGTAAATTAACAACTGTGTGAGACATAAATTAAAATATTAATGCAAAAAGGTAAAACTTCTAAATTTCAATAAAATATACAAAGAGAAAGGTCGCCACATTATTTCCTCTTCTTTCTACTATTACCTTTAGAAATTTTAGTATTTAAACCACCAAGATCTTTACTACACAAATTTATTATCTCCTCGTGCCTAATGTGGTTCAAAATTAGCAAGTGGTAACCATGCGTGCTAGTATATATTCCTTCTAATGTAAACTATTTCATTAAATGGTAACTAATCATAGCATATGGGGAAGCTAAGAGAGAGTGATCATACCTATTTTTCACAACAATTATCTTTTTTCCCTTCTCCAAGGATTTTTTAATGTAGTTTTTTTATTCACTAGAACTGTCTTTCTCCACCTTGTCGCCTTCATAATTTAGGAATTTCTTAAAGATGTTATTAACTAAATTTATATTATTATTTTTGTTGATTATATTTGTACACCTAAGAAATGTAGGCCCTAACTTTGTATATAAAAAATAAAAATATGTTGTACACCTCTTTCACAAGAAAAATATAGACTTGTAAAAATTACACTAATCAAGTAGATATGCTCGTGCCTCTTCTTGTTTGACAATACAAATTATTAGGATTCTATAGTTTACAATGGTGTTAGGGATTCATCAAATACCTTTTTTGGTAATGCTACCATCCCTTGATTATTCTTTAGTACATAATTGGTTTGTGCATAAAACTCAATGCACACTCCTAATGAGGCAACTATCCTCAATTAAGTAACCTCTTTCTTCTAGGAAGGATCATCTAATTTTTTACCAAGGACATGTGTACTTAGATGATGTTGGCACTGTATGTATAGTAGATATTTTTTTGGTTTCCAACCAATTCATGTAAGAAATTAAATCTAAAGAACACATAAAAATAAAACAAAGGTAATGATAAAATAGGGATTTTTTTTTAACAATATTGGTTGAGGGTAAATGTACAATTTAGTGTAGTGGTGGATACATGTAGATTAACTATCTATAACACTAAATTGTCTTTCTACATAAATCAATGTTAATCAACTAAATATAAAAATAGAATTAACATAACCATGGATAATAGTGCTCAGAAGGGAGAGAGGATTCCACCAAAGGACATTGAAGCAGACACAAAGGATATGAACAAGACCATGCCAGGCCCTACTACAAGGATTCACAATAAGGATAATGGTATGATCCCTATGGATAGTATCATTAGGAATGTGAAAGATATTAATATTTTTTTGTTTTTTTTTATGGGTAAAAGGATGAGGCCAGAGAATAATTTTTTTTAATAATAGAGATGAAATACATAGTTCTCCATTTGGTGAGGGCACTAGTAGGAAAGAACAGAGAAGAAAACCTCTAGTCTAGCATGAGACAGATGTCCAAAACTTTAAAAATTTACATAACCAGTATGAGGGAATTCCTTCATTTACATAGCCAAGATGTCTATCTGAATAAGTTAAATATAATATATTTTTATAGCTATATAGATATCATGCATTTCCATTCTACCTTCTATATGTACTTCTTTTATGAAGGTTGTTTTCCTAAATGATCCTCCTGCAAATGCTCAACTATTGTGGCAAAGATCGTTGTTAGAGTTCATGATCATCTATTTTACATAAATTTAATAAGTATTTAGAAACCATTCTTCTTTAAACATGAGGATTTACTTCTAATCAAAGAAGATCTTATATCCAACATCCAAGAAGATATTAATGTTGATATCACTCAAAAGAATAAATTCTTTTGAAAAAGTTATAGTTTTGCAGGGATTTCTTTTCTATAGTTTTGTAGGGGTGTTCCGCACTGTGTTTTTAGTGGCTTTTTGGTATTTTTTTGTGTTTGGATCTTAGGTAGTTTTATTTTAAGACTATTTTGATGTTTTATTGTTAAACTCCAGTTTCTGATCATTGTGAAACCAATTTTCCTTTAATAAAAAATAATAGAATTAAAATAGTAATTTAAATACTTTAATGAACTAATTATATTAAAATAAATCCTTAACAAATTAACTGATATTATAAAAAAAGGAAACTAATTTACACTAATGTACAATGAGAATTATTTTACCTCAAGTGTCCCTTGCTTGACAAATTGTAATCTCAAAGAAAAAATATCTCAACTAAGGTTAGTGCCCAATTATTCACCTTTATTTATAGATAACATTACATGATAACTAGAAATAACTTTTAATTCCTATTTTTATAATCTAGGAAATATCTAACATAGTTCAAAAATGTTGACCACTTGAGAGATCCAGAATTTGTTAGCACATTACGAGAGAGTCGTCATGAATAATAAATTTTGTTGAATAAGTGCAACTTCTAAAGTGAAGGTGACTTATTCTTAAACTAAACTAGGTAGTAATAGCCTATAATAAATTTTCACTACGTGATCCTTACTAGAATTCAAATTACCAACATATAAAATATGAGATTACATAGGGCCAAATAAATACAATAGACCATACCTTAGTTCTAAAATGCCTCAAGCTTTCTCATGCATTATATCTTCATAAATATTCAATGGGGATGTGAACAACTACATTGGTTGATTCCTTTGAATTCTCCTATTGGTTCCTATAGCTAATATCTTAAATAAATCTATGGATTAGATCTCATCTATTATCAAATATCTCAGATCAATGGCCAATTGTTAATAATCTCTTACAAATGAAAGCAGTTCTTCTACTCTTTATACTCTGCAAGACCTAGGGGGTGAACCTTGCAATACTCATTATTTTCAAAAAATTAATGATAAAAATTGCATACAATAGATGAATCTCAATTTATGTAACTACAATACACAAAATCCTTCCATAATTGAACCTATTTTTGGTGTATATCATTGATGCGTATTTGCAAGTAAAATTCCTACTCAAATTCTATTCTACAATAGAAACAAAAATACATTTTAATAATTTGATTATTTTTGAACTAAACATAGACACCTTTAAAAGGATTAGTGCCTAAATCATAAGGTGTGGAGTCTAAAAGAATAAAAACCATACATTCATGTAAAAAAATGAAATCTAATTAGTTGTACTATGACATCTATGCTTTACATAAAAGATTCCACTCATACAACTATAAAATCATTCTTAGGAATCCCCATTACATATTAAACCTCTTGACAATTTTCATATAGCTTTTCACTCCTTCCTTGAAGGAGACCCATCTATGAACCACTCAATACAAGAAGGGTATAAAGACAAATCATAAATATCCTTGATATTATAGCTCTACATGAAAATTGAATACATAATCTGGAGACAAATTTGTAATCCTTCTAATTGTATTATGTGAAATTGACTGAAATTAAAACATGAATGTGTTGGAGTTTTACCAACAAGCCAGAGTGATGACTCTATGTTTGTCATTGATGAAAACATATGGTAAGAAACATGCGTGGAAGCCTGATGGAGAGAGAGCTATGATTATATGTCTCCTAGATATGTTATCAGCATGATAGCATAGACACAAAGGTTGATTCCAAGTGAAGACAGTAATACGGTAGTTTGTATCAAAGAGTGTTCCTAACAGGTCCCAGGAAGAAATATGTATGTGATTTGCAGTACGGTTGTAGTAGGGCCTTGCACGTTTATATTTATGTTGTAGACATATGTATGATGCTATGTTCATGGACACAAAGTTTGATATGTAGTAGAGGTTAAGTTATGAAGTCTCTAGTTTGATAGCCATAGTTTCCTGAGTTTATTTGGTAGAGCCAATAGTGTTTATATTGTTGTAGTAGTTGCGCCTATCATTTCGTCACTAGTAAATTTTAGCTTGTTTTTCGATGAGGATTAGTCAAAAAATTTATACAAATTGGTCGACCAAATGACCAAAACTATTGTCAAAGTTTTTTCATTGATTATGCGACACACTAAAACAATGTCAAATTTTCGACGTCCATAGTGGTTGAATTATCAATGAACCCATCATCGAAATAATTGCTTCAACTTGGAAGCATTATCGGTCATCCTTTCCATCTGTACGACCAATATCCATGGAAATCGTGACAACTTAGGGTCGAAACCATCATCGAGAGTTCAGCATTCTCGTCAAAATGCCAAAAAAGATTCATCTCTCTTTCAAAAAAAGTTGGTCGGGGTAGTCTTCGAACATATAGAATTGTTGTCAAAATGACTAGTATTGATATGTTGAAAAAGTGACAAATAATTATATATATATATATATATATATATATATATATATATATATATATATATATATATAATCAAATTAAGCATAGCAATATTATGCTTTAATTGTTTACATAGTAATCATGACCAATGGCATAATTTAATTAGGGCCAATAGAATAAATTACAACAATTACATCAACAATAGTTTTGGTCATTTGGTCGACCAATTGGTATCAAAAATTTGACTAATCCTCGTTGAAAAACAAGAAAAAAAGAAGCATTTTTTAAAACATTATGTCAATGATATAATATAAAAATTTAGTACTTTGGAACCGTGTCCTCGTCAAAATCATCTGGTAGCTCATTAACCATAAGATTTTTAATAGCTATTGATTTTTTTTTTTAAATAATCTTATTTTAATGAATTCCATTTCAACAAACTATGAGACACAAAAAAATGATGTTTAATGTCACAGTGATAATCATCAATAGCAATGATACAATAATACCTAAGATTAAAGGGTTTTAAACATAGTGGCATTGCATTATAACACTGATATTGAGTAATATACATAGAAAGATGCTGTCGTGAAGGAAAAGAGATATGTAGATCCTATTAGTCTGAAGGAATGTTTAATTCCAGTCAAGAATAATGCTAAAGATAGTAGTGTGAGATAGTGTTGGTAAAGACAATGATTAGGAATACAAAACAGTGACCAAGAAAGATAAAATAGTGAGGGAACACTAGAAGAGCACTATTAGAGAACAATGATAGTCACTATCAAAAGGAAAAGAAACTCATCCCCTAAGTCAAAGGGATACATTTATGAAACAATTAAGACAATGATTCAAAGACAAAAACACTATTATTGACAAAGCAAGAATGATCAAAACAGTAGTTTTGCTGCTATAGTGCATCATTGGACCAAACATTGTTCAATGCAAACAATAAATGAATTAAGGGAAGTGAAAAGGGTCACAAAGTAGTGCCATTCCTTATCACAGGGGTATCAATAAGGGTCATGACTGTCAAAATGATTGAAGCAAAAATAAATCATTGTTATTAAGTAACAAGAAAGAGCAGCCAAACTGACAAAATTAGTGCTATCAAGACAATTCTCATTTTATAGAAGCAGTGGTGTTCAATGTCTAAAGGACAACAACATATACAAAAAAAATTAGTCTTTATAGATGGATTGACAATGAACAAAGAGGTTTAAAAAAATAGTGATGTGTACACTGTCAAAGAACATTGCGGTATTCACAATCAAAGAACAAAGATGTGCTCAAGG
This sequence comes from Chamaecyparis obtusa, assembly GCA_027943335.1. Classification (NCBI taxonomy): domain Eukaryota; kingdom Viridiplantae; phylum Streptophyta; class Pinopsida; order Cupressales; family Cupressaceae; genus Chamaecyparis; species Chamaecyparis obtusa. The sequence continues at coordinate 327,794 of BSBK01001854.1, read as the reverse complement.
TTATAAAATAGTGATTTGTTTTATAATGTGAAGAGTGCAGTAAGAACAGTAGTATGCATAGCATCAAACAAATGCATGATTGGGAGTTTCTCATTACATTCTTTTCAATATGCATAACATCAAACAAATGCATGATTGGGAGTTGCTCATAGTACGACAACCTACTAAATTGCGTAGGATAACTTTTTAGTCCTTTTGGAATTTGGTCATTAATGCCTTGATGACCTTCATGAGCATTAATTACATCATCAGTAAACAAAAAACAATATCAAAATATAAATTTCAAATAAAAACCATCTGATGGAATGACATTACCTCGACGATTTATTTTATTGTATTCCAACTTCCATAGGCAAGGTGTCATTATCTGTGGCTTTGATGTATTCTCTTCTTTCCCATTGAAAAGATGGTTTTCAGTAATTTGATACTTATGATTTATGTGGAGAAAGTTTCTATGCTCATTGAACACCTACTTTCCTAAACTTTTTGAATGATGAGATTTCATCTTTGGACCACAAACTAGACATGCAAATTTTCCCTTTGTCTAAAGACCTACAAGATCATGTATAATTGGATTAAATATGTTAACTTTGTGTTAGCACTATAACATACCAAAAAAGAGGTGTTAAGAAGAGAACATACCACAAAATTGTGTTAGCCCAGGGGCATCATGTATTGTCCATACAAGCATTGCATGGAATTGAAATTGTCTTTGTCCTATTGGTCTAGAGATGTCATACACAGTGACCCCATTCCATAACACCATGAACTCATCGATAAGGGGCTCAATATATATATTGATATCTTTAACTTGGTACTTACCTAGTTAAATGAACAAAAACATTACATAATTATTATGACCATTTTGCTAGATTATTTATAATAAATTAATTTAGATGACTATTAAATGAAAAAATACCTAGAACAATCATTTCCAACATTATGTGCTCCCTCTTTATGGATATCCAAGGATGAATGTTATTGTTGATAACAAAAATAAGACACACCAAGTAAATAGATCTCATCACTCCAAACGGATTGACACCATCCACTACCAATGAAAGCTTGAGATTACGAGGTTCTTCTTTAAAGTGTGGCCAATTTTCCTATATTTCCTTAAATGTCAAACCATCTATAGGCATTCACATAATGTCATCTCAACTTCTATTGTGTGCATGGTAATCCATATATTGTGCCAAGCTATTGCACCTGAATAATCATTGCAGATGTGGAATAATAGGAATATACTGAAGAACCTTTCAAGGCACTTTTTTTGTTATTCAATCTGATCGATATCTACTAATATGACAATCTGGGCATTCTGTTGAAAATTCATGTTGTTTATGATATATAATATGATCATCCAGACATGCATGTATTGTTTAATACTCCATTCCAATATCTTTCATAATGGAAGATAATTCTTGGTACGAGCGAGGTAGAATGTTTGATGGTAGTAACAAACACTCTGTAATGCCCCACCAGGCAACACAGAAGAACTTAACCTAACATGCAACTAAGTTTGTAGAATAATTTTTTTTTTAAGAGTTAACAATTAACAACATAAAGTTTCACAATGCAGAAGCAAAGCATAGCAATAAACAACTTACATAGGTTACAACTCTCAAGGGTTCCTTAACGTAGATTACGAAAGAGTTAATTAATTAATGTAGATAAGATATAACTATGAATCCAAAGATTAGAACTCAATGATAAATACAACATCATATGCATGAAATCTCAAATACAATTGGTACCATAAGGTAACCATAATAATTTTGCATCCACTCCACATGTCGCAAGGTATGTAAAACAAAAATTGAAAGGAAGTACAACATGATATCACTGAATAACTGATACAAAGATACATGATCATAAGAAGAAGAGAATGAAGAACATAAATCCATCAATAAAGATCAAGAAGGAACAACTGCTACAAGATCATCCAGCACCAGTACATGAACATCGAAATCTCAAATGGTAAAAGAATCACTACCACCCGACCCCGTGAACTTAAATGGTCCACTCCCACCGCACTAAGGAGATAACAATAGATCCCACTCAGATAACAAACAACAAATAGATCAATCTAAGGAAAGGATCCTAAAATCTCTCTAACTCAAGGTGAAAAACTAATAATGCCATGAAAGACCCACTAATCCAGAGGCAACCGACACATTTAGGATAACTAAACTATGCATAGGAAGGTGTCATCGTGTACGTTTAACCCTTGAGTTTTGTCCTAGTAATCTTGCTGGATCTCGACACCCAAGTGACCTTACATGGTGTCAATGAATTCTCATACTAATGAAGCCATCGACTATGCCAACTCATCCCTTAAAAGGGGGCTAGTCATCTTCTCCATTCCCACCTTAGTCTGTAATAGCACTAAGCTAGGGCGATGAAACCATATCTTGTTAGGTTCATTTTAATATCTCTCAATGTTATATTTAGTTATCACTTGATTAAGATACTTAACAATAAGTGATCTTGGCAGCCACTTGTGGGCCCCAGTACCTATTGCAAGCCACCTCCTATTGCATGGGTAAGTGCACAAAGATTGGGGACCAAAATGGTGGTATAAGATGCCATTTTTTTCCAGAAATCAGCAAACTCTGAACTTCAACAAGAAATTGAAGATAGTTAGACTCAAAATTTTAAGATGTGACAAAAATAAGAGTTGTAATACTCTAAATCTAGTTCCTCAACTACTAACTTATTTTGAAAATGGTGCAGATTAAGGCCCTCAAAAATGGGGAGCACAAAAATTGGTCCTATTTTTTGTCCAAAAACATAACATAGTGTTTGGTGTGCTCCCCCTGAAATTTTAACTTTTTTTTTGAATTTTTTTAATCACTCTGGTGAGAGGTTAGCTAACACCATGTAGTTTATCTCAGATTTTTTTGGTAATTTTTTGATGAACGTATAATTTTTGGTGAATTTACGAAGTGCACACATCCTGAAAACATGAAATTTCTGTGTGCTCCCCCTAGAAATCATTTAAAACTAATCAAAAATTAAATTTTCTTTTCTTTAAAGTGTGTAGAATGGAGTCTAGTTTCTAAAAATGTAACTTATTGCAAAATTCGATGAACGAGCCAAAATCTATGGCCCAAATACTGCATGTTGGTTTTTTACGAAAAATGAACATACACAAAAGAAATTAGAGTTGAAAAACTTAACATAATCAGAATTCAAAATAAATTATATGCTTAGATAGCTAATAGAGAGATCTACAATAACACATCATCTAATTTTTACGTTCTTGAGCCACGAGTAAACCTGACGAGGAGCACACAAAAAAAGATGTCATTTTTTTGTATGTTTCTTGAAAAATATGTCTCAAGCCTATTTCAATCGTCCAAGCCTTTGGGTTGGATCTCCAAGGCAAATCCAAGCCTTAGGATTGGTAAATTCAAATCCTTTACAAAGCACGCACACCTTATAGGGTGTACGCACTATGTAAATTTATGATTTTCATAGGGTGTGCACCCTATGAAAATCATAAATTTACATAGGGTGTGCACCCTATGTAAGATATAGATTCACATAGTGAGAGGAAGAGAGAGATATATAGGGAGAGAGAGAGAGAGAGAGAGAGAGAGAGAGAGAGAGAGAGCGGGGCAGTAATTTATACAAATATAATGCTTTCAGGATGTTTGGGATAGGTTCCAACTTCATAGGAGTTAACATGTAGATTCTAGATTTGAAAAATTCCAGACTTAGCCAAATTTTAGGATTCAGCAAGCCTTCAGCAAGGTTAACTCCCACAATCCATCATGGATTTCTAAGGTCAAACTAAAGCTGGCAAAAGGATTCCCAAATGGTTTTAACACATTTTATAACAAATCACTTAGTTTTGATCCCATCTCTACGATAGAATTAGCTTAGCTCTCACCCAAATCTAGAATCTGCATGTTAACTCCTATGAAGCTGGAACCTATCCCAAACATCCTGAAAGCATTATATTTTATAATTTATACAAATATAACTTAAAGTATAAGAAATTAAAATTATCAAACTTATAGTTAAATGTTATATTTGTATAAATTACCCCCTGCTCTCTCTCTCTCCCTCTATCTCTCTCTCTTCCTATATATCTCTCTCTTTCTCTCACTATGTGAATCTATATCTTACATAGGGCGCACACCCTATGTAAATTTATGATTTTCATAGGGCGCACGCCCTATGAAAATCATAAATTTACATAGTGCGCATGCCCTATAGGGCATGCGTGCTTTGTAAAGGATTTGAATTTACCAATCCTAAGGCTTGGATTTGCCTTGGAGATCCAACCCAAAGGCTTGGACAATTGAAATAGGCTTGAGACGTGTTTTTTAGGAGACATACAAAAAAATGACATTTTTTTTGTGTGCTCTTCATCAAGTTTACTCGTGGCTCAAGAACGTAAAAATCAGATGACATGTTATTGCAGATCTCTCTGTTAGCTATCTAAGTATATAATTTATTTTGAATTCTGATTATGTTAAGTTTTTCAACTCTAATTTCTTTTGTGTGTATGTCCATTTTTTGTAAAAAACCAACATGCAGTATTTTGGGCATAGATTTTGGTTCATTCATCAAATTTTGCAATAAGTTACATTTTTAAAAACTAGACTCCATTATACACACTTTAAAATTAAAAAAATTTAATTTTTGATTAGTTTTAAATGATTTCTAGGGGGAGCACATAGAAATTTCATGTTTTTAGGATGTGTGCACTTCGTAAATTCATAAAAAATTATACGTTCATCAAGAAATTACCAAAAAAATTCAGGATAAACTAGGTGGTGTTAGCTAACCTCTCACTAGAGTGATTAAAAAAATTCAAAAAAAACTTTAACATTTTAGGGGGAGCACACCAGACACTATGTTATGTTTTTGGATAAAAAATAGGACCATTTTTTGTGCTCCCCCTTTTTGAGGGCCTTGATCTGCACCATTTTCAAAATAAGTTAGTAGTTTAGTAACTTGATTAAGAGTATTACAACTCTTGTTTTTGTCACATCTTAAAATTTTAAGTCTAACTATCTTTAATTTCTTGTTGAATTTCAAAGTTTGTTGATTTCAGAAAAAAAAGTGGCATCTTATACCCCCATTTTGGTCCCCCATCTTTGTGCACTTACCCCTACAATAGGAGGTGGCTTGCAATAAGCACCGGGGCCCACAAGTGGCTGCCAAGATCACTTATTGTTAAGTATCTTAATCAAGTGATAACTAAATATAACATTGAGAGATATTAAAATGAACCTAACAAGATATGGTTTCATCACCCTAGCTTAGTGCTAGTACAGACTAAGGTGGGAATGGAGAAGATGACTAGCCCCCTTTTAAGGGATGAGTTGGCATAGTCGATGGCTTTGTTAGTACGAGAATTCATTGACACCGTGTAAGGTCACTTGGGTGTCAGGATCCAGCAAGATTACCAGGACAAAACTCAGGGGTTAGACGTACATGATGACACCTTCCTATCCATAGTCTAGTTATCCTAAATGTGTCGGTTGCCTCTAGATTAGTGGGTCTTTCATGGCATTATTACTTTCTCACCTTGAGTTAGAGAGCTTCCAGGATCCTTTCCTTAGCTTGATCTGTTTGTTGTTTGTTATCCGAGTGGGATCTATTGTTATCTCCTCAGCATGGTGGGAGTGGACCATTTAGGTTCATGAGGTTAGGTGGTAGTGATTCTTTTACCATTTGAGATTCTGATGTTCATGTAATGGTGCTGGATGATCCTGTAGTAGTTGTTCCTTCTTGATCTTCATTGATGGATTTATGTTCTTTATTCTCTTCTTCTTATGATCATGTATCTTTGTATCAGTTATTCAGTGATATCATATTGTACTTCCTTTCAATTTTTGTTTTACATACACTGCGACATGTGCAGTGGATGCAAAATTATTATGGTTACCTTATGGTACCAATTGTATTTGAGCTTTCATGCATATGATGTTGTATTTAACATTCAGTTGTAATCTTGGGATTCATAGTTATATCTTATCTACATTAATTCATTAACTCTTTCGTAATAAAGTTACAAATTGTGTGTGTGTGTGTGTGTGTGTGTGAGAGAGAGAGAGAGAGGGTAATGAAAGAGAGAGTATATATATATATATATATATATATATAGAGAGAGAGAGAGAGAGTCGAAGGCTTCATCAGACAGTGAGCCTAGAGTAGTGTCAGTGCACAAGATGGAAGCTAAGTTCACAGGTGCATTTTTATGTCAAAATGAATACATTGCTACCCATTCAATTGAGAAACCAGAAGATGAGAGTATAAATCAGTAGGAGGCAACTTTTCAGTTCATTGATAATCTATTATTTGAAGTAGATGTTGTTGTGATATATAATAATCCACTCTTTGAGTTGGATGATGGAGCGCCTCTTGAGATGTGGGATTCAGATGTAGTGTGTAAGATGGAGTTGCTACTTGCAAATGACGAGAAATGTATTCTTGAAGAAGTTAAAAATCAGATTATCAGTTTTATTGTGTTGATACCATTTGTCGTAGTAGGTTTCTAAAGTGGATTTTATTTGATAACAAGCTTCTAGACTATAGTTTTGATAGAGTAGAGTAGTGAAAGTATGATGGGTATGAGTTCAATAGTTGTGAGCACCAGTCTTTGCAAATAGAAGGTGGTACTTATCAGCTTGATTGCATTGTGAAGCGTGTTTATCATTTTTCTTTCAGCCCGCAAGTTGATGAGTTGAATATGTTTATGATGACAAATAAGAAGAGATTGAATGATTGGTATGAAGAGGATTATACTTCATCATGGTATGAGATGTACTCACCGTTAAAAAGAGGATTTGCGGCTTGCAAGATTTTCAGTTTGCATTTTCTGGTTGTTTGTTATCCTAGGTTTCATAGAGGTGAAACTAAGAATGAGTTGAAGTCTTCAAGTGATAGGAATGATATTTCTCCAAATTGGCATTGAGATCCTGATATTGGTATGCAGATTCATGATTTCTTGAGGACAAACAATCTCTAAAGAGGGAGGACTATAATGTCCCCTTATTTGGGACATATGAAATTAATTAAATAATTAACTAATTTAAGTTATCAAAATATAATGACAATATAATTTAGTTATTTAATAAAGCAATTAAAGTGACTTTTTATGTCAACCAAAATTATAAAATAAAAATCGCATTATTTCAAATTAAAAAGACAAAAAAATGGAATGCCAAGAGACAAGTCGACTGAAGGTGGAGAGTTTTCTGGAGAATGCTATAAAATTCAAGGGGAGGATTTTTCAGAACATTTTCAAATGTTTTATGAAAATTGATATTGGATTCCTTTGCAGAGGAGTAAAATAAATTCCAAGGATGGAAACCCTTTGAATTTTCTAGGGAATTGGACGGAAACCTAATTTCGGTTGGAGGTATTATTTTGGTATCTCACCTTGTTTTTCTGAAGATTATTATATTGGTTAAAAAAGGCATTCATGTTGAATATTGATATTTTGATAATTCATAATAATAACATATTGGTCATTGGATATTCATATTGTTTGGCTTATTATTTGAGAAAATGAATTACTACGAAATGTCTTGAGGCATGAGGGAAAAATAAATGTTATTTAAAAGATATTGTGAACTATTTGGCTGAGACTTAGTCAAGAAGATTACAAGTATGGTTGAGCAGAATTATAACATTAATGAATAAAAATGATGTGGAAGAATTCGGCATTCGAAGAATATAACATTCATTACTAAAATGAATTCCAATGGTTGAAGCGACTCCTAAAAGCACGGTAGCTCCTACAAACAATAATCAGTCTATTATGGGGAGTCAAGGAGTCCTATAGTTGAGTGGGAGTTACATCTAGGGTTGTTTGCATTCAAAGCAGTGTTGAAGCTTTGGTGTATTTGCACGAGAAGTGCTCCCTGTGTCATTGTTGTGTTGAGAATCTTTTCCTGTGTGCAAGTTCCTTTCTTTCAGTTCGTGGCTCCATTATGAATATTGAGGCAAACTTTTGTATGGCGCTTGACTAAATATTTGCCGATAAGCATTATTAAGTCTCTTATGTTACTGTCGTATCTCGAGGAAGCTGCTCTAAATGTGTGCCGTGAGAAACTACACAGAATCGGGGAGCCTTGGAATGGAATACGAGCCATTGTGAGCCTTGGCAAATCATGTTTCTTTATATGAATTCAATTATCTGCACTAAACGTGAATGATTCAGTGTGTGAGGAAATTACTGGTAGCCGTTTCTCTGTCTCAGCACAGGTATTTTATGAAGAGCATCGGTTTCACCTTCTGAGCATGTATTTGCCATTCCATGGTCGCACTATTGGAAATGCTTACAGGCGTGAATAAAGTCAGTGGACTTCTGTGCTAGCTATTCAGTTCTGAGAGCCTTCGCTGTTTGGTATGAAATCATTGAATCGCTGTTGCTGTGCTGTTCTTATACTTCCTCCTGGAAGAAGATCTTTATTGAGGTAAGGTGTTGAATTCAACCAGCTGTTCAACTAATCTTAAGGTGGTTTTCTTTCCTAAGGTCAGAAAATTCATTGATAATCCTTTCTTTGTATCTGCTACTGATTTCTGTTAATATAAACAGTGAGTGGTTATTGAAAATCGTTGTCATTAGTTGATTCTCTATTATTTACTTATGCATATGAATTTGTCAACCTTGAATTTCTAGTCATTGGAATTTGCCAAAACATCTGAAACTATAAACTGAATACTTTCAAACTGTTTGTCAAAATACCTCCAAGGCAATATGCAATTTGTTTAACAAATTTGGAGCAGAATTTGGGTTAGATCAAGTCAGGGATCTTACGGCATACCAATGTTAACATACTCCAAACTTGTTTCTTCTTATTGATTCCAAACCAATTTGACCGCATCACATGTAGCTGATCCAGTGCCTTCTCATATGCTTAAAGCTGTCTGTTGTGCTGACAAGGCCTCCATCTTCGAAGGTGGTAACCAAGGGAGCCTGAAGGATAGTATATTATAAGTGGTATTTAGAAGTTAGAAACAAGGACAGTTTAATTTGTATTCGTGCATACATGAACATTGTGTTTCATTCTAATTTTTACTTGAATTTCATGTTCTTCCATATCTGGTGCATATATTTGAATTTTGAGTGCTTAAAAAAAACTGCTAACTGTTTCTCATTTTATGCATTTGGTGATTTAGTTGTTTGAGAAGGTAAGCATACAGACCTGTCAGAGTGCAAAGCTGGAGGGAAAAGAGAATTTTGATAGGCTTGGAGGGAATGCAGTCTATGCTTTTATATATCCGAACTTTATGGTTAATAGGTATATCAATTATAATAATATGAAACTTTAGAGGCTTGGGTGAGGTATGCTTGATTTGAGTGCTTATTAGCTTCAATGGAAACAGGTACGGTCCTTGGATGGACACCAACCTTGTCCTGCCACTGGGAACATCCAAGTGCCAAGTAATCTTTGATTATTTCCTTGAGACCTCGCAGCAGGTATATATTCAGTTCTTTGTTATTATTTCTAATTTGACAATTGGGAATGCTACCAATGAGTGGCATCCAGCTATTCTATACACAAATAATTTATTTATAGAGTTTGACTTATAATGGAAACTCAGAAATACTATTCGGTATGAAATTTCTCGAATGAAAAGGTTTTTTTTTAATTAAAAAGTGCATTATTAGCTGTGTAAACATTTTTCTTATTGCCTATACACAATTATATCAGTTTGAGCAACCATCTATATCATTAAAAATGATTCTAATGCATCAGCTATTTATTTATGCTATATTGCTAAATGTTAGTGCTCAAATGAAGTTACTGCTTAAGATGGAATCACATGTATATTATTAACCTTCATTATTGCTAATGAATTTACTTCGTGTTAATGAATTGTGTTTGAACTATGATTTACATAGATTTTGTTTACCAACAGAAAAACTACTAGCTGGGGACTAGGATCCGCTACCTGTTTTAAGGAGTAGCGTATGGTCTTTAAGTTGCAACCTTTTGATTATCATATCAATATTCAATAATTATTAGAACTAATAAACTCTTCACAAAGTATTTCAAGACAATTTAGGAGTGCAACATCACTGTGCTCATTTGGAAATAGCTTCATCATATCTTAAACATCTTTTGTTGAGCAAACTTTCATTCGAGTCTTGTATCCCAATTACCACCTTCTGTTTGCCTGGGCCAGTAGGCATTTCCTCAGAGCACAGTGAGAACTTTAGCAGTTTTTATGAAGGTTAGATATATTGAAAACTGTGAAGCCACTTTGGAAAAAAAGTTCTGTCATATTTGGTTGTAAATGATACATTAAAATAACCTTGTATACTTGAGCACAGGGTCGATACTTTCTTTCTTTAATTTTCCAAAATTTGGTAGTTCACTCCTTTAGGGTTCTCATAGGTCATAGACCCATAAGCAAATTAGATCCCGGTCTTTAATCCTCCACATCTGCTTCCCCAATCATGCTCAATTCAATATTCATGTTTTGAATGGCTTCATAACGTAACTGTAGATTATAACCTTTCTGTAATTTCTTTGTAGGTTTGTCACTCTTCAAGCTTGCATTGCTTTCTTTCACAAATAACTTAATAAGTCAACATATTCACCATAATTTTCCTAATCAATACCCTCTGCCAATACATAACTAAAAGTGACAGCTCTTTCAAGGGATTACGCCTCTCTAGCGTACTCCATCCTAAATGTCATAATATCTATTCAGATGTTCCTTAACAGTCTGCAAACCAATCTTCTGCCTGTCAAACAGGGCATGGTCAGGGAATGGCATAAACCAATTAGAGATTTATAATAACATAATCCCAAAATTAATCTTGTTGTACACAATTTTATGATGATATAGCCAATGTTCTGGTTAGTTCAACAATCTTTTCCTCGTGATTGCTTCTCATTGTGTAGAGTTTTGTTTTTTCAATAACAAAAGAATGATATATTCCTACCTTGTAATTGTTGTACCTTCTGCTTACATCTATAACAAGAATGATGTTACATAAAATTTCATTCAGGCACAAGATGGCATAAAAAACAAGTGCCTTGATAGTATGTTATTGAGTATTGCAAGTAATACTATCATTACTATTTAAAATTTATAGGAGATTCTCACAAAATCCTGTAACTTCCTTGTTAGGTAGGCAACAAAAACAAGTAGCTTTAACTGGCATCAAAATTACTATTTTATTATCATTGGTGTTTTATTTCTTCTTTGTGTGGTATTGCTTGGCTAATCCCATGAAATAATCCTTACCTGTGGAATCTAAGTTCAATTTTTCATGAACTACAGAATGATAAAGCATTCATTGAAAGGAGTCTACAAGAAAGTGAAAGGGTACAGGTATGTGAAAAAGGCGCATCCATATATTTCTTATATAATACATTTATGTGGATAATGATGATTGTATATTTCTCATATGTTTATTTACTCGTGTATTCTTTCCCTGGAGTACTTTTTTACTCAATATTTAGATGTGCCTTTGTTTGGTGGAACTCAGATAGAGGATATCTCATTATGTGAAGCAGTCCAAGTGGGCTTGATGTCCCCAGCATACAACTGTGGTCGTTATGCACCTCAAGTTGAAATGGCCATGCACCATTTCCATTGTTTATTACATAAAGATCTTGTCAAATCTTGATCTTCTATCAAGTCTCGAGGAATTCAAAGCATTCAGGTAGGTCTAGATCTGCTGTTTAGTGATAAAAATAAAAACCCAATGGAATGGTTGTTATTCAATATAATAATAATAATAGAAAAAACTATCAAACAATTTTTATTTCTTTTCACAATTAGCTTCACCTTTTTTAATGTATCCATTATCCTAATATACTAGGGCCAATCAAATTTTCATTGCACATAACTCATTAAGGTAAAGATTTCCTTTTGTTGTCTACTTTGGCCTATAGTAACAATAATAGTCAAATATGTGAAAAAAATAAAGTAAAGATTGACATTTTTCAATTGTTGTAATTTCCGAAAGCAATTTTGGTCTTGGATTGGCAAAGTGTTAGGAAAGCTTAAAAAGTGCAATTTTGCAGAAAGTGGCAAAGTGGAGACCAAAATGTTGACATTTGTTAGTTTTAATTTCAAAAAGCACAATTCTAGTCTTGGATTGGCAAAGTGTTAGGAAGGGTTTAAAAGTGCAATTTTGCACAAAGTGGCAAAGCAGAGACCAAAATGTTAAAAGTGTGAAATAGGTCTACCAATAGGAAAAACTCAAAGATGTCAAATTGATGCATGGTTTGCAAAAGCATGATTTTGAACTAGAAAATGCCATGTGACTAAAGTGATAAAGTGGCTTGGATGCTATGAAACTGTGATTCATTTGACTCCCAACTATAAAGGCACAAACTAAAAATTGGCAAGATGGTGTGGATGACATGAAAGCATGATTCCTATTATGCTTAACTAGATGACTAGAAGTAATAAAGTTACAAATTGTGAGAGAGAGAGAGAGAGAGAGAGAGAGAGAGAGAGAAGGGGGAGAGAGACGGTGATGAGAGAGAGGAGAGGGCGATGTTTGTGTGTGTGTATGTGTGTGTGTGTGTGTGTGTGTGTGTGTGTGTGAGAGAGAGAGAGAGAGAGAGAGAGAGAGAGATTTGGGTGAGAGCTATGCTAAGTCTATCGTAGAGATGGGGTCGAAACCGTGTGATTTGTGATAAAATGAGTTAAAACCCTTTGGGAATCCTTTTGCTAGTTTCAGTTTGAGCTTAGAAATCCATGATGGATTATGGGAGGTAACCCTGCTGAAGGCTTGCTAAATCCTGAAATTTGGCTAAATCTGGAATTTTTCAAATCTAGAATCTACATGTTAACTCTTATGAAGCTGGAATCTATCCCAAACATCCTGAAAGCATTATGTTTTATAATTTATACAAATATAACTTAAAGTATAAGAATTTAAAATTATCAAACTTAAACTTAAATGTTATATTTGTATAAATTACCCTCTCTCTCTCTCTCTCTCTCTCTCTCTCTCTCTCTCTCTCTCTCTCTCTCTCTCTCTCTCTCTCTCTCTCTCTCTCTCTCTCTCTCTCTCCCCCTTATCATCCTCTCTCTATCCCTTATCTCTCTCTCTCTTTCTAGTTTTTCATAGCGTGCACACGCTATGTAAAAATATGGATTTGGCTTTGCATAGTGTGCACAGGGGTGAAAATTTTTGGATTTAACAAAGGGCATGTGCCCTATTTGGCGCACACACTATTTGGCATGCACCCTATAGGGCGTAGGGTGCATGCCCTTTATTGCGTGTGCAATATGCATGATGGGGGGCCAAAAAGAAAAGTGGCATCTTTTTGGTCCCCCATCTTTGTGCACTTACCCGAATATCTAGGTAAACTACCCTAGGCTCACAAATCTCACATAGATCAAACAGGTACACAACCAGGTAATCTCAAATCCAATTTCACATACAAGAACTAGAATGATTACAAACGTACCAAAAGCAGAATACAAAACATCATGAGCCTATACGGTCAATTTAGGGTATAGTTGGATCTCAACACACACATCCAAACATAATACTAAGAACAAGAACAACTGACACCAACCCCAGCCTCTGTCTTTCCCTTAGGTCTTCTAGTGCCCCAAACACATTAAGCAAAAGAAAACACTCTAGGCATGAAGAAGACGACACTCACATTATTGAATCCTGAAAATGATCTATAAGCATTTAAGTTCCACATCATTCATAATTGAATCCAAAAGTAGAGACATATAAAATTGCTAAGGTAAATACAATACGCCCATTAATAAAACAATAACCATATGAATATTCCCTATATTCATTCTACAGATTCAATAGTGCAAAATCACCCAATTTCAGTACATGCACAACAATTACCAATATGCTTCCAAACTCAATATACTTTCAAGGCACATAACTATACATTCTAGTGATGTAAGAATGCCTATAGCACTAGTAGATTCTTGGTTTGTTGTGGTTGCTTGTTGATTTGGGGTTTGCTTGTGCATCTGGATCTGGTTCCTGCTTTCATCATAGTTTTCAGATCTGCAGACAAGATTGGATTTGGAAGAAATCTCATTCTCAAATCTTCAACAGGGGTTTCAGTACAATTTATGGCAATAGATTCGAGGTAGGTGTTATACACTAAGTTTGCACCCTTGTTTCAAGCTCTCGTAGTCTTAATAACCTAGTATAACATGGGAATCATCTCCAAGTTGTGGGACCTATGCTAACTGAGATGAGACCTCCAAGTTCTAGGCTAGTTCCTCTTGGATAATCACCTTAATTTTCTTCTTGACATGAAATGTAAAATCTTTTGGAGGGAAAGGGATAGAAGGAATGCTTGAAAGGGAAATGATTGGAAAGAAAACTACCTACTAGGTGATACACTGAAATGAAGGTATGAATTGTAGCATAAAAGATGGATTCAATGAATAAACTAAGGTCTAGGAGATCACAACTCACTGAATAGGCTTGCATAAGTATTTCATAGAAGGGTCTGCAAATAAAAGGGGGGTATTCAGGGAAAGAGGGAGATTCTTTCACAAACAATAACACTCTTAGGATTAGACAACAATCTATGACCTACAAACAAACATTCACCTCTGCAGCTAGGTATAGGAATGAGACAAGATTGTTAAGGGGTTGTAGTATACCCACAAAAGCATTCACATCAAATCACCCACAAGAATACACATAAATTGTAGAAAGAGAGAGGGGTCAAGAATCCTAAGATATCACTAAAAACACATAAATACTAAATTCATTAAGAGACAATTCAGACAAGAAGCATAGGGACATGAAGAATGTCACAAAAATACCTTACAATATCTGAATAATCAATGGGGATTTACAACTGTAGAAGTCAGAGGGTAGAAAGAATACCACATATGACTCATAAGAAAGGTAGACTTCCTTTTACAATTGTCCAACTCCCTCCCTAAAAGCTCCCAAAAAACATTATATACATCTCCTATTTTGCACGCAGGCAGGAGTCAAAACCTAACTAGGGTTACATAGATTTTCAATAGAATAATAACTAACCCTAACTCAATCAAGTTTGATCATAAGTGCATTGCTGCAACATCATGTCCGATCAGACCACAAGTTTACATTCCCATCCCTGTGTTGTATCCACCTGTGGGCAAGCAACCTTGATCCATCAACCTTCTTGCACAAAGTCTCGCCATGAATGCTCAGAATGGTACTTCTCAGGGACAAGAATCGACCCAAGATGGCTGCCCAGATCATCCTCATCAACCTCTTTAACTACAAATGTCCAGGAAACATAAATTCTCCATCTACCTCTGATGCTCGCGGCCTGCTGAATCAATCGTTGGCAAAAACCTCTTAGAAATATTTGAATATGCAAAGCAACGGCTAGCCGGTCATTTTAAAATGTGGCCATCGATATCTTGTATTTCCCAATAGATGAACGGCCCAGATTATCCTGATAACAGTCGCAAAACCCTTTGAAAATTCAAGCACCAACTCACCAGCCTTTGACCAATAAGAAGTGAACACCCCAGCAACACGTAGCACATCGGACCCACGACCCACTGAGATTCTTATCGGATGGTTGTCGCATGATCTCATAGGGTCAGAAGATTCTATGAGATCAAGCAACAACCTTAGATCTTAAGCCTACTAACATCTCACTTAAGATACTCAGACCCATGATAGACTAAGATCCTCATCGGACGGTTGTCACAAGATCGCAAGGGTTTTGAAGATCTCTTGCGGTCTAGCGACAACCATAGATCTTCATCCTACTGGCATCTCTGTAGACATCCTGACATGGTCCCACTGACACATTCCAGTCATCATCCTGTCAGCCAATAAAACACAAGCACATCAGCAAGAAAGGACCCACCTGACAGAGCTTCTGCAATAAAGCAAGATCGACGGTCGGCGCATAATCTCATGTGTCAGAAAAACACCTTGAGAAGATACACCAGCCATTGATCCTTTTTTAGAACTAGGACCCCACTGACACATCGGGTCCACCTGCAAATCTTTGTCAATGCTCGGCAACCAATCACAGGCAAGCACATAAGCAACACGTGGCACTAGACCCAATTAGCAATTGAAGCGCTGCCTCATAAAGAAGGATCATCAGTTGTCGCAAGATTGCAAGGATTTGGAAGATCCCTTGTGGTCTAGCGACAATCGTAGATCTTCATTAACAGGGATCCCCTCATCTGAGACCACCAAACATTAAGCGATCACGTGACTGAAGAAAAGTTAACTGCCAGAAGGAAAAGAGTACTAGCAACTAGCCAATAAAAATAAAGCCCACATGCTAAATTTAGGGACTTAAGTGGCCGATAAAGGTAATGAAGAATTAGAACCTGGCCTAGGGTTTTTTGGGCTTTTTTGGCACAATGGTCACTTTTATGAATCTTTAAACTATAGACCAGGGGATTAAAAGAATGTAGAGGCCAGAAGACTAGTGATAAAACCATGAAAATTTTAGGGATGCTCGGCAAGATAAAAATGCAGACCCTGGGATAGATTTTAGCCAAATTTGTATAGAACAGGGAAAATTGGGTAACATTTTGGTAATTTCTGCTGGATGTCAGCCTGCTAGACATTGGAACCAGTGGCCTTGACATAATCTATTGGGCATGGGGTCATCTCAGGAACACAAAACTTCAACAGGGAGAGAAGACTGAAACCAGAAAGACAAACCTATGCACGAGCAAATCTTGGAAAGCAGGAAACTAAATTAGAAAATAGGGGAAAGAAAGAAAGAAACATATTTACAAGAATTTACAAAGAGGGATTAACCTCAAAGAAGGGCTTCAAATGGAAACCATTGACTAATATAGGCAAGGCATCTCCTCCAAGAGTTGATAGCTGAAAAGCATTAGATCCTTTACATTCTATTATAACAAATGGCCCACCCCAAAATGAATCAAATTTTGTATGTCTGCCAGGTCTGGATCTGAATTCATCCCATTTGAGAACTACATCTCCAACTTTGAAGTTTCTGACCCTGGCTCTTTTATCAAAATTTCTCTTTGTCTAAATTTGATGGAACTCCATATCCTTCATGGATTTGTCTCTGAGTTCCTCTAACTCTATTAGCTGAGCATACCTGACTTGCAAAGGATCTCCTTCTTCAAACAGGACATACTGAGTGGCTAAGTCCAAAGCTAGTAATTCAGTTGAAATGGACAACTTAGCCTCTCTGCCATATACTAACACATAAGGAGAGTTTCCAATGATTTTCTTTGGGGTAATTATGTCTAGCCACAAGGCAGACTTCAATTTGGTATGCCAATCCCTTTGGTTATCTTGATTATCCTAATCAAGTTCTTATTTGTTGATTCCGCTAATCCATTGCCCTAAGGGTAATAATTTGAACTTGTATTCAAATAGATGCCATTCCTGATTGCCCATTCTGAGACCTTAAGGCCTATAAATGCCAGTGCATTATCTGATATTATGGAATTTGGAGTGCCAAATCTATGAATTATATCATCATAAAAGCTTAAGACAACACTCTCATTTGCTTCTTTTAAGGCAACTGCCTCTGTCCATCTAGTGAAATAGTCTGTTTTAGTGATTATCCACTTGTGTCCTGCACTAGATGGAGGGTTGATCATACCAATGAAATCTATACCCCACCTCATGAAATGTTGCTCTATTTTGACTGGCTGAAAGGGCATAGTTGCAAGCCTTTCTTTTCCTACAAACATAGCACATTTGATGCATTTTCTCACATAATGATGACTATCCTTAAAGATAGATGGCCAATAGTATCCAGCCCTCATGATTTTAAAAGCAGTAGTCCTAGGAGAAAAGTGACCTCCAAAAGATCCATCATGAAATTCAAATAGGACATCAACTATCTTTTCTGAATCAATGCATCTTAAAAGGACACCATTGTGATCTTTTCTAAAAAGAACTTCATCTATCAACACAAAAGGAATAGATTGTAATCTATAGTATCTTCTTTTTACTGAATCCAAACTTGCAGGGCATTGTCTTGTCTTCAAGTAATGAATCATATTAGGCAACCAACCTGTTGCCTTGGCATGTTCTTCTGTAGAATGCACAACCAAAGATGCATCTGTTTGTTCTGATTTCTTTGAACTTTCATCCTCTGCCAAATGTTCACAAAGACCTCTTCCTCTAACCAGCTTGGTGGTTTGAATATCAATGTCATATTCCATCACCTTGGTGATCCAACCAGCTCTTTTCTCATTTAGGTCCTTGGAAAGAAAAAATTCTTTGACACTTGAATAAGTAACCTTCAAGTGTACCTTGCTATGGGTCAATAGATATCTGAACTTCTTAAGGCTCTTTACCACAGCAAGTACGTGTTTCTCTACAAAAGAGTATCTCTGTTCATACTCTTCTAAATCTTTCCTAAAGAAAGAAATAGGCTGCTCCAACCCTTCTGAATTCTCTTGACTCAACATTGCAGATATAGCATCATGACCCCCATAAGCATAAAGGATAAAATCCTTACCAAAATTTGGGTTTAATAGGGTAGGAGCTTCTGTTAGGGCCTCTTTGATGGCTTGGAAATTGACTTTCCCCTCTTTAGTCTAGCTGAAAGCTGAACTCCTCTTTAACATGGTTGTCAAAGGCTTCAATAAATCTGCAATATTAGGCAAGAAACGCCTAACAAAATTAATCTTTCCTATGAAAGATTGGAGACTTTTCTTATGGTGTGGTAATGGTAGCTCTAGGATAGCTACAATTCTCTCAAGGTCTACTGTAATTCCTTCTTTGGATACTACATGTCCCGATAATTTTCCTTCATGAACTGCAAACACACATTTCTAGGGATTAAGAGATATCCCAAATTCTCTACACCTTTCAAATATCTTCCTTAGATGTTTACTATGATCTGCTACATGTTTAGAATAGATAGTTATGTCATCTAAGTAGACCAGTACAAACTTGTACATGAGGCTCCTAAAGGCCATATCCATTGCCTTTTGAAATGTAGCACCTGCATTTGACAAACCAAAGGGCATCTTTTGATAAGCCATGGTTCCCCACTTAGTTGTAAATGCAGTCTTATATTGATCCTCTTCATTGACTAGGATCTGATTGTATCCTGAATAGCCATCCAATAATGAAAATCTCTCAGATCCAGAGACACATTGTAAGATTTGTTCCATAGAGGGTAATGGATGGTAGTCTTTTAAGGAGGCCCTGTTAAGATCCCTGAAGTCAACACATAATCTCAACTCCCCATTCTTCTTCCTGACAGGAACAAGGTTGGAAAACCAACTAGTATGCTTAATGGGGTAGATGATACCACTTTCTATCAATTTGAGCACTTCTTTATGCATAAGTGTCTCAAGCTTGGGGTTAACAGGCCTTTGCTTTTGTCTCACTAGTTTGGCATTAGGCTCTAATTCAATAGTGTGCTGAGCAAGGGTCAAATCAAAACCTTTGAGGTCTTCATATTGCCATGCAAAAACATCCCTGAATTCCTTGAATAACTGAGTGTAAGCTTTCTTTTCCAATTCAGTGTTTACCTTTCCAAATTGTAAACTTTTACCTGGCTCCAACTCTAATTCAACACAATGTTCCTGTTGGACTACCAGGCCAGCTTTGTTTTTCTTAACTTCATCATCCTTGTTGAAGCCAGTCTCTAAGATGACAAGACCTCTAGGCATCTTATTAGACTTAAGTTGTATCACGTGATCACCATAGTTCTATGATAACCTCTCTTGATTATGTCTTGAAAAGACATCGTCTTCAAACAAGAACTACAAAATTTGCTCATCATTATCAAACACTTGCCAATTAGTATCATTATCAAGGATAGAAGGTCTGACAATCACCTTGATATGCTGTTGGTCTATTTCTTTTGAAATGCTATTAGGGATGTCATATTGAGACCCAATAACAGCTAATCTATCTGCATTTTGATTTAGTTTTCTAGGGATAGCAACAATATTGATAGTACAAAAGTCTTCAAGTGCATCCCAAACTCTATGTTTGTATGCCTTCAAGGTGTCATTCATGGTTTCACTTGTCCCTCTCACTTGGTTGAATACTAACTCACTATCACCATAAAATTTTAGGGCCTTAAGCCCTCTTTTTCTAGCCCATTCTAGTCCATTCATAAGGCTCTCATATTCTGCAGTGTTGCTAGTGTAGGAGAAACTGAATCTGAAAGCTGTATAATATCTTTCTCCTCTTGGGGACACTAGCATAGCACCACCACCAAAACCATGTCTACTTCTAGCCCCATCAAAAAACAATTCCCAAACCTGATTGCTCTAATCCTCGAAATTGGCACTATCCTTGAAAAGGCTTGGTTCTATGGATCCACTTTCTTGTATCAAATAACTCCCCAACCCAGCATCCCAAATGACATTTTCTTGGGCTTCAAAAACCTTTTATGACTCTAGTTCATCAAGGAAAATGTTAGGGATGCTTTATGTTTTAGTGTTTCCTTCTTTGATAGTTGGGAAATCACTGTCATCAAATATAGGACAATTTGCATTGATGGTATTGGATACATATGGCTCTATATGGTGTGTTGATAATGATTTGGATTTAATGGTAACCTTGGTACCATACCTTGTGTGAAATAACATGTGAGACCAATCAAAAGAAAGGTAGCCTCCTAGTTTGGCTATGAACTCCCTTGATAGACATATGGAAAATAAGGCAGGGAGATCTATGATGTAAATATCAAGTAGGATAGAGAAATTAGGACTAGCATGAAGGATCAGACTAGTATCCTTAGCCACACCTATAGTGTTAACTAAGGATCCATCAAGTTGTGTAACCTTCTTTTGTAGGGGTTTATATTTGAGTCCTAATTGGTTAGCCACTTTCTTGGGCATTACAGTACTAGTAGCTCCACTATCTACCATACAATTATGTACTAAAGATTTTCCAATGATCAAAGATACATAAAAGGGAGGTGGCTTTGAGTTCCTACCTAGCATGATATTGCCTTTGGAGTTGCAACTTGGAGCCTCCTTTTTTCTGATCAATGTTAACCAACACTAGCTTTGCAGCTTCTTTTGTAGGCTGAGGAGTAGTCATTTCAGTCATAGCCTTCTTCAAAATCTCAGGTTGCCTTGGGATGACCAAAGAGTCCCACATAGACATGGTAATGTTCACCTTCTTCATGTTGTCTACAATGTTAAAAGGTGTCACAGTGTGTACTCTTGGTTGTGCCTTCACCATGATGGGCTCCACTTCCTTGAGAGTCTAGCCTTCTTTGCTTGTAATGGTAGGAGCCTTTTTGAATGTGGTAGGAGTAGCCTGTTGCACTAGCTCTATAGATGCAGTAGCCTTAGTACCAGAATCTGCCCACTCCATTTCTTGAGCTCTTCTCTTTACTCTTGTATTAGCAGCAATAGCAAATTCATCATTGACTCCATTGAAGTCTGGCTGCTCCCAATTGAAAAGAGCATTCTCATTCTCTTGTAATTCTTGTTGAGGAACTAATCTACTGGAAGAAGCCTCTGATTGAGCTTGTGAGGCATTTTGAACCATTAGTGCTTGGTTCATCCATCCATTTGAACATGTAGCCTAATTGTGAGGCTAATTACAAGGGAAACACCATTCATTGTCCATAGCTATATTATTTTGAATAGGGACCATGTCCCTAACTAGATTTGTAGAATTAAGAGGTGCAGGGTTGTATGGTTGGAATGGTCTTTGATTGAAAATTTGTCTTTGCCCTTGATAACCTCCTTGGTATGATGGCCTATTTTGTTGATAAGGTTGTCCCTAATTCTGATATTGTTGATTAGGACCTTGGCCTTGTGACTGAAAGGGTGGTCTGATTCCTTGCCCTTGCCTCTTTAGGTTTATGACCTCTTTAGTCAGAGTTTACAACAAGTTTTCCATTTCTTGCTGACTAGTTTGTTGACTATTTTTTATCTATTGCAGCTCTTGAGAGAAAGTTGTCTTTAACTATTGACCGCTAGTATTGGCTTGAGGTGCTAATATGGTTGGAATAGGAGTAAATGGGGGTACTTGTGCAGGTGCAATGGGTTGAAGGCTAGGAAAGATGGGCATAGGTGGCCTTCTAGCTATCATGCCTACTTGGATTAAATAATTTTCAGCCCTGACAGCTGTGTCAAAAGCTTGGGGTAAAGAAGTACCACCCATAGACTGGATCATGATAGAAATTTGACCATTAAAACTTTGAAAGTAGTATAGGAAAGCATGGTCAGCTGATGGTCTCATAGAGGCTAGAATTATATTCCATGTCTTAAGGAATCTACTATTGTAATCTGTCATTTGCTCTTGAGGGTCTCTTTTAATGGTTGTTAACTGCTCAACCAAAGACAAGTTGTCTGATTTGTCCTCAAAATGCTTACTTAATGCATCTCCTAACTCATCTCATGAAGTAATGGAGCCAAAAGCTAGAGTTCTAAACCATTCAAGAGACTTAGCTTTGAGAGAGGCTACAAATAATTTGGTGGCCACATCTTCTTGAGTTATGTTGTGTATGCTGCAAATGGTGGTCACATCTCTAATGTGCTCAAAGGCAGTAGTTTGTCCTTCACCTATGAAATCAGGTATACTTTTTAGTGCCACCAAGGGCACATCATGATGTTGAGCAAAGGCTAATGGACTCCCTTGGTTGAAAGGTGCAAAATCAAACTATCTAGCCATTGTAGGGACTAAAATTTGAAGATTAACAACTATGTGAGTTGTATTGGATGTTGGATTGGAATCTTCTTCTAGATCTCTGGTCAGAGATCTTCCTCTTCTTCTGAGATCAAAGGGCAAAGGTCTCCTTTTTGAGGTATCAGGAAGTGTAGACTGAACTGTCCTCATAGGGGATGTTCTTTGAGTTGACCTACCTTTGTAGCCTCTTCTTGAGGGAAACTCTAAAAATTCAGTAGGCTTTGAGCTTCTAGTCTCAATCTTTCTCATAAACTTTGGACAAATTTAGCCTGGATCTATGAAATCAGTGGAGTCACCAGATATACTTGATATGAAAAACTTCTAAAAGTCTATATTATGCAATCAGTATATCAGAAATAGCATAATCTTTCAAAGATGAACTTCTTTTGATGTCCCACCGAGCGTGCTAGAAATGTTATACACTAATTTTACACCCTTGTTTCAAGCTCTCGTAGTCTTGATAACCTAGTATAACATGAGAATCATCTCCAGGTTGTGGGACCTATGCTAACTAAGATGAGACCTCCAGGTTCTAGGTTGGTTCCTCTTGGATAATCACCTTAATTTGCTTCTTGACATGAAAAGTAAAATCTTTTGGAGGGAAAGGGATAGAAGGAATGCTTGAAAGGGAAATGACTGGAAAACAAACTACCTACTAGGTGATACACTGAAATGAAGGTATGAATTGCAGCATAAAAGATGGATTCAATGAATAAACTTAGGTCTAGGAGATCACAACTCACTGAATAGGCTTGCATAAGTATTTCATAGAAGGGTCTGCAAATAAAAGGGGGGTATTCAGTGAAAGAGGGAGATTCTTTAACAAACAATAACACTCTTAGGATTAGACAGCAATCTATGACCTACAAACAAACATTCACCTCTGTAGCTAGGTATAGGAATGAGACAAGATTGTTAAGGGGTTGTAGTATACCCACAAAAGCATTCACATCAAATCACCCACAAGAATACACATAAATTGCAGAAAGAGAGAGGGGTCAATAACCCTAAGATATCACTAAAAACACATAAATACTGAATTCATTAAGAGACAATTCAGACAAGAAGCATAGGGACATGAAGAATGTCACAAAAATACCTTACAATATCTGAATAATCAATGGGGATTTACAACTGTAGAAATCAGAGGGTAGAAAGAATACCACATATGACTCTTAAGAAAGGTAGACTTCCTTTTACAATTGTCCAACTCCCTCCCTAAAAGCTCCCAAAAAACATTATATACATCTCCTATTTTGCACGTAGGCAGGAGTCAAAACCTAACTAGGGTTACACATATTTTCAATAGAAAAATAACTAACCCTAACTCAATCAAGTTTGATCATAAGTGCATTGTTGCAACATCATGGCCGATTAGACCACAAGTTTACGTGCCCATCCCTATACTACATCCACCCACGGACAAGCAAGCTTGATCCATCAACCTTCCTGCGTAAACTCTCCCCATGAATGCTCAGAATGGTACTACTCAAGGACAAGAATCGACCCAAGATGGCTGCCCAGACCATCCTCATCAACCTCTTTAACTGCAAATGTCTAGGAAACATAAATTGTCTAGCTACCTCTAACGCTCGCGGCCTACTGAATCAATCACTGGCAAAAAACTCTTAGAAATATTTGAATATACAAAGCAACAGCTAGCCGGTCATTTTAAAACATGGTCGTCAATATGTTGTATTTCTCGGCAGATGAATGGCCTAGATTATCCTGACAACAGTCGCAAAACCCCTTGAAAAGTCAAGTGCCAACTCACCAATCTTTGACCAATAAGAAGCAAACACCTCAACAACATGTAGCACATCAGACCCATGACCCACTGACATTCTTATCAGACGATTGTCGCATGATCTCATAGGGTCAGAAGATTCTATGAGATCAAGCGACAACCGTAGATCTTAAGCCTACTGACATCTCACTTAAGATAGTCGAACCCACAACAAACTAAGATCCTCATCAGATGGTTGTCGCAAGATTACAAGGGTTTGGAAGATCCCTTGTGGTCTAGTGACAACCGTAGATCTTCATCCTACTGGCATCTTTGTAGACATCTTGACACGGTCCCACTGACACATTCTAGTCATCATCCTGTCGGCCAATAAAATGCGAGCACATTAGCAAGAAAGGACCCACCTAACAGAGCTTCTGCAATAAAGCAAGATCGACGGTTGGTGCATAATCTCATGTGTCAAAAAAACACCTTGAGAAGATATGCCAGCTGTTGATCCTTTTTTAGAACTAGGACCCCACTGACACATCGGGTCCGCCTACAAATCTTTGTCAGCACTCAACAACCAATCACAAGCAAGCACATAAGCAACATGCGGCATTGGACCCACTTAGCAATTGAAGCACTGCCTCATAAAGAAGGATCAATGGCTATCCCAAGATCGCAAGGGTTTGGAAGATCCCTTGCAGTCTAGTGACAACCATAGATCTTCATTAACTGGGATCCCCTCATCCGAGACCGCCAAACATTAAGCAATCACGCGACTGAAGAAAAGTTAACCGCCAGAAGGAAAAGAGAACTAGCGACCAGCCAATAAAAATAAAGCGCACATGCTAAATTCAGGGACTTAAGTGTCCGAAAAGGTAATGAAGAATTAGAACCTGGCCTAGGGTTTTTTGGCCTTTTTTGGCACAACGGTCACTTTTATGAATCTTTGAACTGTAGACCAAGGGATTAAAAGAATGTAGAGGCTAGAAGACCAGTCATAAAACCATGAAAATTTTAGGGATGCTCAGTAGGATAAAAATGCAGACCCTAGGATAAATTTTAGCCAAATTTGTATGGAACAAGGAAAATTGGGTAACAGTAGGATCTCGAATTCTTGTTGTGTATTTTCTATTATTTTATCTAGTAAAATTCTGTGTTTGATGAGATCTGGATTAGTCTCATTAGATCTGTATGATTTCTTGAATTTTGGGTATTAGAGAAACCCCAGATCTATTATTTTATGTTTTTATGATTACTTGGCATTGTACCATTATGTTGGTAAAATTTTATTTAAAGTTTATCTATAGTTTGCTTATAAATCAAAAAATCAAATCTGCTATATAGTTAGACTATAGAGTTGAAAGAAAATTAATCCCCTTTTTGGAAAGAAATCCAAGTTGAATTAAAAATCCAATTTGGGTATAAAGTTAATTCTGGTAAAAATTATTAGTCTTTGTTTAAAATTTACATTCAAAATATTTATACATGGAAAAGACAAAAAAAAAAAGGCATTAGTATTTTGAAGACAAATTTATGCATAGTTAATATAATAGCATATGAAATTTACTTGTGGAGAAAGACAAAGAATTATGTGAAGAAATATATGTAAAAAGTGACCTGTTACCTTTTCTGGAAAAAGGTACAGGCCTTTTTATCTTTTTCATTTTTAGAAATGGATTTTTTTTTTTTTTAGAAACAGTAAATAATATAACTATAGAAATGTGCATTGAAAAATATTTGTTTAAAAAAATTATTATTGGAAAGTTTTTGTCGAAAAAGGCATTATTAAAAATGTTTTTAAAAAAGTAATAATAATTTTTTTTGTAAAAGTGAATGGGAGGCGGGGCCACCACATCCCCCACCTCCCAAGGCTCAGCATGGTAGGGTTGACCTGCCGTCAGTACCCATGGGTACTGCGCAGCAGGCCCAGTCCTGTCGGCCTACCACTGCCTACGGTGGTACCATGAGCGGTACCATGCGTAGGGGATGGTGGGGCCCGGTTACCCCCCCAACACACTTTTAAATATAAATTATTTTATTTTATGTTTTTCTTTATCAAATTTATTTTATAATATATTTTTAATTAATTTTTGTTAGTTTGTTTAGTTATATATTATTAAATTAATTTAGTTTTAATTTAGTTTTCAATTTAGTTAATTATTAATTTATTTTAATATGTATTACTTAATAATTAACATTTGTTGATTAATTATTAATACATTAAAGGATGTTTGCCAGTATACTATTGTTGGGTTTACTAGCTTTAATAAATTAAATAGTTGACTCATTAATTTTGATGAATTAGTACTTGTATATTGATTTATTAAATTAACTTTGAACACATAATTGATCCAAGCATTTTTGTTTTTAAAAAATGTTATTTGTTTTAGTTATAATTGAATTTATTTATTGATTGATAGTTTTAATGAGTCTATTAATTGGTTATCAAACTTGATAAATTCATATTTATATTAAAGTATTAAGCTACATTGGATATTTAAAAATGAATGTAATATCATTTTAGTTGAAATTGAATTATATATTGATTTAGTTAAACCTATAAAATTGATTTAGATTTATTGAATCTACTAGTGTTATAGGCATTCTTACATCACTAGGATGTATAGTTATGCACCTTGAAAGTATATTGAGTTTGGAAGCATATTGGTAATTGTTGTGCATGTACAGAAATTGGGTGATTTTGTGCTATTAAATCCATAGAATAAATATAGGGAATATTTGTATGGTTATTGTTTTATTAATGGGCATATTGTGTTTTCCTTAGTAGTTTTATATGTCTCTACTTTTGGATTCAATTATGAATGATGTGGAACTTAAATGCTTATAGATCATTTTTAGTATTCAATAATGTGAGTGTTGTCTTCTTCGGGCTGGAGTGTTTTCTTTTGCTTAATGTGTTCGGGACACTAGAAGACCTAAGGGAAAGACAGAGGTCGGGGTTGGTGTCAATTGTTCTTGTTCTTAGTATTATATTTGGATGTGTGTGTTGAGATCCAACTATACCCTAAATTGATCATATAGGCTCATGATGTTTTGTATTCTTCTTTTGGTACCTTTGTAATCATTCTAGTTCTTGTATGTGAAACTAGATTTGGGATTACCTGGTTGTGTACCTATTTGATCTATGTGAGATCTATGAGCCTAGGGTAGTTTACCTAGATATGCAGTAGGAGGTGGCTTGCAATAAGCGTCGGGGCCCACAAGTGGCTGCCAAGATCACTTATTGTTAAGTATCTTAATCAAGTGATAACTAAATATAACATTGAGAGATATTTAAAGTGAACCTAACAAGATATGGTTTCATCGCCCTGGCTTAGTGCTAGTCTAGACTAAGGTGGGAATGGAGAAGATGACTAGCCCCCTTTCAAGGGATGATTTGGCATAGTCGATGGCTTCATCACTACAATAAGTCATTGACACCGTGTAAGGTCACTTGGGTGCTGGGATCTAGCAACATTACCAGGACAAAACTTAGGGGTTAGACGTACATGATGACACCTTCCTATGCATAGTCTAGTTATCCTACATGTGTCGGTTGAATTTAGATTAGTGTGTCTTTCATGGCATTATTACTTTTTCACCTTGAGTTAGAGAGCTTTCAGGATCCTTTCCTTAGCTTGATTTGTTTGTTGTTTGTTATCCGAGTGGGATCTGTTGTTGTCTCCTTAGTATGGTGGGAGTGGACCATTTAGGTTCATGAGGTCAGGTGGTAGTGATTCTTTTACCATTTGAGATTTTGATGTTTGTGTACCGATGCTGGATGATCTCTGTAGCAGTTGTTCCTTCTTGATCTTCATTGATGGATTTATGTTCTTCATTCTCTTCTTCTTATGATCATGTATCTTTGTATCAATTATTCAGTGATATCATGTTGTACTTCCTTTCAGTTTTTGTTTTACATACCCTGCGACATGTGTAGTGGATGCAAAATTATTATGGTTACCTTATGGTACCAATTGTATTTGAGATTTCATGCATATGATGTTGTATTTATCATTCAGTTGTAATCTTGAGATTCATAGTTATATCTTATCTACATTAATTAATTAACTCTTTCATAATCTACGTCAAGGAACCCTTGAGAGTTGTAACCTATGTAAGTTATTTATTGCTATGCTTTGCTTCCACATTGTGAAACTTGATGTTGTTGATTGTTAAATCTTGAAAAAAAATTATTCTTCAAACTTAGTTGCATGTTAGGTTAAGTTCTTTTGGGTTCCCTAGTGGGGCATTACACACTCACCTATCAACCTACAACCAAATATATAATTTGTTAATATAAAGAATATTAATTGGTACATGATGCACCCTTTGTTAATTTTAAGGTAATTACAACTAAAAAAATGAAAAAGATGGCATACCTTAACATACCTTTCATTGCTACATTGTATAAACCATTCATAACCTTCAAGTTCACCAACAAAAATATAGTGGAAAGAAGAGTTGTTTGGGAGCCTTTGTATAGGGGCTCATGTTCCTTCTCAAGTATAGGTACATCAAGGTTTGTGTCAACATCATCATCATCATCATCATCTTGATCATCATGATCATCTTGATCACAGTGATCTTCTTCATCATCGTGATCTTCTTCTGATGGGAAGGTTAGGATAGACTGGCTTAGTCTAGATGCCTGATCCTCTCTAGGATCTTGGTGTAATTCTAACACCAAAGAAATTCTATAGGATACCTCTCTTATCAAGGGATCCCCTGACCTGACCTAACCTAACAACCAAGTTTTTCTTTGTCACTTTGCAACATATCAAACTTTACTTCCTAGCACCATCCCTTACATAGGCCTATAAGGGTCTTTTTGGGCTCAATCACCCTTCCAAGCTCTGATACAGAATCTAATGAGTTTCAGTGAGTTTTTAAGCAATTTGAGACATCTCCAAAATAGTTAGAAGGTTGGGTTGTTACCTGATTTGACACTTTGTAAATCAGGGCTATAAGGAAGTGCCAATTAGGTCTCCTTCCAGATTTGTAGGGATTTTGCCTCCTTACCCTCACAGTTTAAAAAATTCTATTCTAAATAACATCCACTGCAAATGACCACCTCTCAATGATTTTTGGGGTCTTGGGTCTCCATCTAACCGTACAATGCCTGTACCCAAAAATGAGGGTTTTAAGGGTTTGATGGACTTCTCAGAGTCATTGTGCTTGAAGTCTATAATAGTACCATTCTAGGCTTTTTCAGGACCTCTCCTTCACAAAACTTATCCTTCTCCCATGTCCCCTGACTCCATCCAAAGGGTGTGCCTTGAAACTCTTCCCACTGTCTGCTAAAGCTCTTGCATTGTTGCTTGCTTCTAGTAGGGCTATGCCTTAGCTCGCCTAGGGCTTTGTCAAGCACCTTCTTGCACGTGAATTTTGGACCCCTAATTGCACATATATACAAGGTAGGTCTACACCACCTAATCCCAAAGTTCCATGGAGTTACTATGGTGGGGATAGGAGCTACAGGCCCTACTCCATCAGTGCCACCAAACTGAATAGTGGACTGTCAAGCTTGATAAGCTAATGAAAAACAAACTAAACACACAAAACCTAACCTAGATATAGATAAATGAAGTAAAAAAAACATAATTATACAAGCATAAGATATCAATAGAAACACACTAATCCAACACTTCAAGCCATTATAATGACTGTTAAACATTGTTCCTGCATACACAGTCTATTGTTCCCATACATTTATCATACAAACTAAAATGCCAACCACATTTTAGGGTTTGCCAGGTCCTTTATAGTGTTTTCCCATCGGTGAATGTTTGGTTAGGGCTTTCTTGACCACTTAGCAAGGTTAAAGCCTTCAAATGAACAGTTGCTAAGCAACTTTTACGCAACTTTTATTATTGCTTGAGCAATTTTTCTCTTACATCACAAAGACCTTCCTAGATCTTTCCAAGGCACTCTTGTGCTCTTAACTCCACCAAACACACAACCTAAGACCTCTACTCACCTAACTACTCAATGATCTTAGGATAAAAACTTCCCCTAAGTCACTCTGACATTAAGAAACAACCAACTGAACCACTAGGACCTTTCCTAGGCCTAGACACTCAAACAAAATGAGCTTCAAGCTCTTATTTTAATTACATACTTCATGCAAGAAGTTCACACAACAAAAACTAGAAGGTGGAAGCCCTTAGAAGGGTGCTCCTGCACCATCTTCCATGGGATCATTACCTTCTACTTCTATATTCACACCTCCATGTTCCCTCATTTGGAAATCCACATTTTCCATATTTTCATGGTCCATAACATGAAACCCAGGGTGGTTGACCTATATCAAAATGATGACCTTATATTAACCATGACCATGATGTCATCATCAAATCATGTCTTATGTATTTTATAAATTATTAAAATACATACCAATGGATGAAACTTGTTTCCCACTTCAATGTAACCAACCTGCCTACAATGTTCCTCAGTTTTTTGATTAGATATCTTTGATTCTTTAAGCCCTTAAAAATTTTTCAAGGACAATAACATTTTCCATCACCTTTTGTTTTTAAGTTAGACCATAGTCTAGCAATTGTCTCCCTATTTTTTTGTGCGTTGATATTGTCAAGCATGGTCTTTCTTGAATGGAATGACTCATTGGTGGAAGAAGGATGATTTTTTTGCAACCTACAAATACAAATCATCACTAAACAACCATTTTCTCAACTATAATTTTCTCAACGCAAAGGGACATTTATCATACCAAATCAAAGTTTAGAAATAGATGGTTCTGAAGCTTTGCCATTACAACAATTGAGAATTCATCATTTGGTATTGTGTATTCCATTTAAGTATGTCAACAATGTTCAAAATGTTATCACCAAGCACCGACATAGGAAATAAAAAAGGGACAAAAGACAAGAAATAAGAAAAATCATTACGACTATAGAAAATTTGCATGTTCATAATACTACATGTGCATATAAGAGTCGATTAGAGAAGGTATATGCACAAGTGACAAACATGAAGATTTGTCGACCAAGCATTACTGGGAGCTCGACTCTGCAACGAATGGACTTGTGATGATATTTCACAATAGTACATGTGTTGCAGGGTAAGCTCCAAGTAGTGCTTATGCAAATATGCATGTTTATTACCTGTGCATATGAAATAGCTCTAATGGCTACTTGAGAGAGTGGCTTAATATAAAAAAAATGGTTACAAAGATGAGAATATGTCCTTAGAATAATGGGAGATAATAGAAATATTAAGTCAAATGAATTTCCAAGACAAAATAGAAATCATGTTAATGAAACAACAATTAATCTTGTCTAGTAACAACCCTTATGTGTGCCACAAAAATAGACCTGGATAAAAAGAAATATGGAATGTAGGACATAGATCCATCATCCAATAATGAATGAAACATAGCAATAGAAGTCACTTGTCCAAACAATAAAATTAGGCAACTTCAACATGGTTAAATTCTCGAGGCTGTATTGTCAAACAAAATAAAGCATGATCATATATAATGTAATGTTGGCGGCCCATAAGATGATTTCTTAAATAGAGATTTTGCAGCTAACACATATATTCCATTTTACATCGATCAAAGACAAATACACCACCAACATAAACAAAGGGCCCCATGGATTAGAAACAAAAATTAGTGGCAAGATGGACAACACACACGAGAAGATCATCCTTATCCTATGTTTCCTATGGTTTTGACCATGTAGCTAAATTTAAAATTTAAAATATTACAATTACCCTTAATGTAATGCCCCACCAAGAAACCCAAGAGGACAAGACATAAACCTCTATAATATGCAAGTAGTAAATTTCTTTTTTTAATTTTAACTAGAATAATATTCATCGTTACACTTCATATTTCTAAAAGAAGAAATAATTTTCTACTACTTGAATGTAATATTTATACAACTTAAGTCCTCATGGGTCCCCTCACGTCACTACTAAAGAAACATCATATAAACCATTTACATGCATAAGATATTCATGGAATCATGAGCTTAAAAGATCTACGTTCATTTTAATGCATCAAGTTAAATGTCCCTAACTTATTTCTTTTATTAAACATAAGTTAATCATCCAACATCATTATTCCTTTTATTAACTCATTCCATAAATTCATATTGATTTCATCTACATCTACTATCCTTTATATCACTTTTCTCTAATAATTTAGGTAAGAGATTAATATTCATTAAGGTAGGCATCATCCTAGGTACTTCATTAACATGAACCAAGTATTAACATTAAAATCAAATTACTATTTTATTGCATTGTTTCATAACCATTTATTGTTAATAATTCCAATCACTAATCTATCATTTCTCAATAATTTCCTTGGATTCTATCATCAAGAGAGAATACATTATTGTTGTGATACATCATTATATATAACTATATTTAAGATTATTTCCTTTACACATGGACAACATAAGAGGATAGGAAAAATAACATAAACACTTTCTTTTAATGCTAGTAACATGTCCAATATTCCACATTCTTTTCCCTTTCTTTTACCTAGAACTATCCATTCCCTTATGCATTGCTTTGAATTGAGATTACATCAATACCACAAGACTCCTTTTAGGAGATTAAAAATTATATGAATACAAATACATAATTACATCTCAACATATTAAAATATCCAATAAGAAATCTTCAACTGCAGATCTGGAAAGGAATATGTGCTAGGATCATCCAAAGAATCATGATCAATACCTCGATATAAATATTAACCACCCAACCATGTGGAACCAATAGGCCCACTCCCCCGAGCTAGGAGATAGAACCAAAGGCCCATACAAGAGGTAACAACTAGGAAATTCCTAAGGTGGTGATAAAATTTCCCCAAAGTCACAACACAAAAGAAAAGACAAGAAAACCACAAGGACTACCAAAGGCATGATCAAATTTGGTAGAGACTCTAAGCTACAAGCTAGGTGAGTGTCATTGCATAGCCCTCACCCCTTGGGTTGTCCTGGTACTAGCCACTCTTGGCCCCGGCCCCCAAGTAGGCACATGCGGAATCGAATGCCTCTCGTACAGACAAGGTCATTCAGTCGTACCTATGCATAGGTACCTTCTCCCACTCCCATCCTTAGTCTTTACTAGCACTAAAGGCATGGGCGAGGCACAATTAATCTTGATTAGTGTGTAATTTCTCATTCTAATAATCTCCCATTCCCAATTCATTTATTTAGGTTATCACTTGATTAAATAACTCATAGTAGGTTATCTTGGTACTAGCCACTTAGGGCCCCGGCCCCTCACTATGAGCCACTCACCTAGTGTACTTAAGTTCCCTAACATACATATAAAAATCATAAGAACATAATAGATTCATCATCAAGAATTCATATCAATTCCATAACAACATTTGATTGAGTTTAGGAAAACATATGTTGTCCCTAGTCCACTTGACAACCCTAAACCTAATATGGCATTCAGAATGTTTCAAACATATAAGAAGACATCCAAGTGATATTATAAACATATTCAGAGTATAAATATATCCAATTAACCAAAAACAAATTCTAATAGCCTCTGGTAACCATACGAAACCTTAAAACTTAATGATGTTCTTAAACTGAATTATTTCAAGCAAGGATTAAATGCAAAGAATAGTCATCATAGAAAAGTCATCCATATCTTTCACAAAAAAATAATACAGGCAATTTCTTTGGTGGAGATTTAGATAACATAATTATGGACTCTAAATTTTTTTTTTAGGAAGATCCAACGGTGGGAAAGAAAGTTATGACTTCTAGTTTAAAACAGAAAATTCTGGTTAGGGTTCAGACCTGCCTTCACTAAAATGGTTGTAATTTTCACAAAACATAATTAAAATTTACCAAACCAAATGGAAATGAAATATAATACTTATTATAATCTTTGATATCAAATTCAAACTTTTATATGATCATATCAGCCTATAGCATATGAATACATTTGACAGAAAATTTGGAATCAAGAATGGATAGGCATAGTTTGCCAAAATGTCAAAAATAAGGCATTAATTCGACCCTAAAAATAAAATTAGAGAGATACCCATTTGAGATCTGTGAATTTTACTTCCATAAAATCAATTTAGTAAAACCCTAGATGCAATTTAAATTATTATAATAATAGATCTCCAAAAATGGGTTGCTAAAAACCCTAGGAAAACACATGCCAATTCTTACAAACAAAAACTCAAAACTTTAAAATAACCATAGAAATGAAAAGTATAGATATAATAAATAATGATAATATATAAATAGATCCATAATCTATTAGAGACATAAAGTAACTAAAATATTCAATCCATACCTCATGTCCTACGAAGGTTGAATCGAAGAAGGAAGGAAACAAAAGAAAAGACAAATCCAAACTTGAGATGCATCCTTCAAACCCTATCCACTTTCAGAAATCTCCATGAAAGAAAGAAATAATTCCATAGAAAAGAATCCCTCTCTCAACTACTGAAATTCTCACAAAAATATCTCTCTCCCAAAAGCAAAGATAACCAAAAATTCTTAAAGACATATGCTTACAAACTCTCCCTCACATCTCCAAGTTTTCTCTCCAAAATCTCCATGAAAAGTAAGGCCATCCTCTCCTCAATGCTTCAGCCCCAAGATCTCCTCTCTTCAAATGAGAAAGTGGTGCATATAAATAGATTTCCAAAGGTTGAGAGGAAAAGTAACTAACTCTTAACTAAAGGGTATTATAAAATAACTTAATATCATAGAACTATATTACTCAAATATACAATAAAAGATTATTTGTATTCATTCATACACATATGTAATATTATCCTAACATATATGCATATGCCATCATTAATTACATCAATATCTATATATATAACCTATCCTCATTATTAATAATTAACAATTGAGAATAATATACCTCGCATTATTTAATATTTAATTATTAATAATATTATACTTTACATTAATCCCAAAATATACACCATCAACAATATCTACAATAATTAACATATAATCACATATAAATTATATATATATATAAATACATATATGTGTGCACCCATAGATATATTTCTATATATATATATTTATATTTATATAGATACATGCCAAATACCAAACACTATAATCTATAAGATTATGAAGTAATAGATCACAATATTATTACCTATTTATAATTACTATAGGATATAATCACTGAGGTAGAATAAAATCACATGCCTCAAAATAAATCTAATCATCCAAAGAGGCCATACAAATCATCTATGAAACATATCGAGAAAACCATAAGATCAAACAAGGTCAACCAAAGTCAACAAGGAAAGTCAAGCCAAACTCCTGAAACACAACATAGAAAGATTAACTAAGAATCATACCAAGAAGGAGAAATAAATAAAATGAGTAAATAAATCATAAAACCAAATGAATTCAAGTGGCCACAAGGCACTAACTACAACCATGCCCAACCGGGTGCGTTGGATATGGGTTTTTGACCCAAAGGTTGACTGACAAAGAAGGAACCCTAATATTCCCAAATTAGAATAATGACAAAGGAAGACTCATGTAGGGGCCTTAGTACTATCTCCATAATAACAACCATCGATGATTTGAGGGCATGCTCAGACTTGTGAAGCCAGGTGAAGTCGATGCCCAGTACTTGCAAGCCTGCATCACAAAGAAGAAATACATATGCACGGATATACATATATAAGAAAACATTGTAGACAGATTACTAGGATTGATACATCGTGTGGACCTCAGCGATGTGAGTAACTACGACTTTGTCCTAAATCATGAAAACACATCATGTATATATATACACTCAAATCATGTAGCATCATCATAACGAAGGTTAGAATCTCAAGCATTGTGTTAGTCTCTTATCAATACTAATAATAAATCAACATAATCAAATCATCAAGTGAGATACAAGATTCATCCAAAGTAACCTTAATAGAAGAAAATATAAATAACCACTTATATATATCTATCAAGTACATATCATATAACATCCTAACTATGTTCATAAAGGTCTTGAAGGTACTCAATACATACACGGAGATAAATACATACAAAAATGATACCTTTAGATAGTATGTCTAATATTAGAATCATTGAGTACTAGCTTATGAAATTATTATAAACAAACTATAGGAATAGATCAAACAAGTATCATGTACAACTTAAGCTGTAAGAAAACATCGAAAGATCTTAATTCTTTCACAAACACAAAACTTATATTAGGGTTAGAGGGGTATTACACTTAATTTAATGCTTCTTAACTGATAAGCATTCAAACCATGAGTTTTCTCCTTTTTTTAGTAGTAGATTCTAGGCTCTTTAATGATCGGGTTTCAAAAGGTCATGAAACAGTGAAAGGCCTCTTTTCATGTATTTCATTACCTTTTTATTACTCATTGTTAGACCCCAAGTAAATTGGGAAAAATGGTTGATGTCATATCATAGATAATGAAAATAAAATATCATTAATATGTATTAAAGGGCAGTAATGTCAAATATCTAATGGCAGCAAGGAGATAGAATGCTATCAAGAACCAAGATAGTCACAAAGCATGTGATAGTAGATGGTGAAAATGAGGCAATGATAAGAAATAATAGAACAAAGGACAATAATGTCTAATATTTTCATAGAAGTGGCACTGTGAAAGGCTTAAAACAATGATGTGCATCAAAATACAGTAAGATCAAAGATGTAAACTAGTAAACTAGTGATGAAGAGAAGATAAAAGAGATATCTCAGTGTTATTATGGAGATCAAAATATTTTTATTGTATGACATAGATAGACACAATTTGAGAAGAAGAGGATAGTACATCTCTATCATGATATTTTGGTGATGGAAAAAGAAATGCAGTGAGAAGACAATATACAATGAAAATTTGAATTGGAATGATACTGAGATGGAATGTGAAGAAGTAAAAAAGAACAGGAAGTAAAAGATCAAAATAGTAATATCAAATATGCATGTCAAAGAAGATACCTTAAAAAGATTTGAAATTTTGAAAATAG
The DNA here is from genome assembly GCA_027943335.1 of Chamaecyparis obtusa. Taxonomy (NCBI): domain Eukaryota; kingdom Viridiplantae; phylum Streptophyta; class Pinopsida; order Cupressales; family Cupressaceae; genus Chamaecyparis; species Chamaecyparis obtusa. Next base: position 290,482 of record BSBK01001854.1, on the reverse strand, counting down.
TGATTACCATACCTAATGAAGATCAACAATGTATTGATGACATCAAGAAAATGAGAAACTATGTAGTGAACAATGAGATAAACATGATTAAAACAATGAACATAAAGAATGTATGTTTTTTCAAGAATGCCCTTTCACAAACAAAAAAATTTCACCCTTTCATCATTCCCAAGCAATTTACATTTTCTACAAGCTTTCAGAATAAGCTTATAAACATGTATGATAGGTGCAGAAGCCTGGTGGATGCACTTAAAGTGTTTGACCAAATCAAAGAATAAGCCTGTAACCTCAATCTAACTAGAGTTGAATAAGAAAAGAAACCATGATTAAAGTGAAGCCCAATTAGTGGGTTTCATTTGGAGTGAAGTTATTTATGGCTATATAAAGATAAAGTATCAGACTTGTCTTTGAGGCAAGAGTAAATTGGTTTTAAAGCTTTAGTTTTTGGTTCAAAAATTCAAAGGTGAACTTAGTGGGTTCTGTGTGTGTGAATTTTGTACCTAGCTATAGACAAAACACTTCAGTAAAACATTAGAGGTTAGCAGAAATCAAAATATGCAAATAAGAACAATATAGCTAACCAGGTGATTTATTGCTTTCTAGTAGGTGCGAGTATGGTATTCTCAGATTGGACCGAGACCAGTGACCTTGATGACACCTAAATGAAGGATTTGAATGTAGAATATGGATATGAAAACAATAAAATATGAATGCAAATTAATCTATAGTTTTGGATTTTCTATGCAATAAGATGAAAGAAACTGATATGAATCTATTCTATATGAAAACTGATATGATATGCAATTAATCTAGGAATTGATATACTAGAATGATATGAAAAACTATGCAATAGCTATGAAAATTATGAATGATCTCACAAATTCACTTGTCACAAGTGCTTGATTCTTCGAATGTCAATTCGTCAGAGTAATTGTGCAAATTCATGGATGATTTGTAAAGAGATGAAGCCTTAATTTATAGAAATCTAGGGCTTTGGAGGTGCATGGGAAAAGCCATAAATCACTCTTGATAAACTCAGGTTGATTTTTGAGTTATCAAGAATTTAGAGATAGATTAACACACAAAATCATGCAAAAGAAGAGTTTTAATTTAAATCAGAAGTTGAGATTAGCTTTTAACTCAAAAGAGAGTTGAGTTTATTTTTAAAACAACTTGAATTGATTTTTTGATTTAAAGTTAAACTGCTTTTTGGATGTGCATAATTAATTATGAATTAATTAAATAAATAAATTGATTTATCTTCAACTTAACTGATTTTTAAAAATAAAACAATTGATTTATGGGTTAATCAATTATTAAATCAAATTTTTATTCAAAAACTATATCATTAAATTTGACAATTGACATTAATTAATTAAATAAGAATTTAATCAATTAGTCATGAGATTTTAGATTTATTGTGAAAATTAAATAATACAATTTAGGAATAATTTAATTAAATTCAATTAAATAATTAAGTGGTAGTATTAAATCTAATTAATTAAATATTCAGAATACTCAATTAATCAAACTTTAGGATAAATAAGATTTATTGTCAAATAATAATTAAACTAAAGATAATTATGGAAAATTAGGAATATTTCTAGGAATATTCCCCAATGCAGATTTTAGGATAAAATCAATTAGGATTCGATAATGTGCAGATGTGCCTTAGGTTAGGACTTTGATGTCAATTTCATTTGAATTGAAGATGTAGGAGGTTAATGAACCTATAGCCCATTTTTAGGGTATTATATTTTTTCCCTCTTTGAATTACTGTGCAAAGCGCAGTGGTCCAAAGACAGTCTATGTATGATGTTGAAACTGATGTTTGAAATTGAAATTGATATGAGACAGAAACTAATTGAAAGATTTGAAGATATTAGGTCCTAAATGACCAAAGATAATGTTAACTATAACAACCATGAACCAATGATTGTGAAGAAGTGTCAAAACACCTGATTCTAAACCTTATCACTGCGAAGAAGTGAGTGACTGATTCCAGACCTGATTGTCGATAAGAATCACATTGGTATCACATCTGAATCCTTTAGTTACGAAGAACCAAGGAAATAACACTAATGAACCAATGGTTACAAAAAATTGATACAATTTACAAGATTAAGAGAATACTAGATTGATATGGATCTTGATGAATCTGATATGCCCCAAGCGATGATTGATTTGCCCCAAGTGATGAGGTCTTTTTGATGAATCAACAACTAGATGTGGTTGTTGTCTTGATTACTGAGGAAAGATTTCATTTCAAATTAGATTACAGACTTTGAATGATGTGCAATACCATGCCCCCTTCGGGATGAAAATTGAAATTTGATAAGAAAAGTTAGCATTGTAGTTTTAGAAGCATGTTAATTGATTTGAGAAGTAGTTAAACATGTTGGAGAATGCATTCTGCATCGTTTGGAGGTCCAGAAGACCAAGTTTGACTAGGTGAAACCATGAGTTGACCATGGTTAACCAAGTTGAAATTTTGATAGTTTGATGTAAGATAATCAGTTAAGTTGAATTCTAGATTTCTATGATGATTGAAGGTTGATTGTGCAAGCAGTTTATAATATAAACGATCTCAATTTTTTATTTTGATCTTGAAAAAGGATTCTACTTGTTATTTCGTTAGAGAAACCTTCATGTGAGATTCAACTCTTGTTAGATTTGAAGATGTGATTGAATAATTGTTTAAGCATTGAAGTTTATCCAACCATTGTGAGATCATGCAAACATGCAAAATGCAAAGAAAAATGTAGAATGAAATGCAACCAAAGACCTAGGACCTAGTCACTGATCATGTGTCGGTCATTTTCATCATTGAATTTTTTAGGTAACCAGATAAATCAATACAATTCCCACTAGTTATGAAACCATAGACATATGAATATCGATTTGTATGCGCAAGAATCAATACAACACCCACTGGTTAGGAAACTATGGACATATGAATATTGATTTTATCTTCGGAATGTCGGATTAGATATAAGCACCAAGGCACAAGCTCCAAGGTGACCTGAATATCATGTCCATTTTGATATAGAAATTTGTATAAGCATTAAAACATAGACATCATGATCACTAGAATACGCCTTGCGTAACAAGCACATCAAATAGTCAAGAGATCATTCTAAGTCCAGTATGAATTACCTGTAGTGACCCTTTATCGTTCACATCCTTAGGCAAGATCATGTTTCACAATAGGAGAAAGAACTCAATCAGAAAGACAATACTTAGATCAAACTTCCTTGAATTTTTTTGGGTATCAATGGTCGATGTATGCATGGCCATCCAATTTGAGATAGAGGCTCTTACAGTCAGACACCATATCAATCCAGAATTTTCAAAGTTGTTAGATTTTCACCTACAAGAAGAAAACAAAGAAAAGATTATGCCCCCAGTCATCACTCTCTAAATCCTGTAAAGGACATCATCGAAGATCTCATGGGAACAAGATATGCAAAAATCTTAATGTGAATTAGTAAGCATACAAGGAGATAAAAGCATGTAAAAAGCATAGATTATTTTCAGTTTGATGTTTGATGTTTGATGTTTGATTCTGTTGTTGTAGATGCAAAATCCTTTCTGGAGAGGAAACAGAGTGACTGACTTGATTGAAGCCTCAAAGGACTCTGACTAGATATGATACGTCTAAGATACATTGGAGGCCATAGGATATGACTTTGATTGCCCCCAAGTTTGAACATTGATAAGATACAGACGCTTTAGCTGATTGGTGTACAGAAGGACTTATTGAAAACTAGAAATGCAAAAACAAACCGAGAGATATGTACAAACTAAAAGTAAGACTGAAAGCTGGGAAAGACCAAGATTGCACTGAAAGATGGAGTGTTTTGAAACAAGTGGTGCCCATTTGCTGGGTTTTCACCATCTTGGCAGAGATTCTATTTTTTCTACCAAGGTGCCTGTTTCCAGGTTTTCACCAAGGCACTTTTTCTTTTTCTCATTTTTTTGTATTTTTTTTATTTCCAATTTTTTTGTACTTTTGATATTTTTTACTTTTTTTGTGAATCATCAAGGTTCCTATTGATAGGTTTTCACCAAGATGGTCATTTTTTCAAGACTTTTTTCATTTTTATAATTTTTTCAGGACATTTTACCATACACTGAATGCCTTAGGCATAGAATTTCTTCAGATGGAGAATGTTGATTGGTTTTCAGAGCTGTTATCCTTTAGTTATTGAGATTTGATAAGCACCAAAGCCAAAAGTAGTAGTGATAACAAAGGGACCCAACTAGTTGGGTTCAAACTTCCCCTGGTGCTCTCTATGTGATTGATTTTTAGGATTCTCTCTCAAGACTAGATCGCCAACCTGAAATTCTCTATGTCTGACTTTCTTGTTGTAACCTCTAGACATTCTTTTCTAATATAATCTGAGATGATCATACGCTGCTTGTATGCGCTCATCTAGTAGTTCAAGTTCTTGCAACCTAGACACTCTATAGTCATCATCAGTTACTAGACCATGCATTCTGATTCTTAGTAATAGGATTTCAACCTCAATAGGTAGTACTACTTCAGACTCATAAACTAAAGTGAAAGGTGTAGCCCCAGTGGGTGTTCTGATACTTGTTATGTAGGCCCACAAAGCTAGATTGATCATGAGATGCCAATCTCTTCCTATTTTATTAACTGTTTGGTGCAAGATTTTCAATAGATTCTTGTTAGAAGCCTCTACTTGTCCATTCCCTTGAGGATAGTAGATAGATCATAGATGACCAATGTTGGGTAATCTTGAATTTAGCACATAAATCACCTAGATCTTTGTTCTTGAATTGTCCACCATTATCTGTGATTATGGAATGAGGTATCCCATATCTGCATATGATATAGTTCAAGATGAACATAGATATTTGTTTTCTAGTTTCTTGAGTCAAAGGGACTACTTCTACCCATTTTGTAAAATAATCTATAGCTGTGATTATATGGGTATGTCCATTAGAAGAATGTGGATGTATGGATCCTATAAGATCAAATGCCCATTGGTGAAAAAGCCATTGTGTAGTAAAGGGAATTAAATCTCTCCCTAGAGCATGAATTAAGTTACCATGTACTTGGCACTTTTGACAGTTCTTAGCAAACTTGATTGCATCTTTCTCCATTTTAGGCCAATAGTACCCAACTGTAATAAATTTTTGAGCTAGTGTTAAACCGTTCAAGTGTGACCCACAAATACCCTCATGGACTTTCTCGAGTGCACGTTGAGACTCTTCCCATTCTAAAAATCTAAGTAGCATACCATCTAGACCTCATTTGTATAGATTGTGACCAATGATGACATATCGGGATGTGTTACGGATTAGGTATCTCTTTTCATGATGGTTGAAGGTATCGGGAATGATTTGGTCTTTGAGATAGGAGAATAGGTTTTTATATCTAGATGAATCATGACCTACAATAGTGCAAATCATGTAGGTTTTAGGGCAGTCATATGCAAGATAAGATAGTGCTTCCACCAGGAACTCATAGCGTAGCTCATGTTCAAGCTACTGTAATAGAGCAGACAACATTGCCATTGCATCGACAATCTTATTCTCTATTCTAGGTATTTGCTCAAATGTGATAGATATGAAATACTTCTTTAGATCATCTACCATTCTTTTGTATGGAATAAGCTTTTCATCTTTAGTCTAGTACACATCATTGACTTGATGGATAACAAGTTGGGAATCTCCATGAATGTGTATCTTTGTCACTCTCCACTCAATTGCTAGTTTCATGTTGTTAAGAAGGGCTTCATATTCTGCAATATTGTTTGTGCAAGGGAACTTTAATCTGAATGCTTTAGGTATGGAGTATCCTTGAGGAGTTATAAATAATATGCCTACTCCTGATCCATTCTGTCTGTCAGAGCCATCAAAGAATAACTGCCATTCTCTAGAAGAAAGAGTCATGATAGAGGAATCTAGAAATTCCATTTGCATTGGTGTATCATCAATCATAGGTGCATCTTCCAATTAATCAGCAATAACCTATCCTTTTATAGCTTTTCTTTCAACATATTCAATATCAAATTCACTTAAGAGCATGACCCATTTAGCTAATCTACCCATGAGGGCAGCTTTGCTTAGTAGGTACTTTAGTGGATCAATCTTAGCTACCAAATGTGTGGTATGTGCCAACATATAATGCCTCAATTTCTATGATGCAAAGATCACAGCTAGAAAAGCCTTCTCAATCATAGAATAATTATTTTCATATGCCACCAATGTTCTACTAATATAGTATATAGCTCTCTCCTTTTTGTTCTCATCATGTTGTGCAAGCAATGCCCCCAGTGATGTATCTGTAGTAGAGACATATAAGATCAAAGGCTTCCCTTGAATGGGAGGCATCAAGATAGGAGGATTTGATAAATACTTCTTGATATGGTTAAAGTTGTTCTCACATTCTTCATTCCACACAAATGTCACACCTTTATGTAATGTTTTTTTAAAAGGCTGTGATATGTCTACTAGTTGAGATATGAAGCGTCTGATAGGTTGAACTCTCCCTTGCAATGTTCTCATCTGACTAATATTCTTTGGGGGTTGCATCTCCAGTATAGACTTTACTTTAGCTGGATCAACTTCAATGCCCTTCTTTGAAACTATGTATCCTAAGAGCTTTCCAGAAGTGACACCAAAATTACACTTCTTAGGATTTAGTTTGAGACTAAATTTTTCCATTCTATCTAGTATCTTGCTCAAGTCATTTAGATGTTCAGCTCTAATCATATATTTTGCTAAAGTATCATCAACATAATCCTCCATAGTCCTATGCATCATGTCATGAAAAATAGAAGTCATAGCTCTCCGATATATAGCACCGACATTCTTAAGCCCAAATGGCATGACATTCCAACAGAAGGTGCCCCATGCACATGTGAAAGTAGTTTTCTCTTGATCTTCTGGAGCAATTTTTATTTGATTATATCCAAAAAAACCATCCATTAAAGAATACATCTCAAAACCCGCAGTCATGTCCACTATCATATCAATGTTAGGTAGTGGAAAATCATCCTTAGGGCATGCTCTATTTACATCTCTAAAGTTTGTGCACACTCTGATTGATTTATCTGGTTTTGAAACAAGTACAATATTAGAGATCCATTCTGCATAATCAATAACTCCGATGAATCCTACCTTTAGTACCTTCTCTAGTTCATCTTTTACCAAGAGTACCACATGAGGATGCATCTTTCTTAATTTTTGTTTAACGAGGTTTACTCCAAGAGCTATAGATAAATGGTGCATTATAAGATCAGGATCCAAACCTGGCATATTTGAATATTACCATGCAAATTTGATCTTCTTCTATGTGAGGAAGGTTGTAAATTTTTTCTTTTCTTCTTCTGATAAAGATTGTGCTACATGGATCAACTGTGGTTCCTCTACTGTTCCCAAGTTGATGGGTTGAGTGGGCTCAATTAGAACCAGAGATCTATCCTCTAAATGACTCAGAAGGACATCAAATATCTCATCCTTAGGCACCTCAAAGAGGTTTTCACCTTCAGATATGTCTTTTATTTTTACTTTTGTAGGTTCTGAGACTGCCACGAAGTGGTTTTCACAAGCTCAAAACTCCTTTTCTTTTTATTCTTATTCTTATTTTTCTGACTAAGATACTTGATGTCCGACTTCATCATGCTAACACTCAGTTCACTGATGCAAGTCCTCATAGGCTCAACTGCATTTAGGTAGAAAGCAAGGGCATAGTCATTCGGGAAGATATAAATACCATGGCTCAGATTTGTGGAGGTTTGATCAAGAAGTTCAGGATGTTGGATAGTCAAAGTGGTGAAAGATTGGGAAAGAGTGTTTACAGATATGGATCTTTCATCATCGGTCCTAACCTGATGCTCGAGTTCTAAGGTGATATTACAACTTAAGACATTCAATTTGTGAATAGGCTCAATGTCATTGTGATAGTCCACTTCATCCATCGGTGGCTTAGACTCAATAAGTTCATCATTTCGCTCTAGACTTACATTGGGTTTAGGTGCATATTTATGAATAACATCAACATGTTTCTCTATAATAAGCTCATCTTCTTCTAGAATTTCTCCCCATTCATATTCATTAGATTCTTCATCTATGCCTCTAGGAAATCTAAGAACATGAGTAAAGTCAGGATGAATACCCCAAGAAGGGTTACCCTCAGATTCTAATTTGTACTCATACTCATGAGAATCTATCTCAGAATACCTACCACCTTCCTCTTGGTCTGTTTGATTGTCTTTGAGATTAGCTATCCAAGAGATCTTTGATTTCTTTAGGTAAATGCTCATAGGGAATGAGATCTTCAGTGGTGTCAGAATCATCACTATCAGATTGTTCTATTATTTCGCCCTTTAGTTGATTTTCTATAGAGGGCTCAATCTATTCTAAGACATGTGATGAATTCTTGCTAAGATAGAAAGGCTTCTTCATGTATCCTAGACCTATTGTATTCTTGTTGGCTTGACCATGATGTTCAAGAGGTGATAGAAGACCCTTACCATGGATTCCTAGAGGTCCTTTTACTATACATCCCATCTTAGCTATCAGTTTATCCTCTGGGCCATATGACTTAGAAGGAACCTTTGATACTTTAGAGTCACTAGCTTGAACAACTTGGGATTCAGGTTCATCTTTGTAGAGCCATGCAAGCATAGCTTCATCTTCTTCAAATTCTTGCTTAGGTACTTTCTCTACAACAAATTTTCCTTTATATGCCTGAAGAGTTTCCTTAGATTCTAGTTTGAACTATTTTAAAGCTTGCACATAAGACTTAGGTGAGATAGGGAGAGATGTCAAAGACAAGACTAGCTCTATAGTATATTCTCCCATACCATTTTCTTTGATATTGACCTCTTTTGCGATATCTTCCATCTTAGATGTGGATGCTACATCTGTTTTCTTAATGGAAGATTCTCTATTATTAGGAACAAGTTTATTCACATTTTCTTTTAAGGCATTGCAAGTTGTTCACATGTCAGCTGGAATGGTTACCTCTACTCTGTCACAAGGAAATTTCAAGCACTGATGGTATGTAGAAGGAATAGCTTTCATTTCATGTATCTAGGGTCTCCCTAGAAGGATGTTGTAAGCCAAAGGTATATCAAGAACTTGACATATAGTATCTCTAATGACAGGACCTGTTCTGATAGGCAGGACAATTGTTCCCTTGGAGGATCTTTCTTCTTCATCATATGCTTTGATAGTTATTTTCTTTCTAGGATCAATGGCCATTTCTGAAAATCCCAATTGTGTGATCAAGCTGTAAGAACAAATATTCAGACCAGCGCCCCCATCTATCAACACTCGCTTGACATGATGGTTTTGGATCAAGACTTCTATATGTAAGGGTTGGTTATGTGGGTGACTCAAGGAGTTATCATCGTCCTCTAAAAAGGAGATATACTATGGAGACATAAGATGACCAACCATAGCCTAGAATCTATCTAAATCAAGGTTATCAGTAACATTGGATCTGAGTAGAGCTTTGTCTAGGATGGCTCTATGAGCTGGAGATATCTGAAGCAACTCAAACATGGAGATTTTTGCATTAGTATGTTGGAGTTGTTGAACGATACTATACAAAGTAGGCCTCGTGTCCTTAGGATTTGAAGATTTAGATGTTGCCCTTTGTTTAGAAGCAGAAGATAGATTGAAAGGCACCTTAGGGACAGTTGATTGATCTAGGATTTGTCTATGCAGGTGTGTTTGAGATTGTGATCAAGTAACTATGTTAGATGATTGATTTTTGCTACCTCTTCTTACAATTGTGATGACATTGCAACACTTAGATAGGCTTGGTTCAACCATATTGATAACAATATTATTTCCAAAATAGGCATAATTGACCTGAGCACCCACATTAGGCTGAGAAGATGAATCTCCTTGACTATGCTTCAGGAATGGTTCAGTGAATGCTGTGTGATCATTATTGCTTTTAGGATTATCAATCATGATTTCTTCATTATCAATCTTGTCTTGAATGGTATGCTTCAAGCGCAAGCAGTTATTAGTTTTATGACCTTTACCCCAATCAAAATCATAGAATTCATTCTCTCTCCACCATTGCAGCTTAGGGTCAGGATCAGATTGTCAAATCTCAGGAAAAGAGATGATTTTATTAGCCAGCAGAGTTCTCATGGCTAATTCTAAAGATTCTCCAAGAGGAGTGAACTTTCGTTTATTATCAGCGGACCAAGATTTGTATTCTAGCTTCTTTTGAGATGATTTAGACACCTTTTGTTCTAAAGATTTGATGGCTTGGGTACCAATGGTTAGATTGAAAGCAAGTGCCTTAGATGGGGCATGGAGATTATCAATAATGCCATCTATGACGATGCCCTTATTCTTGTTCTAGTTTTTGTTCTTATCCTTAGAATTAGATTTGTACTTGTCCTTTTGAAGGGTGATGTCTCCTTTTCTCACAAATACTTTTTCAATTTTGATTGCATTGTCTACCATCTTATCAAAAGATGTATGATTTTGCATTTGTAAAGGATAGTTGATTTCAGGAACAAGATTGTTGATGAAGATTTTCAACTTCTCAATTTTTGGAATAGGCCTGGCATATAGAGAGAATTTATTTCTCCATCTTTTGAGAAATGTCAGGAATGGTTCTCCTGGATATTGTTTGAGATTGCAGATATCAATCATGGTGATTGGATGTTGGATGTTGTAGGAGTATTGATTATAGAACAATTTGATTAACTCCTCAAAGGTTTTGATTGTAGGAGGCATCCTAGATAACCAATTCATGGTTAACCCTCCCAGAGATCGGGGGAAAAGATGCATCAGATAGGTTGGTTCATGCATGAACTCCATAGATTGAGTACAGAATTCTTTGACATGATCTTGAGGATCGGAGTTTCCATCATACTTATCATATTTTGGCATTTCTACCCTCTTAGGTAATGGTGGCATATACAAGTCTTTATCGAATGGAAAAGGGCATAGGGCATCCATGGAGAACTCCTTAGGTTCTTTTGCTTTTTCCATTTTGTTAAGTTTGACTTGCATGGCATGTATTTGTTTCATCATAGCCATAATAGGAGTTTCTTCCTCATGTGTAATGATATCTTCCACATTAAATTTTGGAGGAAGTTTAGCTTCTTGATGAGCTAACTCTAGAAAGTATGTTTCTCTATCTTCTTTCAAGAAATATTTCATCATTCTTTTGAAGTTATCATCGTTTTGATATCGAGCAACTTCTTCAGGTGTGGGTTCTTGATCTACACCATGTTGAGATTGAGCTCTTTGAGAGCCATGGTTTGTCCCTTCTTGAGACATGGTAGGATTTTTAGGATTCCCTAGGATAGATCGAGGAGGATTTTGTTGATTACCTCCGTGAATTGATGGTGAAGGTATGTAACCAATTTTTAATTGAAAGTTTCCAAGACCGTCATCTTCGTAAAGCCCAGAATTGTAGAGTTGTTCAAGAGTTGGACCCTGGATATGAGTCAAAGGTAAGGTATGAGATGTTTCTCTTGATTTCTTGTGAGAGGTAGCTCTAGTTTCCACCATCAACCTTGGGTGAAGCAAAAGAATAAGATGGAGACAACTGAAGAATGATCTGATTCAAGAAGATCAAATGATGCAACCTTGTCAAAGTTTGATTGATTGAGGATAAGATTGGACATAAATGAAGGATTATGTGCCTTGGATGTATGAGTAGATGCCCAAAAGATAGAGGACACGAGTTCACAACACTTAGCCATTTTGAAGATTGATTGAAGATTGATAGTTATGACAAGGTTTTGACACAAGATGAAAAAGACTCGAATCGATTAAACAGAAGGCTGAATCAGACTCAAGAGGCCACTTGAGGAAAATGATTGGATTCATTTTAGGTTCCGCTCTATTCCTGACACAATGATTTGTTTGACAGATTCTAGAAATAGGCCGTAAAATTGGATTTTTGACAAATTTGACCAATCTCTGACAACTTTGACTTTGGCTTTGATACGATTTTTGAAATTTTAGGATGACTTTTGACACCAAAAAGGATTTTTGCTTCAGATTTGTAATTTTTTTGGTTTTTTAGTACCAATTTATTTGCAAATTTTTCTATCCAATTTTTGAAGATCTGTGTAAACGTTTGTCTCAAGTAACCAAGTAGCTATCAAGCATGCAAAATAGTAAAAAAGTGATTCCAAGCACATCTGAAAAAAATGAATAGGGGACAAAGCAACCCTACACATGAACAACCAAGTGACTAAATATGCTAATCCCTAGGAGTGCTAATTGTGTATGTTCCAAAAAGTTTTGCAATAACACACATATTCCTAAAAAAAATGAAAATTTGGCCTCACTAGGGTTTTTAGTAATGGTCTGACTCTGCAAATTTTGTGATCTCAAGAGGGAAAACTCCAATCCAGGCACACTGAGGTTTTGACATAGTCCAATAAATTAATCAATCAGGATTTGCTAGGGAGATCTGACAGCCCAACAAGAGACCACACCTATGAAGATTTCTTCCACAAGGACATTTATATAGCGGCTACTGCTACCATGGAAAAAATGGCTATTACCACTTGAGGTTCCGTCCATGTGGTTGACCCAATTAAGGGAATGTCCACTATGGTTAACCCTCTCTAAAGGTGACTCACAAAAGATACCACATGGAGACTGGTTCCAAAATCAAGGATCTGAGTTTCTGATACTACCCAAAAAGGGAGTAGAGCATAGTCCTCTAGCCTTTTCACTTTTAACCAAAACAAAGAAAATAGATTAATCTGACACGCTAAGACCAAGGTTATCTCACAAAGATCTATGATGTTAACCACTTATGATCTATCAACCTCTCTGAAGAGAGAGTGTATCAATCAAAAGTTGAAGATGTACAAATCTAGTAGAACGTGAGACGCTCTCAATAACCTCCCTACCTACAAGGGGTTCTCTCCTTGAGAAGAGCTTCGCTGGAAACCCACTCTCTCAAGAACCATAAATAGTGTTCATAGGGCCTATTTACTATGTGTAACAGATATGCAAAAAGCAAATCTATGTTCGTTTTAGAGCCCAAAACTGAAGTGTGAATTCTGAAAGTTGTAAAGGCACTCAAGCTTAACACAAGAGTTTTTTTTTTGTCCCAAAATGAAGTGTTATCAGCTTGAGAAGAATACTTGAATTCCTCGCAATGCACTTAGTAGATTTTTACCTATTTTTAGCAATTTTTCTTGTGCTTTCCAATCAGCAAATCAACAAGTATTAACCAAAAATAGAAAATCTCAATTGTTCAGGTTAACTGTTAGTCCAAATCCAAAAATCAAATCTGGAAAACTACCTAAAAATTTGAAATGACAATTGGATTTCTGATGCCAAAATTCATATGTCAATGGGTCTCTTTGTTTTCTTGAGTAGCTCTACTCTCTATTTTCTGTACTTTCCTATGTCTGCTTATCTGTGAAAAAAAAAAACATAGACAAGGCGTTAGAACATAGAATTTAATAATCTGATAGAAAAATTAAATAGAAAATACCAAGTGGCATTTAATAGCTAATATGTGTCATTTAAAAGCGAGCACACCTAATCAAAATACTCATAGGCATAATCAGATTGTTCATAGGCATGATCAAAATGTTCACAGGTGTGATCAGAATAGGCGTGACCAAAATGTGCATAGGCGTGATCAAAATGTGCATAGGTGTGATCAAAATGTGTATAAGCGTGATCAAAATGTGCACAAGCATGATCAGAATGTGCACAGGCGTGATCAAAATGTGCATAGGTGTGATCAAAATGTGCATAAGCGTGATCAGAATGTGCATAGGCGTGATCAAAATGTGCATAGGCATGATCAGAATGTGCATAGGCAGCGTCAGATTGCTTGTACGTGGCGTCAGAATGCTCTTAGGTGGTGTAAGAATGCTCCTAGGTGGCATCAGATTTCTCGTAGGTAGCATCATATTTCTCGTAAGCAGTGTTTCTTCTATTTGCACAAAATTGATGAAAAAGTGACACCAAAAATATATAAAATTTGATAAAAATGAAGAGAATGAGGCTCAAGGCCCCACGGTGGGCACCAGAAATGTGTGTGTGAATTTTGTACCTAGTTGTAGACACAACACTTTAGTAAAACATTAGAGGTTAGTAGAAATCAAAATATGCAAATAAGAACAATATAGCTAACCAGGTGATTTATTGCCTTCTAGTAGGTGCGAGTATGGTATTCTCAAATCAGACCGAGACTAGTGACCTTGACGACACCTAAACAAAGGATTTGAATGCAGAATATGGATATGAAAGAAATAAAATATGAATGCAAATTAATCTATAGTTTTGGATTTTCTATGCAATAAGATGAAAGAAACTGATATGAATCTATTCTATATGAAAACTGATCTGATATGCAATTAATCTAAGAATTGATATACTAGAATGATATGAAAAACTATGCAAAAGCTATGAAAATTATGAATGATCTCACAAATTCGCTTGTCACAAGTGCTTGATTCTTCAGATGTCAATTCGCCAGAGTAATTGTGCAAATTCGTGGATGATTTGTAAAGAATTGAAGCCTTAATTTATAGAAATCTAGGGCTTTGGAGGTGTATGGGAAAAGCCATAAATCACTCTTGATAAACTCAAGTTGATTTTTAAGTTATCAAGAATTTAGAGATAGATTAACTCACAAAATCATGAAAAAGTAGACTTTTAATTTAAATCAGAAGTTGAGATTAGCTTTTAACTCAAAAGAGAGTTGAGTTTTATTTTAAAACAACTTGAATTGATTTTCTGATTTAAAGTTAAACTGCTTTTTAGATGTGCATAATTAATTATGAATTAATTAAATAAATAAAATGATTTATCTTCAACTTAACTGATTTTTAAAAATAAAACAATTGATTTATGGGTTAATCAATTATTAAATCAAACTTTTATTCAAAAACTATATCATTAAATTTGACAATTGACATTAATTAATTAAATAAGAATTTAATCAATTAGTCATGAGATTTTAGATTTATTGTCAAAATTAAATAATACAATTTAGGAATAATTTAATTAAATTCAATTAAATAATTAAGTGGCAGTATTAAATCTAATTAATTAAATATTCAGAATATTCAATTAATCAAACTTTAGGATAAATAAGATTTATCACCAAATAATAATTAAATTAAAGATAATTATGATAAATTAGGAATATTTCCTGATGTAGATTTTAGGATAAAATCAATTAGGATTCGATAATGTGCAGATGTGCCTTAGGTTAGGACTTTGATGTCGATTTCATTCGAATTGAAGATGTAGGAGCTTAATGAACCTATAGCCCATTTTTGGGGTATTACAGGTTCTGGGCAATGGAGAAGAATCAAGTTTATGAGGACAAATTGAAGAATGTGGCAGTGGATCATCCTCATCCTACAAAGCTTCACAGAAAGATGAATCCACTTCCTCCAAGGAGAGGGACTATGAAAAGAGATATTTTTCAATCCATTTTCCATCTTGCAGACCTGCATGCCAAGGACTCCAAAGGCACCTAGAGGAGCTTTAGGGAAAGAGATATTTTAATTCCCTTTTGATGTCCTGCTTATTATGTATTATGATGTATTTCTATTTTGTTAGATTTTATTAGAGGCTTAAATGTGTATGTAAAAAAGCTTCTTTTTCAAAGCTTTCTCTAGTTGCATTTGCATTCACTATCAATTAGGGTATTTTTAAAAATAATGGTCCTTTTTATTGCAATGATGATGAGATAGCATTTCTTCAGTTTGTAATATGTATGTGCCAAAAAATTAGAAGATATGCACAGTCGATTTCATGCATTTGGGCTGAGATTGTTTGGATACCCAATTGCCAATCAAGAGCTAATCCAGGAGGAATAAACAAAAATGGAGGAAGTGGGGATTTAAGATTAGATGTAACATCACATTGTGCAATCAAATTGGTATCACCGATGGTGATTTGTAAACCTTTGTCCCTCTCTTCTTCAAAATAGGAAAGAGAGGTTCAACTAAAAGCTCTATTAATTTATTAAGTAGATCATGCTGACATTGTTAGAAAGGATCCAATCAAAGAGAAGGATCCAACTAAAAACTATCTAAACATGCAATCTCAATACAAATGCATATAATCCATGCATACTAATAATTAGAGAAGTAATACTCTATAAAAAATCATGATTATACCCAATTAATCTTGAATCCTTGAGTGCCAAATTTTTCCTTGAAAAATCTAGATTCATGAAAAAGTCATTGGCTAATTGTTGACCCAATTTTTAATGACATTTTATGTTTTGAAAACATTAAAATCATGTTAAAATTCCTTTAAAATGGTAAAAATTATGAACATTTTGATGCAAAGACCTATGAACCCTAGAAAAACTAGTGAAACCATTGATCAATTAGAAATAGGACCGATTTTTAAATGATATCAATGTTTGTGCAGAATCAACATGGAAAGTGTTAGTATTATGTTTTAAACAAATGGTTTGACTCCAAACACCATGAATTGAGTTGATTTGGACTTTTGAGGAGCGCCAACTCTCTATATTCTAAAGGTAAATGATGCAGTTAAAACTAGAAAGGACAAATTTGTTGTCTAACTTTATAGTAGAGAAATTAGGGGTCAAAGAAATGTGGTCTCATGGAATGCTATGACTGTTGAGAAGGCCATGGAAACTTTTAAGGAAATGCAATTAGCAGGTGTAAATCCAAACTCCATGACTTTTGCTAGCATCCTACTAGCCTGTGCTGAAACGGGAGTGTTAGAACATTAAGGTATGGGCATCCACCGAAGCATAATGGAAGGGGGATTTTCATTGGAAATTATAGTAGAAAATGCTTTGATAGATATGTATGGAAAATATGGAAATATATGCAAGGCACGTAAAATGTTTGATGGAATGCCTCAAAGAGATGTTATCTCATAGAATGCAATAATACTTTGTTTTATGATGTGCTATCCCTAGGATTATTTCTCAAATCCCACGACTAAATCTTCCAAAAATTATGTTATTATTAGGATAAACTAATTACTTTAGTGCATTTCTAGTATAAGAATAAACTCACAAGGTGTCAATGAAGATAGTGGTTCACTAAGTTGTGAACAGAATTTCAGATTTGTTGACCAAGGAATATCAAAGGTATGCATATTTGTACCCGACTCACATGAAGTTTGACAATGGGTGCGTTCTTTTCAGTCCCATTTATGACACATGCATGTTTGAATCTCCTCGTGCACCTAAGATGACTGGTTTGCAAAGCTATAATGCATATGAAAATAGAAATTTATGTGAACATAATGGTGTTAGCTCTATTGAGCATTTAAACTTTTCATTAGTATCAAAGGCAGCCAATGGTATCAATCAGTTACCTATAATTAAGCCTGTCGATAACTACAAGCATAACAAGACAGTCGGTTAAAGTGTATACACTGAGCATCAGTAGACACTGATATCGAGCGACAATAAACACTGAGCATCAGAATGAGCACCAAGCAGTTTATACAATGTTTACCGAGGATCACAAGAAACGGCATAGTAATCAGTAATGGCACATTCCTCTATTAAAATAGTTACAATAGATCAGAAAACATTTTACCAAGATCGAGCAGAATTTATTTCTGAAATATTCATTTAATGCAATGTATATCTTATGTAATAGTTTGATCTAGGTCATTTTTGTACACCGTAGATCTTAGGGTTTTGTCTAATATTTGTAAACCTAATTTTGTAAATGGCATAAAGTAGTATGCTATATAATTGTATGTTTGTATCATTTTTGGTATGAACTGATGTATGAATGGAGAAGCACTTGAAGTTCTAGCCAACCTTCAAGATTATCAATTGACAAGAGCATAACAAAATTCAGAAGTTTATCAGATTAAGCAGAATCAAAGTAGGCTTACTATGCAGTTCAGAGTAGAGTTTCATCACAGTAGAGGTGATATTTTATCAGTATTTTATTAATCTATATCAGAAAATCAAGTTGTCATTTAGCAGATAGTCGCCTATTTCTTTCTAACAATTGTAATAGAGTTTTGGTTAAATCTCTTAACAGAGTATACTTGACAGTCTTTTGTAAATCTCTTAACCGAGTACACACCTCATTAGTGTTGTTAAAATCCTATAACTAGGTAGATCTAGCTAATCTAATATGTTACTCCTAACAGGGTAAGATCACCAGAAGTGATCAACACTTTTAGCCCTAATAGGAAAACCTTTTCTATCTATAGTAGTGAAGAATTTGTGGGTGTCATCCCCACCGTAGTTTTTACCTTCTAACAAGGGTTTCTGCATTACCAAAATACTTGTGTTATGGGTTGATATATTATTGATTTCATGTTATTTACATTCACAAGTTAAATGAATGAATGATATATACATTTGATACAAACTATTTTGGAAGGTTACTACTATTTACTATTATAGATCTAAAAGGTTTACAAGTCAAAGTTTTTGTGGGCACTGATTCACCCCTCCCCTCTCAGTACCCTATCTCTCCTAATTCCAACAATTGGTATCAAAGCTCAGTTCTCTTATTGAATAGTTTAACCACTGAAGGGTAAAGATCTAAGTCATGGAGAGGTATAAGATAGATAAGACTATTGAGAACCAAAAGATTCAGATGCAGATGTTTATGGAATAGTATAAGCAAGCTAAGGATGAACTGAAGAAAACGCTAGTTGAAAGGAAGAACCTAGCTATTTTGCAAAATGAGATCGACTATCATGAAGAACCTTTTGATGGTATATTTGATCATATCAGATCTAGTTCAAGGAGTATTTTTGATGGATTTGAAAGCATGATATTTGATTTATCTGAAAAGAATTAGCATTTAACCGAACAAGTAAAGGCACTGCAAATCGGTCAAGAATCTTAGATGGTGAGAATGGTGGAAATAATGAATAATGCTAGATAGGCTAAACAAGAAAGAAATCTAGCTATTGAAGACCGAAGATAGACAACTGAACAACTACAAGCTAAAGAGAATGAGATATAAAGATTCACTGACCGAAACTTTCAAATATCTAATCAAATGAGGGTTGTGAATAAGGAAATCAACTGAGTGAATGGCTAATTGTCTAGAAGACTTGAAGATGTTGCAATACTCAGAGAAGAAAATTAGAAGCTGAGAAATGAAGTAAAAATCCAATAGAAGCATAATGAAGTGATGAAACTAGCTGAAGATAACTCTAAGAAGATTGATGATTTCCTGGTCAATCAAAGAAGATTTGGGATTAAAGCTAGATTAGGCTATACCGATGAAGGAGAGTCATCACAACAAGCTGAACATGGAAATAATAATTAAATTCAAAGACCTAAGGTGTTGACATGTTACCACTATGGAAAACTGGGAAATACTTCTAATGTTTGTAGAAGCAAAGCACAAGGTAAACCTCTTGTTATTCCTAAGTTTGATGGATATTGTTACTATTGTGGAAAATATGGTCATCAAGCTTATGAATGTAGAGCTAAATAGAATGCTTACAATACTACTATGGAGAAGATATGCTATACTTGTAATAAACATTGACACTCTGCATGAGAGTGTAAGGCTAAGATGAAACAAGTATGGACTCCTAAGAAGAAAACACAGCGCAAGCCTTATCAACCGAAGAAACAAGGTAACTCTTATGTTTTGGATTATAACACATGGGCTAACTATGTTGCATGTGGTAGATATGGGCACATTGCAGCAAACTGTACTAGGAAAAGATGGGCTGGACAATCAAGAAGCTGGAGAAGCACTGGAATGAAATGTTTACATTGCCATAAAGTCAGTCATTTAAGAAAGGACTGTAGAGACTGAGCACCAGAGGAAAATCATGTATTTGAGAGTGGAAACACTATTACAGATTTCATGAAGATAAGGAACACTATGTGGAGAAAGGCATCTAATGAGAATGCTAGGTCTAGTAATGTTGTCGGTGAAACCTTGTCCACTAGACTGGGTGACGTCAGTTCCTCCACCTAAAGTGATATAGGTATGTATGGGACTAACACTTTAAATGATGACATTTTATATACAGTTCCTTATATATGATAAGCACATACCAAATCTGCATGAAAAGAGATAAATTGTGATTTATATGTTTTGAACTAACAAAATTATACAGTTGGTAAAATTAAGACCGAGCATTGGTTACCCATCGTTAATCACTATAAAAGGTTAACCAAACAACAACATCAACCGAGAAAGAAATCTTGTGTTAACCAAGCGGATAAAAGTCTACAGTTGTCACCGAGCTGACAGTTGTCATAAACCAAAAAGTAGGTCAGGCATTTATTGCATAAAGTTTTGAGTGGGAATATCAAAAATTCTATAAATACACGGATGCAAGACTTCATTTTTCAGATTGAGAATATTGGAGAGCTAAGATTTCACAAAGCGTATTCGAGCAAAATTTCTCAAGATGATTCAAGAAGTTGTAGACTGAACTAAGTACAGTCTTCGATACATTCCAAGTAAGTTGAAACCCTACTGAGTATATTTCTCATAACTTACCAAAAACCTAGTTTGTAGAAATGGCATCTACTGCAAGTTCTTCTAAGGTTTTGGAAGAAGTTAATTTAATTATGTCAACAAGTTATAAAGAACCTCATTACAAGTTACACCCTGAAGTTGCTTCAAAAATGGATTCAACGGGAGCTTTTTCTAGCATCCCACCTAGGGTTTTGTTAACTAAAGATGTGCGATCATACATTAATTGTAAAATCAAAGAAATTGGGGACTTTGATATGTATGTGGCATTTCAGGCACTTTGTGATAAAGAAATAAAACTGAAACCCAAGTACAAATTGGTAGAAACTCTTGGTCTTACCAATGCCTAAATTTTCCTAAGAATTTAAAAAATAATAGATTAGGGTTGTACTGAGCTGCTATCACAAGGACATATTCTAGTTGGACAAACCGATCAAGGTCACAAAGAGAATGATTAGCAGGGTTATTAGTTACCCAAATGCTGAAAAGGTCAAAAAATTCAGAAGTTCATCGAGAGCTAAGGTAGTGAAGAACACTAGCACAACATGGGATGGAAGAGCTCTAAAAATATTAACAATTGTTGATCCCAAGGTCAAGTTTGTAGCACATGTCATTGGGTATAAGATATTTCAATCAAGCCAAGAAAATAGTGTAACCTGTAGTGCAATTGACATGGCATACAAGTTAATCAAAAAGGGACATTAGATAGACCTCTCCGAGCTGTTACTAAGAAAGGTTGGGGAAAACATGAAAACCATCAGGACACAAAAGTCAAGCACGTGTAAGTTTGGTTCACTCCTATTATGTTTATTTTTCTATCTACAAAAGTACTTTCCCTCTGTTGGTAATACAACATGGCCTACCGAAAAACCAATAACATCATAGATATTTGATATAATGAAAGGGATGGGAGATGATGTAGAGAGTATTGTTACCCTAATTTTCCTATTCTATACAAATTTGGCTAAAATCCATTCAGAGGTCTCTATTTTTACCTTGCCAAGCATCGCTAAAAATTTCATGGTTTTATGTCTAGTTTCCTAGCCTTTGCAATTTGTTTTATCCCCTGGTCTGCAATCAAAAAATTCATAAAAGTAGTTGTTGTGCCCAATAAAACCTAAGTAACCCTAGCCTTTGTTCTATTTGGCTGTTACTTTTTCAGCCACTTAAGTTTCTAAATTTATCATGTGCTCTTTGTTCTGATTGGTTGGTCGCTAGTTCTCTTATTTCTCCAACGGTCATCTTTTCCTTTCGGTGACTTAGCAATTGTAGTGGTTCTCATAATCGCTTAATGATTCGGTGGCCTCAGACTTGCAAGGGTCCTAGTTCAAGAGATCAACGGTCGTCGTGAATTTGCATTAGGTCTATCAGAGGCTTGCAATTTGGTGACAATCATTGATCTTCCCTTTTATGCAATGCTTCAAGGCTTTTGTGGGTCCACTACCATGTTGTCCTATGTGGAGGTTTCTAATTGGCCAAAGGTAATGAAGTGGAACTTTGTTAGCAGGCTCAGTGAACTGTCAAGCTTTGAGATCAACGACTGGCATGTATTCTCATGAGGTTTTTCTAACACATGAGATTATGTGCCAACTGTTGATTTCACTCTATTATCAGAGCCTTGTGGGTGGGTCCTTTTATGCTAATGTGCTCGAATATGATTGGTCCACATAGTGCTGACTAGGACATGTCAGTGGGACTATGTCAGAATATCAGCAGAGATGTCAGAAAGGAAAGAGATTGATGGCTAGTATATATTCTGATGGAATCTTTTGAGGGTATGCGATCATGTGCTAAACATCCATTTTGCCAAGTTTTTGAGTTCTGTCAGGTGGGTCCGATGCTAGGTATGCCAATTTTCCATGTTTTGATTGGTTGCCAAGTGCTGACAGGGTTTTTAGTAGGACCATTTGTCGGAGGGGTCCCAACTTAAATAATTCAATGGCTAGTGCATGATCTGAGAGAATATTTGGTGGTCGTGAGATCTTGTGCCCACCGTTGGATTGGAATCTCAGACTTTAGTGGGTCCATGTCAGAACATGCCGAGGTGTCTCCTGATAAGGTGTCCAGAGCGAATAAAAGGTTGACAAGTGGCAAGTCTGAGCCTAGGGTTAGTAAAGTATTCTATGAATCAACGACTGAAGGGTTTCTCATGTTCACTTAATGTAACCAAGGTTAGTTAAAGGATTCAGCGATTCAGTGAAATGCCTTATTCACTGAATCACTTGACTGGATTGGGGTTAAGAAAAGGATTTCACGAATGAGAAAAGGTCTTCAATCACGCAGTCACTGAATGACTTAAAAGAGGAAAAGCTTGAGGTGGGTCCAAAATGATAGATATGCTGACATGCTCGACTCCCATTGGTCGCAAGGTGCCGATGTGGATTTTTGACCTTTTAAAGAGGTTCACGACTATTTTTGAAGATGATCTAGGCCATTCATCTGCTGGGAAATAAAGGATATCTATGGTCATATTTTAAAATGACCGGCTAGCCATTGTAATTCAAATTCAAATAGTTCTAAGAGGGTTTTTTGCTAGCAATTGATTCAAGCAAGCTGCGGCTGCAGAAGGTAGCTAGAATTTATGTCTTCATGACATTTGTAGTTGAGGAAGATGATGAGGAAGTCTGGGTAGTCATCATGGGTCGATTCTTGTCACTGAGAAGTACCTTTTTCAGCCTTCATGGCAAGGCTGAGTTGCAAGTGGGTAGTTGAGTTGAGGTTGATGTGTCTGCGGGTGAGCTCAGTACTGGATGGATGCACACAAGGAAGATTTGATTTGATTGCCGGTGTTCTTAGAGTTTTGATGATGGTAATCAGTGTGCCTTTAGGGTTTGATATTGTTGTAAATCCCATGTAACCCTAGTTAGGTTAGTTTTTTACTCCTACCTACATGCAATGAGAGGTATATAGTTCTTTTTTGGAGCCTTAGTGCTCAGAGGTTGAAATGGTAAAAAAGAAAGAGGTTGAAATGGTAAAAAAGAAAGAGGTTAAAATTGTAAAAAAGAAAGAGTCCTTTCTCAGAAGGCTATCCATGGTATTTCTTCTACCCTCTGGTCTTCTACTCTTTGTAATCTCCCATTGATTATTCAGGCAACTTTAAGGTATTAATGGCATTCTCTGTGTCCCTATCCTTTCATCGTTTGGATCATCTCTTAATGAATTGAAGTCTATGCATGTTTTCAATGACAACTTAGGGTTCCTGATCCCTCTTACTTTCTATAATTGTGTGTGTTATTATGTTTGATCTGATTTAGATGTTTTTGTGGGTATACTTCAGCCCCCTAATAATCTTGTCTCAATCCTACACCGAGTTGTAGAAGTGAATGTCTTCTTGCAGGTCATAGGTTGTGTCTTATGTTCAGGCCCTCCTATGAAACACTTATGCAAGCCTATTTAGTAAGTTGTGACCAACTAGACCTAAGCCTTTCATTGATTCTATCCCTCTATGTTGTAATTCATACCCCAATTTCGGTGTATCACCTAGTAGGTAGTTTGCTTTCAAGTTATTTCCCTTTCAAGTATTCCTTCTCTCCCTTTCCCTCAAAAGTTTTACTTTTCTTGTCAAGAAGAAAATTAGGGTGATTATCCAAGAGGAACCAGCCTAGAATCTGGAGGTCTCATCTCAGTTAGCATAGGTCCCACACCTGGGGATGATTCCCATGTTATACTAGGTTATCAAGACTACGAGAGCTTGAAACAAGGGTGCAAACTTAGTGTATAACAAGTATAATAGATAGTTATTTTGAGGAGTTTAAAGTTAAAATGAATTTGAGAAGTAGAATACCGAGTACATTGGTTGAGAAATTTGAGATGGACATTTTCTTTCTAGTAGACACCGACCATACTATGATAAAAGCAGTTGAACCTAGAATCAAATGGCTAGCACCTATGGGCTATGAAATGGAACATGTTTTGGATTGAAATCAATACAGATACTGCTAGCATTACCAAAAGACCCCAAGGCCACTAGGTTTGGAACCTATGAAGAAGCTAAGTCTATAATCAAGACAGGTTTGGTCATTAATAAAATGACAAGGAAGTCTAAGAAGATGAAAAAAAATTTATCTGAGAGATTTGAGAATGTATCAGACTCATCTGAGGAATCACTGGTTGAACAAGCAACCGAAGGTCAGTTGATGTTGGCTGACAAGTCTTATGATAGTAAGGAGATCGAGACTAAAAAAGAGTAAGATCTCACACTGGCTCCTCCTACCCCTACTACAAAGAAGAAGTAGTTGCAAGCATAGATAGGTGCACGCACAAGGTTGTCTATTACAGCTTCACCACCAAAGAAGAAGGTAGCAATAAAAGTAACAAAGAGAAAATTTGCCACACTGATAAAGACCTATGTTAAGAAAGGATCAAAGAAGGTAGTAGAACCACTAAAGAAGAGAAGAAAATTAATAAGAGGAAAGGAATATTTAGAGGATGAAGAAGAAGAAAACAATCAAGGACAATTCAATATTGTCAGCAATAAGAAAAGATCAATTGATGATGTCATTGAGGACATATTAGAGAATGGAGACATATCAGACCCATAACTTAAAAGATTTGACAAAATGTCAAATGAAGATCAAAATAAAATAGAGGAAGCTGTCATCCAGATGATATCTAAGTTTCAAAAGAGTTCCAATAGATTTTAGTTCACAACTCCCAGTTGCACTAGAAGAAAGAATAAACCAAAAATGGACCTATGCACTGGAAACCAAGAAAAAGATGAGAGAACAAGTCCTAGCTATGGTAGCACCAACTTTATCTATGGAGGAGATAAAAGAAGTTATGGAATCATCGGTGCAAATATTTCCAATAAAAAACCAAGCTATGCAAGTACTCGATGAGAACATTGCAGATCTTGACAAATTAGGTCAACTTATCTGGACATTCATTCTTGCTATGAAGGAATAGTCAAAGAAAATTGCTTTTCAAAATTTGTCTAAGAAGAGACTCAAGTCCAAAGGAAAAGGAATTTTTATTGGAGATGATACTACACAAAAGAATCAAGAAATAGATATATCAATTACCAAGGTAATTGATACTATAGTTGTGCAAGAGATTCATGATAGTTCACAGGATGCACTGGATCTTGCAGAGGTCCAAATCCAAGATAACAATGACAATGATTTACTCATTGAGGACATCACCACTAGTGATCCTAATGACATGGATAATGATGAGGATGTGAATGTTGAACCTGCACATGCACAAGATGAGACACCACTTACCGAATGTGCAATCATATCTTTACTAGGTGAGCTTCCAATTTTAACTAAAGCTATTGAAATTCTATCAAAGGAAAAACCCAGAGGCTCTATCCCCAAGAAACCATAAGACACAACTGGGGAACCAAGCCAAGAACCTCCTACTGAGACAAACAAGCCTGAAGAGACAGAGGCCAATAAATCAAAAACAAAGAATAAGGAAGAGACAAAAGCTACAGAGGCAACCCCACCAGACACAACTTCAAAGGCTCTGACTCAATCTATCAACACACAGGTTACTGATGAGTAGAGAAAGGATGATAATATGTCTACTAGATAGAATACACCAAGGGAAACATATGAAAATGTTATTGTTGTTATAGCAAAAGAGCCTAAGAAGAAAAAGAAGAAGAAGAGTAAAGGAAAAGGGCTGGTCACTCTAGATGAAGTGATTATAATACTAGAGTGTGACCCGAGGACCCTTAGCCCCAAGTAATTGAGAAAATATGGGGAATTATGTAAGCTAAAGCAAGACACTAAGTGAAAAGAAATATTAACAGATGTTAGGGATATCCTACTACAGGTAGTACCTGAAGTGAACATTGATGAAGATACCCCTATTATAGATCAACTTGCTATACTCACTGAGAAGATAAATGCCCCAGATATTGATGCTAACAAGCTAATTGAAGAAAGGGAAAAATCCAAGATTCAAAATAAACATGCTGAGAGAATCAGCCAAGAAGTGGCAATTAACAAGGTCAAACTAGCTGAGGTAATAACCAAGATCAAATCAATAACTTTGTTAATTTGTTAATTCTTACTGAAGTTATGCACTATCAAATCATTCATTGCCGAGATCAGTGAAAAGATAAAATCACTTGACAAAGAAATCACAGTCAGTGAAAATGCAGCTACAACTGAGCCACAAGATTTCTCAAAGAATATACTTAGATTTAAAGAACTCCAACGGTTGATAGCAGATCTTAAGAAACAAGAAGAGCGGATCATTGATCAGGTTACTGAGTTGTAGACAGAACTCCTTTCATACCTAAATTTTTTTAAGAAACATATTATCAAGGCACAACAACTTGTTGCAACACCTAAGATTTCTATGTTTGACAACATCTTTGACATGCATGCACAAGTCAGTCTTGAGCACATATCTCTCACCAACTTGAAAGAGGAATGGGAAAACATCTTGGAATCATAGAAGAAAACCCATCAACACATTTCTGACAAGCTGTAAGTATACATTTTTGCATTTTTAATTAATATCAAAAAGGGGGAAATAATGTATATGCCAAATAAGTAAGTTTTTGCTAAGTATACTACACACTACCGGAAGCATGCACCGAGGGGGAGTATATAGAAATTTTGATAAGTATATGTATATGGTGGAGATATAATTTTTTGAGACATAAGGTCTATATACATTCAAGTTTTGATATTAATGCCAAAGGGGGAGATTGTTATCTCTATTAAGAATTTAAAGTTCTCATTAGTATCAAAGGCAGCTAATGGTATCAGTCAGTTACCTATAATTAAGCTAGTTGGTAACTACTGTACACACTAAAATGGTGCACTTCTATGAACCATTACATGCAAGGTTTCTCAAGAATGAGGCCTCACAAAGCGGCTCATATCTCTTTATGCATGGAGTTGCAAGGGACTATGATAAATTTGCTCTCAGCTAGAGCTACAAACTTGTGACCTTGCTATTCAACCATACAATGAGAGATTCAAGTGAAGACAAGGGCAACAATGCCAATATCTCCAAGAATCAAATATGCAATGCAATGCAAATCTAAATGAGAATGCAATCTAAGCTATGAAAGGAAAGTACAATGCAACTAATCTATGAAAGAAAATAACAAGTGTTACAATGCCTCCTATTTAGACTATGTGAGTTAAATCTATAGCATAAAAGTAAACTAAGCTAATATGCCATGATCATGCAAACTAAGCAAAGGAAATATGCAACTAAATGATGTAATGAAATGAAGCAAGTCTTCAATATCTTCAAAAGCTCCAAATGCACCTAAAACCTGCAGCATAACATTAGCATAAAAACATGGTATGCAAATGGAGGAGAGAGCTTTCCTTTTATAAGAAATGCAAAGAAATGGACCATTGAGATTAAGAGGCAAAAAGTCTTAATCAGCGGTGGAGCTTGAAAGAGGAGCAATCCATGTGCACAAGCATCCTCCAATAGGAAAATAAGAGTTGACTTTATGTCCATATGAGACAAAAAGTGCTTTTCTCTTTTTTATAAAATATGAATAATGCTTTATTTGTGCAACTTAAGATAAGAGGAAAAGTGGGGCTTTTTATTTAATCAAAAGGGGAGGAAATATTCTTTTTAAGTAAATAAAGACTTAGGACAAATGGTTAGCCCATAGGATAAAAATCCAATATATGATCAAAATTAAGATTTAATCAAGAAATTGATGATGTTGATTATTGATAAAAATAATTCAGGATTGATAAATCAAATAAATGGGGCCCAAAGTCTAGGTGACCATTTTTGGGTGCATACATTTGCCCCTCTTTGACTAATGTGTGATCGATTTGGGAACACATGTAGTCAAAGAATGAAGTTACAATGTGAGATCGATTTGGGATCACAAAACATCTTAGATGTGAGGTCGATTCGGGATCACACCCAGACAAACATAGACAAAAGATTCTGGACATGAGTTTGATTCGGGATCATATCCAAAATAAGAGATAAGAATCTCAATCTTGAGAAAAAGCTCACAGAAAGATGTCTGAATCAAGAGAATCAAGGAAATCAGGGATGAAAATCCCATAAATACTGCCCCCTCGGAGTCGAAATCAAAATCAGGTAGAGGAGAGATAGTAAATTGATAAAGATTTGACCAAATCAGGATGAAATCACAATCAAATATAAAGGTCAATAGGTTAACCATTAAAACATGCCCCAACCTGACTGAGAAAGATGCAATCAAACATGAGAAAGGAGGGAATAGAATGAAGATGAATGAAAGACTAGAAGTTTGGAAGACATGGAAATGAAGAAATGATGATGCCCCAACAAAGATCAAAGGATTAGGCTTCAAAAGATGTAGCCAACTGCGCAAAAGAAGGGAAGATTTTGAAACATGATTTTGACTATCAAGATGACCTCGGATTTCAATTTCGAGTTCGAAAATGGATCCAAGACGTCAAAATTAGCTAGGGGTGCAATTTTTGCGTAATTTCGAGAGGTTTTGAAAATGAGGTCAAAAATTTAAAAGGCTATAAAAGGGGTCAAAATGTCATTTTCAAAAATCATTTGTCTTTTAGTGATTTGAAAATCTTGAGAGCTTTAGAGAGAGAAAATGGCCCAGCAAGTAGGAGTTCCCGTCCATAGGCATCGATTCGAGCGCGCCCGGTTGCACAACCGGCCACCACACTATCCTGCCCTAGTATGTTTTTGAAAAACTCAAGCTTTTTGAGTCATTTTTCGTATTTAATATATTTTTTAGCACGTTTTTCAAATTTTTAAAATTTCAAAATTTTTTGTTGAGCGAGATATCGCGTGATACTTTAGAAGTATCGTGCCCTTTGGGAAGAAGTGTCACGCGATACTTCACGGGTCCCCAAAGTATCACGCGACCATAGGCACCAGTATTGCATGATACTGGGTAAAAGATCGCATGATACCAGGTGAAGTATCGCGCAGCCTAAGGTATATCACCCTGCTATAGGGAGAAGTATCGCACGATACTTCTCCAAAAAATAGTATCGCCCAAGTTAGAAATTTGATATTTGACACATTTTTGAGCAAAATTGACATGGGTCCAGACAATGTTATGTTTTAGAGATGTTTTATACTGATTTTTAGACATTCATCATGATATGTGCTAACAACTAGCTTGGTTTTTGGCTTGCAGGAGGTCTTTCCAGTGCTAATCATTAGAGCACCTAAGGTGATTGGGTTGCGGTGTGTTCAAGATTTGGATGATCCGGGCAATGTCGATATCAGGGCCATGGGATTCTGATATTTGTTGAGGTTCCCATATATCAGAGCTGACCATAGGTTGTTGACTGCTCTTGCCGAGAGATGGCATAGTGAGCACAACACCTTCCACCTACCGACTGGAGAGGCATCCATTACTCTGGAGGATGTCTACAAGATCCTATGAGTGTCATGCCATGGCGAGCCTGTGAGTATACTCATGTTTTGAGATATAAATGTAATGTTTT
The DNA here is from genome assembly GCA_027943335.1 of Chamaecyparis obtusa. Taxonomy (NCBI): domain Eukaryota; kingdom Viridiplantae; phylum Streptophyta; class Pinopsida; order Cupressales; family Cupressaceae; genus Chamaecyparis; species Chamaecyparis obtusa. The sequence goes on along the minus strand of BSBK01001854.1, from coordinate 260,643 downwards.
CATATGATGAAAACTGACATGATTTGTTTGTTGGCATAGGTGTACTATGATCAGAATGCCACTGAGGGGCACTGACTGGTCTAGGAGATGTTCCATGATGTTACTATTTTGGACAGGCATGTCAGCTGGGAGAGGCTGATAGATGACTTTAGCAGAGATTATCCAGTGCCATGCATAGTGGCGTCTATCATTTCATAGATCCTGATGACTGACCGCAGTCAGAAGGGTTTTCAACTTGGATGGGTGAGATTACTAGTGGATTTGGTAGGCAGGCCTCATCAGATGGCATGGGGTCCTACCATATTGGTAGAGATGTATCATGAGTTGCATGAGATCATCTACAAGGATGGTCGGACATGGGCGTGCGGTGCCATCCTGGCATAGGTGTGGGCTTGGGAGCACATCGCTGTGGTGCACCCCAGAGTTCAGCCGAGGGAGAGGAGGTACCCCTTTATCTACAGATACCTCAGATTCATATCACATGCCCATACTAGGGATGTGACATATTATAGGAGGATCCTAGATGAGATAGCCTCTTTCACATGGAGACCATACAGGGAGGTGGAGGTCTGGGGAGATGCAGCCAATGAGCTGAGCTATATGATGTGCACTCGGCCACTAGTAGGTCGATATGTTGAGATAGTGGAGAGATTTTGTATCACTCAGGTGTGGCAACAGTTTGGGAGGTAGCAGCAAGTCTCAACAAAGACTATGACATATGCCAGGGCTAGGGATGAGGAGGGTCATGGGTGGCTACCCATGTTGGATTATCAGCAGGCTTTCGCAGAGACGGTGAGTATCAGGAGTGAACCCTGAGAGTATTTCTCAGATGTGGCAGATGCGGGGGCTAATGCGGCATACAAGGTAGAGTGGCAGAGGGTGCCATTCCCTTGATTTACGATACTAGATGCATAGGTACTAGCGCAGGGGGATGGAGAAGATGACAGGGGGGACGGAGGGGAGGGAGGGGATGGAGGAGATGGAGGAGATGGTGGGAGGGGGAGAGGGAGGAGGATGGAGAGAGGAGAGGGATCAAGATCAGGTGGCTGGAAATGGTCACGAGGATAGAGATCGTCGATGCCTGAGGATGAGGTGAGACCAGCTCACCGGCAGGCAGAGGCACAGCAGGACTAGCCTACAGGTGGAGATGAGCTGAGAGTGAGGATACAGGCTCTCGAGGCTAAGATGCAGCAGCTCTGGATTACCATAGTAGTGAGAGACCAGCAGCTACTAGATCTAAGAGCGGAGCAAGATCAGTAGATAGCCGATCTCAGGTCATAGATAGCACACCATGAGGCGATGGCATAGGCAGATGTGCTAGAGATCCGACGGGAGTCAGTGAGAGCAGCATATTATCATGGACTCTACTTGCAGGCCATTCCAGAGGGTGAGAGAGTGCCATCATATTCTCAGAGGGAAAGGGTATCAGATGAGGTACTTGATAGGAGAGTCATGCCTCCTCCACCACCATGAGCTCCTCACGAGGGTAGTAGTGAGTCATAGGGTTAGGTCTTAGGTTGATAAATGTTTATACATATCTTGAGACATTGATCCAGATTATGGGATCCTATTTGTATATTGTATCATGACATTGATGTATATATGAGATTATTAGATGTTTGATTGTATCATGTGTTTATGTCTCTCTTGTGATGGATGTATCAGTTTATGTATATCATCTTGTCATTTTGCTCAAAAATGCTTATGTACATGCTTATGTATGTTCTCTCTCATAGATGTATGTTTAATTCTCATGTGTATGATATAGATTCATGTTTCTTGAAAATGACAGTTTTGATATAGATATGATGATATGATTAACCCCTTGTGATGAACAGGAATAGGTTTGAGATGAAAAGGACAAGGAGTGAAAGACATGATCAAGAAGAAGGAAAGGTGAGCACAGTCGATTGACAGGTCCACGTAAGATGAAAAGGAGCACTCTCTCCATATGCAAGAAATGCAAAACTAGACTATCATGACCCTAAAAATGCAAGCTACTATGAAAGTGGTTGACTTGCAAGGTCACAATGCTTATAGACATCTAATTATCATCATCGAGCATTATTGGTAGCATCGTAAGATCATACAATGCACACTAGCATAACTATGTAGATATGAATATGATCTTTATCAGATAGAAATGTGAGAATCTCACCTAGGCACCAAAGACATGTAAGTCAAGATGACTAGTGCAGTGAGATTACCTAAGTTTGTTATGGTGAGATTATGCTTGTATCAAGATACATGAAAGTCAGGATAGCTATAAGCATGCACTCACAAAACAGTCAAGGATAATACCTTGTCAATCCATAGTGTCAAGTAAAACCAGCATAAATGCTCATGACAAGTAGGATCAACAAAATATACCCACAAGCAGATAAAGAAATAAAACATGTTCTCAGACCCTCAGTCTTCTAGCTATGCATCATCGAAAACTTCTCAGGGAGAGACCACTCATCAAAGAAATCCTCATAGACAGCACACAAAGAAAAATAAAGTCATCATATCGCCAGCGAGTTGATTGTTTAAGTGCGTGTGTGTAGGTCATAGAGTCAAACTTTGAGTATCCCACCTGCTGAGTGAGAAATATCACATCATACGAGACTGTTGGGTAAGACACCTGATAAGTGTTAAGAAACACTCGACACAAGGGTAGTGTTGAAAAATACTGTTTGGGGTGGTGTTGAAAAATACCTGTTGTGAAATGCCCCAAGAGACAAACGCACCTAAAAGACCAATGCTAATAGTTATGCCCCCTAGACAAAGAGAAAGACCAATTCCAGACCAAGTCAAATAAGGTCAAGGTATGATGGAGAAAGGCTCAGTGTCAAGGATGTATGCTAACAAATAGGAGTGCAAAGGCCTCAAGTAGCGCCTATTTCTATGTTTTCACCACTTGGAATCTTTTTTAATTTTTTAATTTTTTGGATTTTTTGCTACCAAGGTGCCTGTTTCCAAGTTTTCACCAAGGCACTTTTTTCTATTTTTTTTGAATTTTTGAATTTTTTGATTTTTTTATATTTTTTCAGGACTTTTTATGCTTTTTAGGATTTTTTCAGCAATATATATCAATTTTTTTGGTATTTTTTCAGAATCAATAAGTATGTACAAAGGATGCCCCCAGACAGAAATGGGCATCAAGGATAGAACTTCTTGAGGTGCACAATGTTGATGGGATCAGGGAGTTGTTCTCCATTGAGATCTGACAGTAAATACACACCGGTACCAAAAGCGGTTGTGATGACATATGGTCCAAGCCAGTTAGGTTCAAACTTACCCTTTTGTTCTCTATTCTGTTGGTTCTTAGGGTTCTCTCGCAAAACAAGATCACCTATTTGAAATTCTCTAGGGCAAACCTTTTTGTTGAATGCCTTGGACATACGCTTCTGATACACTCTTATATGATCAAAGGAAGTCTTACGCTTCTCATCTAGAAGTTCTAGTTCCTGTAACCTCATGGCGCGGTAATCCTCATCTGTAATCAAACCTTTGAGTGAGACTCTAAGTGATGGTATCTTGACTTCTAAAGGCAATACCGCTTCAGCGCCATAGGTGAGAGAAAAAAGAGTGGCTCCTATAGGTGTGTGAATGCTTGTTCTGTAAGCCCATAGTGCTGGATTGATTTGTAAGTGCCAATCCCTACCATTCTTATGCACTGTCCTATGAAGAATTTTAAGAATGGTTTTGTTAGAGGCTTCTGCCTATCCATTTCCCTGTGGAAAATAGATGGAGGACCAATGTTGCTTGATTTTAAACTTTTTGCATAAATGCTTTAGGTCCTTATTCTTGAATTGACCTCCATTATCAGTGATAATCTCAGAAGGCACTCCAAATCGGCAAATAATATGATTCAAGATGAACAAAGAGATAGTCTTCCCTGAAGCAACAGAAAGTGGCATAGCTTCCACCCATTTTGTGAAGTAGTCAGTGGCAGTAATAATGAACTTATGTCCACCTGATGAGTTGGGATGAATCTGCCCAACCAGATCAAAGGCCTAGCGCTGAAATGGCCAATGAGAAACAGAAGGGATTAGCTCCCTACTTGGAGCATGAATCAGGTTTTCATATTTCTGACATTTTTCACATGACTTAGCAAAGGTGACTGCGTCTATTTTCATTGTGGGCCAATAATATCCTACCCTAAGCAACCTTCAGGCCATGGCAAGACCATTAGAATGTCCACCGCAAATGCCCTCATGGATGTCAACTAACACTTGGTTGGATTCCTCCTTTTCCAAGCACCTAAGGAGCATCCCATCTAAACCCCTCCTATATAAATCACCAAAGATAAGGGTGTGGCGAGAGGCATTACGAATGAGGTTTCGGTGTTCAGAACAGTTGAACATGTCGGGGATGATGCCATCATGAAGATATGAATAGATAGCAACATATCGGGAAGACTCATGTGTGACAATGGTACAAATGACATGGCTTTCAGATGAGTCAAAGATGGGATGGTGTAGCTCTTCCACCAGGAATTCAAATCTTGATTCATGCATCTCCAACTGAAGAAGGGAAGCTAATGTGGCCATGGCATCTGCAGCTTTGTTCTCTATCCTAGGGATCTATTGAAATGTCACAAAGGTGAAATAGCATCTCAAAGAATCAACCATCTTCTTATAGGGTATTAACTCGTCATCTTTGGTTTGATACTCTTCATTGACTTGGTTGATGATTAACTGGGAATCCCCAAAGACATGTAACTCTATGATGTTCCATTCTATAGCCATTCTCAAGCCATTGGTTAAAGCTTCATATTTTGCAATATTATTCGTACATGGGAATAAAAGTTTGTAAGACTTTGGAATATTGTACCCATGTGGAGAAACAAATAATACTCCAGCACCTGATCCATTTTGCATGCGGGAACCATCAAAGAACATTTTCCAAGTGCGAGTAGTCATATATAAGATGTGTTCATCTGGGAATTCCACTTGAACATGCATACTATCCTGAATTGGGAAATCAGCTAATTGGTCAGCAATAGCTTGCCCTTTTATGGCCTTCCTTTCAACGTACTCTATGTCAAATTCAGTTAGGACCATCATCCATTTAGCAAGTCTACCCGTGAGGGCAGCCTTACTAAGCAAGTACTTAAGAGGATCAATTTTTGAAACCAAATGTATGGTATGAGCAAGCATATGGTTTCACAACTTTTGAGAGGCAAACACCACTGCAAGACAAGACTTCTCAATGTTATTGTAATTGATCTCATAGGAGACTAGAGTACGGCTGATATAGTATAAGGCTCGTTCTTTCCCAGTATCATCTAATTGAGCCAAAAATGCCCCCAGGGAAGTGTCTATAGCTGAAATATATAGGATCAATGGTTTCCCTGGAATAGAAGGCATTAGGATTGGAGGATTAGCCAAGTATTGTTTGATCTAATCTAGGCTCTTTTGACAATCCTCATTCCAAACACAAGAAGCACCCTTATGCAATGTCTTGTTAAAGGGTTGCACTCTATCTGCAAGCTGAGAAATAAACCTCCTAATTGATTGAAGACGTCCCTGAAGACTTCTCATTTGGCTGATATTTTGAGGAGGTGGCATATCTAGAATTGCTTGGACCTTTTCGGGATCAACCTCGATACCTTTTACTGATATTATGAATCCTAAAAGTTTGCCTGAGGTGACACCAAATGCGCACTTCTTTGGATTCAATCTGAGTTGAAACTGTTCCATGCGATCTAGAATTACTTCCAGATCATCGAGGTGTGTGTCCCATTTTCTTGATTTTGCCAGGGTATCATCCACATAATCTTCCATGTTTTTGTGCATCATATCATGAAAGATAGTGGTCATAGCTCTTTGGTAGGTTGCTCCTACATTCTTTAATCCAAATGGCATGACGTTCTAGCAATAGGTTCCCCATGCACATGTGAACATTGTTTTCTCTTGGTCTTCGGGAGCTATTTTGATTTGATTATATCCTGAGAAACCATCCATTAGAGAGTATATGTCATAGCCTGCTGTCATGTCCACTATCATGTCAATGTTTGGAAGTGGAAAATCATCCTTTGGGCATGCTTTGTTTAAATCTCTAAAATCTGTGCATACACGAATGGACCCATCATGTTTGGAAACTGGTACTATGTTTGAGATCCATTCTACATAATCGATGGCTCTGATGAATCCAGCTCTCAAAAGTTTTTCTAATTCCACTTTGACAAGGAGAGCTACATGTGGATGCATTTTTATGAGTCTCTGTTTCACTGGTTTGACACCTAGAGCTATGGATAAGTGATGCATTATAAGATTTGTGTCAAGCCCTGGCATGTCTGAATAGGTCCATGCAAAATTAATTTTTTTCTTTTGTAAGAATTTTATATATGCCTTGGTCTCTTCTTCTGATAAAGACTGAGCAAGATGGACTATTTGAGGAGTTTCTTCTATGTTCAAATTGACTGGTTTTGTTGGCTCAATCAATATTGATGATCTATCCTGAAAATAACTCGGCAATTTATTAAGTACCCCATCCTTGGGTGCCTCAAAGAGGTTTTCACCCTCAGATAAGTCATTTCTTTTTACTATTTTTGGTTCTGATACCGCCACAAAGTGGTTTTCACCATCAAATCTATTTTTATTTTTTTCTTTCTCTTTTATTTTTAGACTGAGGTACTTAATATCAGGCTCTATCATGTTGGTTGTCGGTTCACTGGTGGAAGAAGCCATGAGTTCAAGAGCATTCAGATAGCAAGCAATTTCGTAATCATTCTAAAAAGTGAGGAATATAGGCTCTTGATGGCATTGAGACCAGTCAATTAGGTCATAGTGAACAAGGGGTAGGTCAATGACTGGTTCAATGTTATTTATATGAAAGGTGTCATCTCTGGTGACCATACAATTAGGATTCATCAATTCTTCTCCTAAGATACCCAAATTAGGACTCATCCTACCAAAAAAAGCATCATCCACTAAGGCAATTTGAGGAGTGCAATCCTCTAGTCCTACACTAAGCTCGTTGGCCGCATCGGGTTGGGTACTATAAGCATGGACAATATCTATGTCCAAATCAACTGTTGCATCTGAAAGCGAGTCCCATTCATATTCATGGGAGTTTGTGTCTGAGTCATCATTTGGGCCTCATGATGTAGAAGCCTCAAGGTTAGGAAGGGTTTCCCCCTCTCTAGTGCTAGCATTGGTACTATCCATCGCAGCTAGGATAGCAACACTTTCCATTATCGATCTAGTAGTCATATAGTCACTATCTGTCGTAGCTGGGATAGTAGGACTGTCAAGTATCAAATCTATGGAATCTCCCTAAAGGAGATTTGTTGAGGGCACCCAATCATCAGACACATCTTGTTGATTAGAAAGATCAGGCGTATAGTCTGAGTCACTGTCACTGTCTGTCGCAACTGGGATAGGGACACCTTTCTTCTTCTTATTTTCAAAACCTAAGCCAACCGTGGACTTATTCTTTCATCCAAAAAGAGAATGATCAAGAGGCTCAGCTTTAGCATCCAGCCTATGGCTAAGGGGACCATATCTTGGATAACCCATATTTTTAACCAGTGTATACCCTCTCCCATAAGCTTCAGGTGAAGGATAAAAATTCTCGTTGTGTTTGTATTTTTCCTCGTGATAGATCCAGTCCCTTATAGCAACTTCCTCTTTCTCCTCCTGAATAGGGACCGAAGACTCCACAAATTTTCCAAATAATGTCATTGCGGATGACGAAGGTTTCATATTTGGTAATGGTCTCCCATAAGACCTAGGAGAGATTGGCATGTTTGTAAAAGAATCAATTTTATAATCTCCCATCCCAAGATCCATGGTCTTAAACTTCTGCATGCATTATTCAAGTGAACTACTAGGACTGTTAGCTTCCCTATTTAAAGGTACATGTGATCCAGCAGAAATGTTATTAACTGACAAAGCACTATCTCCAGGTATGCAAATTTCTACACCATTATGGGGAAACTTAACACACTGGTGATACGTTGATGGGACTGCTTGCATTTCATGAATCCATGGCCTACCTAGAAAAATGTTGTAGGCTAAAGGTCCAACATCAACAATTTGAAATAAGATATCCTTTTCTACTGGACCAATGTGAATAGGCAAAATGGCCAATCCCTTAGAACTTCTTTCTGCTTCATCATATGCCTTGATTGTGATCTTTTTCCTTGTGTCAATGACATTCTCAAAATATCCTAGAGCCAGCAACAAACTCATGGTACAAATATTGAGCCCCGCACCCCCATCTATCATTACACGCCTGACACGGGTTTTATGAATCATGACTTCAATGTGTAAGGCCAAGTTATGTGGGTGACTGATGGATTTGTCATCTTCTTCTAAGAAGGTGAGGTAATGAGGGCTAGCCAAATGGTTGACCATATTCTGGAATTCATCAATATCTAAGTTGTTAGGGACACTGGCTGCTCGCAAAGCATCTTCAAGGACACGCTTATGCTTAGGAGACAACTCTAAAAGCTCAAAAATGGATATCTACGCGAGTGTACGTTGTAATTGGTCAATAAGATTATAATTGGAATTAGGACCAATGACAGATTCAGGAGGAATGCCCTTGGACATGGGTTGTTTAGACTTGCTAGTACTAGGACCTCTGATAATAATGAGAGCTTGGGCCTAACCCCTGGTGACAGCATTGAGGGACTGGGGCATTCTTCATGAGTGAGGACCTCTTATCACCACAACGGGTCTTTCATCAGTCATAGGAGTTAAGTCCACATCATATCCAGAAGGATTTTTCCCTCTCACCATGTTGATGTTATCATCAGCCACTTCAAGCATGTTAATCACATTTTCAGCATTTGTGTATGTATAGTTGATAGCAGCCTTACCATGCTTGTTGTTAGAATTTTCCCCTTTTTCATATTTGGGAAAGGGTTCCTTAAAAGCCTTATGATCCGCATTAGTGGTTAAACCATCAACTTGTAATCACCCACTTTCAATGAGGTCTTGGACAAGATGTTTAAGCCTAAAACAATTTTTGATATCATGTCCAATTCCATTGTGGAAGACACAAAAGGCTTTCTCATCCCACCAATGAGGTTTAGGATCGGGTATGTTGTGCTTGGCAGGATCCTGAGGTTGCACCAAATTATGAGCAATTAGTGTTTTGAAAATGTTGGCATAGGAGTCCCCAAGTTTGGTGAATTGCCTCTTTTCTTTCTTGGGTTTCCCTTGATACTTGGACTTACTCTCTTTTTGTCCTGAAGATGCTTGCAGCTTCATGGCTTGTACTGCATTGGAGAGATTAAGAACTCCTTCATTCTTAGGTTGTGGTGAGTCAACAACTCCATCATTGACCACCTATTTATTATTGTTCCAATAGGAGTTCTTTTTTAATTTCCTTATAACCATGATTGTTGTTGTTTTGGCCATTGTTGTTATTAGTTGATTTAGCCAAAATTCCTTGTTCTTTTAGGACATCCTCTATGCGACATGCCACTTCTACCATGGTATCGAAAGAATTAAATGGTATCTTTCTTACCTCATATCTTAATTCTGGCACAAAGTTACTCACAATGATGTCTATTCTTTCCTCCTCGGGAATTGTCCTGGGATATTTTGAGCACAAACGTCTCCATCTTTGTAGGAAAGTGACAAAAGATTCTCCTTGATTTTGTTTAAGCTTGCACAAATCAAGCATTGTGACCGACCTTGATAGATTATAAGCAAAATGCTGAACAAATCTTTGGATGAGTTCTTTAAATGACTTTACTAGAGGAGTAAGGTTGGTGAAGCACTCCATGGCTTGGCCTTTGAAACTCCTCAGAAATAATCTCATCAAGTAGGAGTCTTCATGATGAAAAGAAAAGCTCATTATGTAGAACTGTCAGACATGGTCATGAGGGTCACCAACGCTATCATATTTGTCATAGGTTGGAAACTCAACTTTCTTAGGGAACTCAACCAGCACCACACTCTTGTCAATTGGATTGGGACATATGGAGTCCAAATTAAATGTGCTCTTAGGAGCCCTCATCCTTTCTATGTCCTTCTGCATTTGCATGATCACCTCATTGGTTCAAGGATTATGTTTCTTAATCTTTTGGTGGACATCAAAATCATATGGAACTTTAGCACCTTTGTTGATAAGGCTTTCTAGGAACTGATCCTTGTTTTGTTCCACATATCATTCTACATATGCTTGAAAAGATGGTTCTTGTTGTATAGTCATGAAATCCATATGATCAAATTTGGCATAACTTCCTCCATGTTGTGAGCCATGATGTGCTCATTGGGAGGGTTGCTTTGAATGTCTATGAGGTGATCATCTCCTATGATGATCATATCTTGAAACCCTTCTTCCTCTAGGACTTGGGGATCATGAGGGTGTCCTTGATCTTCTTCTAGGACTTGACAAAGGGGTAGATGGGGGTGAGTTGGTCCCACTATTGGTTCCCCTCCCATTGAATCAGCTTTGGATTTGTTGTGCGTAGAGTCTATCTTCTTCTTCTTGGGTGACTCTTTTCTATATATCCAATAATGCACATTCCTCTTCTTTTAGTTGTCTGAATTTTTCCTTTTTAGTAGCTTGTTCATCCAAATAGGCTTGCTTCTCCCTCTCAATGCTTCTCAATCTCGTCTTTGCATATCGAGAGGTGTCTTTAAGTGGGGAGGATGGTCTCGAATGCCTTATTGCATTGGCTACATTTATGTGGTGATCACTAGATTCATTGTTCTGGTCTTCGTGTTGTGACCCTAAATCTGAGTGAGCTTGCTTATGATGTCTCTCGGCTCGTTGGTGAGAATCAAAATACCTCATGTTGTTGGGAGGTGACCCGAGTGGACTAGCATGAGAAGAACCACCGTACTCTCTTCTATGTCATTGGAAGATATCCTCAAGAGTTTGATTAATGGCTTCTCTTTGTTGTCGGGTGAAAGTGTAACTCATATCCATACTTGACGAAAGTGGTATAAAAGAGGTGCTCACTTCACTAGGATTAGCTCCTGGATTAAAACAAACCTCAGATTCACTCTTAGGTGATTGATCAAAAAGGGGTCCTTTTCCCTTATGTTGTTGACGAGTCTTAACAGGTGGTAACTGGCTAAAGGTAACAGGGGGTCGCTTCCCTTGATTGACTTGGTACCTTGTCATAACTGACATGAAAGAAAGATACTCTCAATGATAAGGTGACATCTCAAAGTGTCAGTGCCAAACTAGGATAATCAAAGGCCTCTATTGTCCAAAGAGAAATGAGAAGATAAAAAAAGGGGCTTTACCAACACTGTCAAAGAGGTGCTTCAAATCAAAGGGTGACTACCCTTGCACTTTTGAACCAAGAGGTTGGACTAGGCCAAAATATGATTGAAATTGAGATTTAAATGAAAGTGATTTGGACAATAAGAGCACTAAAATTTTCCAAGAATGTAGCTAACAATCTTAGAGATGAACCTTGGTACCAAGAATGACCTTCTAATTTGACAATTATTCCAAAGTGATTTCATAAATCAAATGATGCTATCCCGGAGGACTAAAACCAGAAATTTAGAGTCAAGACAGGTCTCAAATGTCAGAGCAAGAAGCCTACTCTAAGACCTAACTTGATTAATAGCAACTGAAACTGACCAAATTGAAAGGATGGCAGAAATTACCCAGGTGATATACTCCAGGCTACTGGGGTGATATACCTATAACCGCACGATACTTCACCTTATGCCAAGTGATATACCTCAGTACTGGCAGGCGATATACTCCAGGCAGGTTGGGTGATAGTCTATCAAGGGTGAACTATCACGCAATATTTCTCTTCAAAGCAGGCAATATTTTTAGCAAGCACGAAGTATCGCATGATATTTCACTTTACAGAGTGTGATACTATTGCAGAATTGTTCAACTCTTGACCAGAATTGTGTAAAATTTGCATTTTTGGGTCTGCTTGGTCAAAATTTTTAGTCTAAGGATTGATGTTTTTAATTTCAATCACAATATCAGTAGAATTTTCGTAGGTTTGCAAACAGTGAGGGATCAAACATGTCTCAAACACTTGAAACAAGGGCAAAAGCAACCTTGCCAAGACAAACACTTGTGATATCAGAATTGAAAAAGCACCCTATGAATGCTACCGATTGTTTGTATGTAAGAACATTTGCACTGGCATCACACAACCGAAGACAATTCAAGCAAATCTATCCTAAAAAGTCAAGGCTCAATGCTTACCAACTTAGCCCACAACTTGATGCCCCCTCACCTCACACCAAATGGTTACCCACAAGAGATGTTGGCTTTGTCGTGGAAGTGTCAAATGACACAACCAAAGGGACACATATGGTGAGTATCTTAAAGTGATCCAGGTAAACCACTTGGATCAATCTTTGCACTAAGAAGATAAGCGGCTAAATAAGGTGGCTTCTATCTAATGGTTCTTAATAAGGATTTCCGTTCACAACACCCCTCTTGCTCCTCATAAAGGACTAGGACCTCACGGCCTCAAGAGTACCTTAAGCATTCTTGTTTAATGGTTTCCCCATGGTCACAATCCCATGAGCTACTCACATCAAACGAAGATAAGTGTTATGTCTACCAAAGTTTTTGGTGTCCTTGATAGCCTTGAGATTATAGTGAGTTGGAATCACTTGCCACTAAGGAAAATGATGACAAGGTTGTCCCCACTTGAGTCATTCCTCTTGATTGCTCAAGAGCAGGCCCACTAAAGGATTCCTAAACTAAACAAAAATGGATAATTTATGAGGTTCAAAGTTTTTGGTTCACCTCAAGGGTGAAGAGCATACTCCCCTATCTCAAAAACTTCTCCCAAACACACCAAGCAAAGAGATTCAATTACTCCCTTGCTTCCAAAACCTTAAGATGGGTCGAGATTTTCTGATTCACCTAAAGGTGAAGAGCATACTTCTCCTACCACCTCAAAATCTCTTTCACAAGGTTTTAAAGATTCCTAATACAATTAGTGAGTGCCACACTTGAAAGAAAAGCAAATAAACAAGAAAAAAAATAAAATTTGTTTTTATGCTTGGGCAGCCCTGCAAAAACTGTTAGTAGCCCTCTTTGACATGCATTTTTAGCAAATTTCAAGCAATGAGAGCACCTACAAACACAACTTGTTAGACCAATAAGGTTAGCAAAATCAAAATCCAAATGTAAATATGCAATAAACTGATAGATTCAAGCTAAAAGATGCAAGTTAGACCTATCTAAATATAGTAAAATAAATCAGTAAACTAAAATGATCAAATTCAGATGATAAAACTGGAAATGCAGGTCTCTGTCAGATCAGGCGATATACTTCAGACTTCACCAGTATCGCGTGACACAGTTTCCTATAGTTGGGCGATATACCTCAGTTTGGGTGATACTCTGCACTATGGGTGGGCGATACTTCGCACGACGCCAGGTGATATACCTCAGTACTGGCGGGTGATTCTTCTCTCACGTGAAGTGTCACACCACTATACAAATGTATATCGTGCAATATTCCTGAGAAGTATCACGCGATACTCTGAGATAGAAAACTAGAACTGCAAAATTTTTGAAAAATAATCCAAAAAATGATGAAAATGCAACAAAACAAAGGACAAAGCCTATCTACTCTGCCCCACAGTGGGTGCCAGAAATGTACAAACTAAAATGGTGCACTTCTATGAACCATTACATGCAAGGTTTCTCAAGAATGAGGCCTCACAAAGTGGCTCATAGCTCTCTATGCATGGAGTTGTAAGGGACTATGATAAATTTGCTCTCAGCTAGAGCTACAAACTTGTGACCTTGCTAGTCAACCATACAATGAGAGATTCAAGTGAAGACAAGGGCAACAATGCCAATATCTCCAAGAATCAAATATGCAATGCAATGCAAATCTAAATGAGAATGCAATCTAAGCTATGAATGGAAAATACAATGTAACTAATCTATGAAAGAAAATAACAAGTGTTACAATGCCTCCTATTTAGACTATGTGAGTTAAATCTATAGCATAAAAGGAAACTAAGCTAATATGCCATGATCATGCAAACTAAGCAAAAGAAATATGCAACTAAATGATGTAATGAAATTAAGCAAGTCTTCAATATCTTCAAAAGCTCCAAATGCACCTAAAACCTGCAGCATAACATTAGCATAAAAACATGGTATGCAAATGGAGGAGAGAGCTTTCCTTTTATAAGAAAAGCAAAGAAATGGACCATTGAGATTAAGAGGCAAAAAGTCTTAATCAGTGGTTGAGCTTGAAAGAGGAGCAATCCATGTGCACAAGCATCCTCCAATAGGAAAATAAGAGTTGACTTTATGTCCATATGAGACAAAAGTTCTTTTCTCCTTTTTATAAAATATGAATAATGCTTTATTTGTGCAACTTAGCATAAGAGGAAAAGTGGGGCTTTTTATTTAATCAAAAGGGGAGGAAATATTCCTTTTAAGTAAATAAAGACTTAGGATAAATGGTTAGCCCATAGAATAAAAATCCAATATATGATCAAAATTAAGATTTAATCAAGAAATTGATGATGTTGAAAATATTGATTATTGATAAAAATGATTCAGGATTGATAAATCCAATAAATGGGGCCCAAAGTCTAGGTGACCATTTTAGGGTGCATACAACTACAAGCATAATAGGATAGTCAGTTAAATTGTATACACCAAACATTAGTCAGTTTACCGAGCATTAGCAGACACCAATACTGAGTGACAATAAACACCGAGCATCAGAATGAACACCGAGCAGTTTATACAGTGTTTACCGAGGATCACAGGAAACAACATAGTAATCAGGAATGACACATTCCTCTATGAAAATGGTTACAACAAATCAAAAAACATTTTACCATGATTAAGGAGACTTTATTGCCAAGATATTCATTTAATGCAATGTATATCTTATGTAATAGTTTGATCTAGGTCATTTTTGTACACCGTAGATCTTAGGGTTTTGTCTAAGATTTGTAAACCTAATTTTGTAAGCGGTATAAAGCAGTATGCTATATAATTGTATGTTTGTATCATTTTTGGTATGAACTAATGTATGAATGAAGAAGCACTTGAAGTTCTATCCAACCTTCAAGATTATCAGTTGACAAGAGCATAACAGAATTCATAAGTTTATCAGATTAAGCAGAAGCAAAGTAGGCTTACCGAGCAGTTCAGAGCAGATTTTCATCATAGTAGAGGTGATATTTTATCAGTATTTTATTAATCTATATCAGACAATCAAGTTGTCATTTAACAAATAGTCACCTATCTCTTTCTAACAATTGTAATAGAGTTTTGGTTAAATCTCTTAACAGAGTAGACTTGACAGTCTTTTATAAATCTCTTAACCGAGTACACACCTCATTAGTGTTGTTAAAATCTTATAACTAGGTAGATCTAGTTGATCTGATATGTTACTCCTAAGAGGGTAAGATCACCAGAAGTGATCAAAACTTGTAGCCCTAACAAGAAAACCTTTTCTATCTGCAGTAGTGAAGAATTTGTGGATCTCATCCCCACTGCATTTTTTACCTTCTAACAAGGGTTTCTGCGTTACCAAAATACTTGTGTTATGGGTTGATATATTGTTGATTTCATGTTATTTACTTTCACAATTTAAATGAATGAATGGTATATACATTTGATACAAGCTATTTTGGAAGGTTACTACTATTTACTATTATAGATCTAAAAGGTTTACAAGTTAAAGTTTTTGTGGGCACTGATTCACCCCTCCCCTCTTAGTGCCCTATCTCTCCTAATTCCAACAAATGGTACATTGTATGATAAGTATAAATATACATATACTGATGTAAGTTCAGATTCTTATGAGGTATGGGCATCATATGATAAAAAGGCTCAGTACGATAAGGCTCCAAGTCAAATGGCCTCATATGTTGATCACTCCCACCCTTGTGATTACTTTGGTTCTGGTGGGAGATATCCTAGTTGTATCCTATGTATTCTTTGTTGTTTTGACAGTCTTGGTGGAGAACACAGTGAAGGGTGCACTAACAAGCACCAGTTGTTGGTTGGGGATTCCCGATGAAGGTTGGAGATTCCCAAGTGGGTATGATTAAATAAAGTTGAAAATTTGTTCTTTGGCATCATTTTTCAAGACTATTTGGAGTTATGGAGTCCTGGAAGTACGTTGGTATGGGTGGGTTATGGAGTCCTAGAAGTAAGGGGTTATGGAGTCCACCTTTGAATATCAAGTATTCTTTGTGGACTGTGATTTTTTTTTAATCAGAACAAAGGTACAATAAATTTCAAAACTTCTAAGGAATAGAAAGGTCATCAATGTGCAACATAATGGTGTAGCATAAGTGTACTTCTAACGGAATCATTTAATCACGTAAAAAATAATCTTTATTCATGGAAATGTCCACTATGTCTTTTATGCAGTCATATAAATGGATAAATATTGTGACTTTAATTGAAAATGATAGTAATAAACTTGAAGTCAAGAGTGAAGATCTTTAATGGAACAGTCACAAAATAATTAAATTAGTCATAAAAAGGAATAGCTGGATTTGAAAGAGAGTCATTTGAAAGACTCATAAACATTGAATAATCTAAAAAGATCATTGTATGAGTCTCAGTTGAAAGAGAGTCAAGCTGGTAGAATTACACAAATTGTTAGTGATTAATATTAAACAGAAATCCTACTTTCCATGATCAAGTTGTGTGCATGTTATTAACCACAAGATACTTTACAGACTACCACTAAAAGTTTCTATTGAGACCATGTAATCCCAGATACTAAAATTATCAGCACAAATAGTTACAAAGTTCTTGGACTTAGTTTACATTTTTTGATGAGAAGTTAAGAATGAATTATGTTTCCAGGAGTTGTGGCCATCCTGTGCATGTTTTTTTAAGAAAGAAGTATTCTATTTATCTAACTTGATATCTCTCACTATTATATGTCTTATTCTACACATTGTTAATCTCATTTAACTAAATTAGTTCAATTGAACCACCTCTATGAAATTTTTTTGTCTTTGATATGAGAACAAACTATTCTTCTGATAACTGCCTGATCAATATCAGTTTCAAATCATTTGGAAATGGGTATTGTTAGTAGGACATTTAGTACATGATACATCCATAAGGATGGGATCTTTGAGCTTGAAATGAGTCTGATGATCTATTATATGAAAAGTGACATATATGTTGTTGTTGACCATTTGTTTACAAAGAACTTATGCCATGTGCCTTTCAATACTGGTGGTAGGCACTTCTATTCAGATGGAAACTCCTCTGAGTAGGTTACTTGGAGTGCAAATGTGAAAGAAGGGTTCACTTTTTTTTAAAAATGGCTACCAAATGTAAACATAAATCAATGATGTTGATAAAGATCTTATTATATAATTTCTATATTTCAAATTGATGTACATCATTGCCATGCTATTTTTAATATTCGTAATTAAACTGAAGCATTACTAAAGCATTTCCATGATAAAGTCTTATTTTATATGGCATCCTCTATGATTTCTCTTTTTTTTTTTTGTGCACGTCATTTTGTTTAACTGCATTTATTTTTGTAGGCCCTATTGGCAGTGTTATTTTCTAAAGGCCCTATTGACGGTGTCATTTTTCTTTCTCATTACATATAATATATTATAAAGCATGCATATGAAAATCTTTACGAAATATGTTGATAATGTTGAGAGATTTTGATTAAGATGGGTATCCAACTAAGACTTTCAACCAACTAAGACTTTCAAATCTATCAACAACCATGGTTCTCTTATAGCATCATTCGACATATTTTCCCCAATTCATGGGCCACTTCTAATGGTGTTCATGCCACTTCTAATGGTGGGATGAACACCATTAGAAGTGAAGAGATTAGGGTTTCAAACCCTCACAAATGAAAATAACTCAAAATATGAATAAAAAACCAAATATACAATAGATATTAATCATGTATTAAACCAGTGAAGATCAGATGAAACATGTGCAATAGCACAAAGGTGAAAGGGGGTCAACTTACTAATGAAGAGTGGTTCTTACAGGTGGAGTTGAGGCTAAATGCATAGGCGGTATTGACAGATGCCCTCCTTCAACTCTGCATTGCCGTGTGCAGAATATAAAAAAATGAAATAAAATGATCCCTATGTTTTTTTTAAGTTATATTGATGTGTTGGTTGGAATTACAATGACCTATCATGGTTTTTGTAATTCTGACCAACATGGAAATAGAAGTAAAAAAAATCAAAATTTTCTTCTATAAACCGACCATGGAAAATCATTTTATAGCTTGGTCGGAAATGTTGGTCTAAAAAGTGGGTCAAATGTAATAGTGCATTATGCGTGCTTGGATTTATGTTTAGAGGAGAGTTAAGAATGTTTGATTAAGAGTGCATGACGTGATTGAACATGAGAAGGAAGTTGGAGTTAATTTGGTGGAGCCGACTATGCGAAGCGACGCCTCTACTCACATGGAGTTGCGCGGTCCTAATTTGTGTTGCATGCTTAGTAGAGCCGACTGAGATGTTATGGTAGAGTTGTATTGTGATGAAGGATACTCCCCTTAATACCACAAACACATAACAAAAATAGAGAAACAACCACAATATGCAAGTACAGAAAATGGGCTTCTTATTATCTCCACAAATGTGGAATTACAAATTTTTAGAATTACAATATGCAAAGACACATGGGCATTCCCTTACAATATTCTATAGGAAAAAGCCTTGAATCAATACCCAGATCTACTACTAGAACTGTCCCCAAACTATCCTGACCGCCTAAGACAACACTACAGGCCTTCCTTATATAGGCAATTTTTTCCACCGCCTGGGAAGGTTCCAAAATTTTTAGCCAACAAGGCCGACCAAACTTAAAATTATTTTATTTTTCAATTTATTACATCAAAGTTGACTCAAAATGACTTTTGAAACCTGAACAAAAATTTTGAAGGAAAATTATTTTCTGCCATTTCAGGTGACCCAACTTCCAAAGACCATAAGTCATCGCCAGTTGACCCGATTGACTATTATAACCCTTTTTTGGAAAGGCCACGAAGAGCTCTACAAGCCTAACTCATGCAAGCTCCTATCACCCAAATTCTTGACCTCATCTGGGGTCTCTAAATCCTTCAAAACTGAGTTCAAAGTTTTTGTACCCTGCTGCCAATACCGAAAATCATCAATATCTCCAAAGCTAGACTTGATCTATCAATGAAACTTTATTGGTAGGCTAATATGACTAAGATGAACCTCCACATGTGAAATCAGGACTATCTGAGATTAGATGACCAACTTACTAAAAATAGCAAGTTTCTATAAATAGTAGCTCTACACAAGATAGCCCTTATTGAATACAAAAATAGAAATATTTTTGGGTGATGCAAGATTTCTCTTACACCCAGGATGCTCTTGCATCATATTGTTTCTTTAATATGATTTCAAGGAAGTTCTCACAAGTCGACTTGATTATATCATTTGGAGAAAGATACTTATAGGTAGTCATTTGTGATTCCTAGGTATGGCAGGGAGTTGATATATAAGAGCAGAGAAGAGAGTACGAAGTGTTGAGCCATTAGCAGAAGGTCTATGTGACAAAGTAAAGAGTATATGCTATTCATTGGAACTGATCAAGGTAGTAGGTCTATGCGTAGTTCACCAAGATCTAGATAGTGTGTATTTGTTAATCGGAAGGTTATATCCTTCACTCCTTTGACCAGTGTGCTCCAGTACAGTGCGTCCTCACCCCTAACAAGGTTAATTATAAAAGAATCCTAATATGGTCTAACCCTTCACCAGGTCACTTTACTTATTTCATTTTAAAGAACAACTCCTAACAGGGTTGCAAGATCTTCTAACATGGATCATAATACACTAGTGTAGTTCTTAGTGTGTTTCAATTCCCACTGGGTTTTTTTTTATCTATTTGGGTTTCCCCGTAACCAAAAGTGTTGTGTTGTGTTAAGTGTTCTCACAATGTATTTTTGGTTAATGTTCTTCTATACTTAATTGGTTAAATAATTGAATTTTTTAGATAACTAATTCACCCCCCCTCTTAGTTATCTCTTGGGACTATTCCTAACAATTGGTATCAGAGCTGAGTGCCTCAGAGAGAAAGTTTAATAGCTTGAGGTTGATCAAATGGCATTCTTTAGAAAAGAAAGTCCTAAGTTTGATGGACATAACTATTTAGACTGGAAGAACAAAATGATGACACATATGCATTGTATTTCTTTTGAGATCTTTGAAGTGGCTACTAAAGAAGTTGAGATTCCTTCTTTATCATATCTTTCAAAGGAAGATGAAACTCTTAAGAAAAAGGATTGGTTCACTTAAAATTCTCTTTCCAAAGAATCCCTCATTAGTGCCTTGTCTAATAATAAATTCTCAGAGATCAAAAAGCTAGATAAAGCCTAAAAGATTTGGAAGTATCTAGAAGACATGTTTGAAGGAGACATACAAGCCAAGAATGCGTGTAGAAAAACATGGAAGAAAAAGTATAATTCATTGGAGATGCTATCTGAAGAAAGCATTAGAGCCTACAATCAAATTAGGATTAATGAAGCAGTTTCAGGAATCAGAAAAAATGGTGGAGAAATTTACGAAGAAGACATAATGGACAATTTGATGACTATTTTGACACAAGAATATGAGAACAAGATAAAGATCTTGGAAGAGACTATACCATTCTCAAAATATTTCAGAAGATAGACCTTAATCTGTAAGATTTCAGCCTTTGAAATATCAAGTTTGAAGATAGAGCCTAAAAGTGAGACAACCTTCAAAGCTTCAGTCCATGGTAATAAATCTTTGAACACTTCTAGTAATTTTGATGATGATGATGATGAAAAAACACTAGATGATTTCATTTTTATGATTTCTAAAAGATAAAAGAAAGGAAAAGGAAAATATGAAATTCAGCTACCATTCAAATTCTTTTCATGTAACAAGATTAGTCACTTTGCATCTAAGTGCCCTACAAGAGTCAAGAAGTCCAAAAATAGCTATAAGCCTAAGTACACAAAAGGATGTTACTATGTTGGAGATGGAGTATCAGATGAGGAATCTTTTGAAGATGAAATTGGATTCATTGCACTTGAAGATAAAATGAAAGCACAAGAATTAGCACTCATTTCACAGGTTAACATCACAACAAACTGGATCATTGGGAGTGGTTGTTCACATCACATGACAGGAGACAAAGATAGATTTTTACATCTGGATAAGTACAAAGGCAGCATGGTTAGATTTGGTGACAAAACTCTTAAACCTATCATAGGTAGAGGATCCATCACCTTGGATGGAAATAACAACATAGATGATGTTCTTTATGTTGATGGTTTGCAGCATAACCTACTAAGTGTTGGACAGTTTCTTGACAAAGGATATCAGTTGGAATTCAAAGATAATAAGTGCATCATTAATAACAAGGATGGAGAGATTATTGCATTAGGTTCAAAGACTAAAGGTAATGTCTTTCAGCTTAATCCTGAAGCAAGTTTTTCTATTGCTAAAGTAGATGACAATTGGCTATGGCACAAAAGACTATGTCATATCAATTTTGATAACATAGTAAAGATAAGTAATGTAAAGGTAGTAAGAGACCTACCTAGAATTGCAAAACCAATTGATACAATATGCAGGGAATGTGTGATGGGAAAGTATGTAAGGAACTCATTCAGAAGAAAGCATGATTTAGCAGAGAACAAATTAGATCTAGTTAATATAGAACTATGTGGACCAACTTAAACAAGATCATACTATGGTGAAAGGTATTTTATTTTATTTTTTGATGATTTTTATGGAATGATGTGGGTTGCATTCTTAAAGGATAAATAAGAAGCATTTTAGAAGTTCAAAATATTCAAAGCTAAGGTTGAAAATGAGTCTAGATTGAAGATTAAATGTCTGAGATCAGATAGGGGAGGAGAATTAACCTCTGACAGATTATATGAGTACTATAAAGAAAATGGGATATAAAGATAGTTAAGTGCACCTAGAACCCCTCAGTAGAATGGAATAGTAAAAAGGAGGAATAGGATCATACTTGACATAGCGGGCACCATCATGATTGAAGGAAAGGTCGCACACACCTATTGGAGAGATGCAGTCAACACTGCAGTCTACACAATCAATAGAATTTAATTGAGGCCAAGTGCAAACAAGAAACCTTATGAGCTATGATTTGGGAATGTACCTATAGTAAAATACTTCAGAATCTTTTGAAGAAAGTGCTACATCAAGAGAGAGATGAAGTCATTGGCAAGTTTGATGCAAGAAGTGATGAAGGTATTTTTCTTGGTTGCTCTACTAAAAGAAAATCTTATAGATGTTTCAATTTGAGATTTAAGAAGATCATTGAAAGTGCTCATGTTAAGATTAATGAGAATTTTATGATTCAAGAAAGATATCATGATTATGTACCTATAATTGAAGAAGAACCTAGACCTGCCACTAGAGAACAGTTGTTGATGAAATGTTTGATAGCATTGATGTATTGTTTAGTGACCCTGAATCTAGTGAACAAGAATCATAGAAGCCAGATGAGAGAGTCACACCTAATGTTCCTAAATTTACATCTAGATATCATTCAAAGGAAGACATTATTAGAGATCAGAATAGTAAAGTCGTGAAAAGATCAAAAGAAAAAAGTTCCACAACAAATGAAGAGGTATGTTTACTTTCACAGACCGAACCCTTAAGTGTTGAAGATGCATGTAATGATTCATATTGGCATGAAGAAATGAAAGAAGAGCTAGATTGGATAATTAAGAATGACACATGGGAATTGGTCCATAGGCGTAGTGATAAGAATGTGATTGGAATCAAGTGGATATTTAGAAATAAGATGAATGAAGATGGAACAGTGATAAGAAACAAAGAAAGACTAGTATGTAAAGGATAAATGCAAAGAGAAGGAATTGATTATTCTAATACATTTTCCCCTGTAAGAATATTGGAAGCCATAAAGTTGTTTATAACCTATGCTACCTTTAAATACTTTAAGGTATACCAGATGGATGTTAAGTCAGTATTCCTTAATGGAGAGTTGAAGGAAGAAGTATACATAGAGCAACCTAAAGGATTCACCTTATCAGATAGACCTGATATGGTATGTAGATTGAAGAAATCACTCTATGGAATTAAGCGAGCCCCTACAACATGGTATGAAAGACTTGATGGATACTTGAAAAAGATTGGATTCAAGAAAGGAGGAGTAGATTGTAACTTATTCATAAGAGAAACTTGTGATGGATTGTTGTTGGTTGCTATATTTGTTGATGACATTATCTTTCATGCCAATGACAAGCTTAGTGTTGAATTTTCTAAGGAGATGGAGAATGAGTTTGAAATGAGCATGATTGGACCTATCAAGTACTTTTTGGGATTGATTGTGCAACAAATAGACAAAGGTATATTCATAAATTAGACCAAGTATGTGAAAGAGATCTTAAAGAAATTCAAGATGGATGATTGTAGGCTAGTAAGTACCCCTATGATAATAAGATGCAATATTTCAAAATAAGATGACTCACCGATAGTAGACATGACCTTATATAAGTCTATGATTGGTAAAATAATCTATCTTACACAATCTAGACATGATATTTCCAATGTAGTTGGAATTATTGGAAGATTTGCAATGGAACCTAAAAAAATTCATCTCATGTCAGTAAAGAGGATAAACAAAGTCATCTCATGGCAGTAAAGAGGATATTCAAAACACTTGAGAGGAAATTTAGACTATGGTTTATGGTATCCTAAATCAGAGAATGTAGAGCTTCATGTATATACAGATGCAGATTGGGTAGGATGTGTGGATGATAGAAAAAGTACATTTGGAGGAGTGGTGCTCCTTGGAGATAGACTTGTCACTTGGACAAGTAAGAAGCAGAATTGTATCTCTCAGTTAGTAGCAGAAGCAAAGTATGTTGCACCAACATTGAATTGTTCTACAATTTTGTGGATCAAGGAGATGATAAAGGACTTTGGTATTTAGATTGATTATCCTATTGTTATTTATTATGATAAAACTAGCACTATCAATATGTCAAATAACCCTGTGATGCATGAAAATAAAAAATACATTGAGATAAAATATCACTTCCTAAGAGAGAAAGTAGCAGAAAAAGAAGTAAAGCTGGACTATGTGAGCACAAAAGATTAGCTAGCAGATATATTCACAAAGCCTTTACCTAAGGATACATTTGATTATCTCAAGGAGAAGTTGGGATTAATCCCCTTCCCTGAATCTGATTAGAGATTGTAGGAGTGCATCAGTCCTCAGTGACTAGTGAAGGGTTGACTACTCTACTTCAAGAGTAGTACCGATGCTTAATTGTTTGGTTCCCTTTTCCATTGATGTCAAAGGGGAAGTAAGTATATAGTCATGAAAAAAAAAAGAGGATACATTAGTTAATATTTAGATCATTCAGTAGTAGATGAAGGATTCATCCTTAAGGAAGTTTTGATGAGGAAATGGAGAATGTTATAAAAGAATTGTAGCAAGGGGGAGTGATTATTCAGCAAGAAGAAACAAAACACTACGAGATGGAGGATTCATCCTTGGGGGAGTTTTGTTGAGGAAATGGAGAATATTATAAAATGATTTTATATTTGGATTGGTGGTGTTTTTCATTACATATGTTGTCATCAATGCCAAAGGGGGAGATTGTTGGAGATTTGCCAGCAAGCCAAAGTGTTGACTGTATATTTTTCATTGATGACAACATATGGTAAGAATCATGTGTGGAAAATTGATGGAGAGAGATAGCTATGAGTATATGTTTCCTAGATATGTTATCAGCAGGATATCATACACGTAGAGGTTGATTCCAAGTGAAGACATTAATAAAGAAGTCTATATCAGAGAGTGTTCCTAACAGGTCCTAGGAAGAGTTATGTATGTGATTTGTAGTGTGGTTGCAGTAGAGCCTTGCACATTTATATTTGTGTTGTAGACATATGTATGATTCTATGTTCATAGACATAGAGTCTGATATGAAGTACAGGTTAAGTTATGAAGTCTCCAATTTTACAGTCACATTTTCTCGAGTTTATTTGGTGGAGCCGATAGTATTTATATTGTTGTACTAGTTGCACCTATCATTTTGGTAGGCGTGCTTGGATTTATGTTTAGAGGAGAGTTAAGAATGTTTGGTTAAGAGTGCATGACATGATTCAGCATGAGAAGAAATTTGGAGTTAATTTGGTGGAGCCGACTATGTGAAGTGTCACGTCTACTCACATGGAGTTGTGTGGTCCTAATTTATGTTCTATGCTTAGTAGAGCTCAATGAGATGTTATGGGAGAGTTGTATTTTTTCTCTAATATGATTTCAAGTAATTTCTAATAGGTTGACTTGATTATATCATTTGGAGAAAGATACTTATAGGAAGTCATTTGTGATTGCTAGGTATGGAAGAGAGTTGATAGACAAGAGTAGAGCAGAGAGTTTGAAGTGTTGAGCCATCAATAGAAGGTCTATGTGTCAAAGTAAAGTGTATATGCTATTCATCGGAACTAATCAAGACAATAGGTCTACATGTAGTTCACCAAGATCTAGGTATAGTGTGTATCTGTTAATTAGAAGGTTGTAGTCTTCACTCCTTTGAGCAGTGTGCTCCTAGACAGTGCATCCTCACCCCTAATAGAGTTAATTGTAAAAGAATCAAAATAGGGTCTGACCCTTCACCAAGTCACTATACTTATTGCATTGTAAATAAAAACTCCTAACAGAGTTGCAAGATCTTCTAATAGGGATCATAATACACTAGTGTAGTTCTTAGTGGGTGTCAATTCCCATTGGGGTTTTTACCTATTTGGGTTTCCCCGTAACCAAAATTTTTGTGTTGTGTTAAGTGTTCTCACATTGTGTTTTTGGTTAATGTTCTTCTATACTTAATTGGTTAAATAATTGAATCTTGATAACTGATTCATCCCCCCCCCCCTCAGTTATCTCTTGGGACTATTCCTAATAGAATGTACACATTATCTTCATTCTTTTTATATCCATAAGCTAGACACATTTCTTATATACATGCTTTCATAAAATTTATAGAACCCATACAAAAGAAGGAAAATAAGAATATATAGAGAAGGAGATCCCATATTTATTCATATGATGACATGTGTCCCCTCTCTAATCTAATATTGCACTTGGAAACCTGAAATAGATTCCAATATTTTCTCTTTTCTTTCATCTATCTAAAATATCTAATTAAACATTTGATCTATCCAATTGTTTTTTGATAGAAAATAATTTTTCCTTTGTTTTACTTTCTTTTAGCCTCATAACAAAATGAACATATTGCACTCGTGTGAATATACTCCTCATGACAAGCAAGGAGCACACTTTTTATTCCCCTTTATTAATCAATATGCCACATAGAATTTGAAAAATGAAATTCACTAAAATATATCTCTTGTGGACACATGTTTATCTCTGAGTAAATATTTCACCACTAAAACAATCTCAATTTCTACTTATAGAGAGCACATTTCACTCCTTTACCCCACTATTATTTAAAGAAAACTTGATACTTGATACTTAAAACTTTGTCACCAAGTAAAAGATGTGAAATTGTTATTAACTTAGATCTAATCCCTTTTTCACCACATTCTAGTATGCATCTCCCTATTTATATGCACTTACTAGACATACTTTGTGAAAAAAAAATTCCTTTGTGTAAAATCAGAACAATACATTCCTTCTAAATTATACTTTACCTTCCAAGTGGAAAATAGATTCAACTAATAAATAAAAATTTACCTCCATTTCTTATGTGAAATTAATTTCACTTTTCTATGGTTGATCTCTTATGTACCCTTACCTTGAGTTTTATCTCTTGCTAATATCTTGTATGTTAATATTGTCATTTTTTATGAAAATATTTTATTTGGAATAATATTCATTTAATGGGTATAATGTTGCCTCATTGTTCCAATAAAAATTATTGAAGTTTCTTCGTAAATGAATTTTTTCATTTCACGCAATTTATCTTTGAGTTTAACTTGGTCCTTGATTTATTATTTGTCATATGGTTGCAATGAAATCAAATCTTTGTGTTTAACATTTTGTCTTTTACTGTGTCTTCCTTTTTTCCAATTTATCCCTTCATTTCTATAATATCATCTCAAAAATCACAAATCTATTTTGAAATTGTAAATCACAATGTGTCTTCTTTAAAATTTTGGGCATTCTACCGATATATTTTATTTTTGTTCACGAATCCATATTTTTCATGATACGCTAATGAGCATCTCTAACTACAAGATTAAATAGTAATCTCTTCATTATAATGTTTTTATAGTAATTCACAACCCACTCCAATACTCCATCATAACCCTTCACAACATATTGTCCATTTACATCTTCATCAGATAATTCCAATCTATCACAATGTTCAACATGGGGCATTACTTCCACTTGATAAAACCTATGAAACCTATTCATCAAATTATTGTGTCTATCGTGCCATGCCACTAGAAAGTATGCATCTAAAAATGTAGCCAAGAGGATAAAATTGTCGCCATTTCTGATTTTTTTATGTCCATACCATGTTCAACACTTTTCATCTTGCCACACAAAGGTTATTGATACTGATATTATAAATGTGAAAGGAATTTTCCTAGAACCTTGAATATCTTTTTTTGTCAAATCCATTTTTTCATATTGTGCAAACATTAAATATGGAAACAATTTTTCATTGAGATAAACAACTCATGCACCTCCATGGATTGGCACATGCCCATACCCATTCACATACACTTAGAAAGTTTTTATGTCCTTTTCTAGAAATTTATTTACTAAAACTCTTGAATTCAAAAAAAATTATCCCTTGAGATCACATCCCTTTGAAGGATTTAGTCAAACGATGTTCATGTGCCATGTTTATACTTCTACACTTACATACATATCTACCAAACAATTTACAAATATAAAATCTGGCCAAAAAAATCCCATTATTGGGCTTTGATGGATGCAAAAAGCCTAATTTAGTTTTGCATTCCATGGGAAAAGTGGTCATTGATAGGAACGTGGTGTGCAAGGTTGTTGAATTGGAATTTACACCTACATATTACATTTGTTGAACATGTTTTAAAGCCTTTTCACCAAATATATTTTTTACATCCCAATTGTGTTATTCATGACAAAACATATGTTTAAGCACTTATGTCAAAATGTTCATAGCCTTGCCTATTCTTGCATGGTTGTTCATACCCTATTCCATGACTTTCACCACACATGGGAAAAGGGAACATTGGCAAAGATTGATAAATCTTGCATTTATGCTTCTAAATGGAATTGTCTTGAATGTGGTCCGATGAGGACAAGAATTTACCATGTTGATAAGCACTTTATATTGCTTACTAATGATTACTCAAGTATGATGTGGGTGACTTTTTTGAAGGATAAATCTAAATCTTTCTATAAGTTCAAAGTGTTCAAAGAACTTGTTCAAAATGAAATAGGTAAAAGCTTGAAGTGCTTAAGGTCTGACAGAGGAGAAGAGCTTATTTCATTAGAGTTTGTTCAATACTATGAGGAGAATAGAATCAAAAGCCAAATTTATAAACATAGAACTCTGTAGAAGAATGTCATTTCTTAAAGGAGGAACAAAACCATAGTGGATACTCCCAAGACAATGATGATTCAAGGTGATATACCTAAGATGCATTGGAGAGAAGCTATTAGCACTATAGTATACACATTGAACCATGTACAAGTTAAGAAAGGAATTGGTAAGACACCTTATGAATTATGGTATGGCCATTCACCTAGTGTTAAATATTTGAAAAAAATTGGTAGTAGATGTTATATCAAGAGAGATTATTTTACTGGCAAGTTTGATCCTAAGAGTGATGAAGGTATTTTCTTGCGATATTCTACTAAAAGAAAGGCCTATAAGCATTTCAATAAAAGGAATAACAAGATGGTTGAAAGTGAAAATGATAAGATAGATGAATATCTAGAGAAATTTGATGAAACAAGAAAGCAAGAACTAGAAAATGATCAAGACTTTATGTATGTGCAACTATGAGAGCAAGAAATTGTTCAAAAGAACAATGAGGAAGAAGTGGTTCAATCGGTGGAACAACGAGAAGAAACACCTAGAACGGAACCTATTATTCCAAGGTGTGTGAAATTAATCATTCCATTGATCATATCATTGGTGATAAAGATGGAGTGAAAACTAAAAGGATGATTAGAGAAAGTACATGTCTGATCTCAAAGCTTGAGCTTGAAACCATGAGGGAAACCTTAATGAGAAAAGAATGGAAAAAGGTAATGGAAGAAGAACTGGATCAGATTGAGAAGAATGACATATGGACACTTGTTCCTAGACTAGAAGATAAGAATGTGATTGGTACAAAGTCAATTTTCAAGACCAAACTGAATGAAGATGGAGAAGTGGTTCATAATAAGGAAGTACTTGTGTGCAAGGGATATGTACAAGAGGAAGAACTACAGAGAGACATTTTCTCCTATGGAAAGACTTGAATGGGTAATAATTTTACTTGCTTATGTTTCTTATAAGAAGTTTAAAGATTTTCAAATGGATGTCAAATCTTCTTTTCTGAATGAGATTCTTGAAGAAGAGGTTTATATAGAACAACCAGATGGATTTGCATTGACATGGGATAATTATATGGCATGTGCAAGCTACAAAAGGCATTGTATGGACTAAACAAGCATCTAAAGCATGGTATGAAAGATTACACTCTTATCTCCTCAAGATTGATTTCATAAGAACAAGTGAAGATAAAAATGTGTACTTAAAATTTTAAGGTGATAAGATACTATTAGCTAAAATTTTGGTGGATGACATAATCTTTGGAGGAGATGAAGAAGGAATTTGAGATGTCAATGATAGGAGAAATTAATATCTCTATTAGATTGTAGATTTTAAAACTAAATGATGGTATTTATATCAGCCAGTCCAAGTACATAAAGGAAGTATTGAAAACTTTTGGAATGGAAGATTTTGAACCAGTTAGAACTCCCATCATGATGATGAAAGCTATCTAAGGATGATGAATCAAGTATAGTGGATGCAACTCTCTACATATCCATGATTGGTAAGTTGCATTACATTGTTCATAGTAGACCAGACATTGCACAAGTAGTTAGAATATTAGCTATATTTCAATCTAATCCTAAGGAATCTCACATGGTAGCGGTGCAGAAGATATTCATGCACTTTAAAGTGATAGAAGAATATGGTCTTTGGTATACTCACAAAGGTGATTTCTCTTTGATCATTTTTACTAATATATATTGGGTGGGAAAAATTGATGATAGAAAGAGTAAAAGTCGAGAAGCATTCTTTCTAGGAGGAATACTTGTGTCATGGACAAGTAAGAAGCAAAATTACATCTCCCAATTGACTGCAGAAGCTGAGTATGTAGCAACACCTATAAATTGTACATAGATAGCATGGATGAAGTAGATCCTAGAAGGTATCAAAGATAAGCTAACTGAACTAGTCACTATATTCTATGATAATACATGTGAAACCAACATTTCCAAGAGCTTGATGATACATTCTAAGGCTAAGCATATTACAATCGAGTATCATTTCTTAAGAGAGAAAGTACGTGAAAAGGTAATCAAGTTGGAGTATGTGAAAAATAAGGAGCAACTAGTAAGTATATTTACTAAGCCATTACCTAAAGATACTTTTGATTATCTAAGAGGTAAGTTATGGGTTATTCCTACACTTAAACAAAACTAAGATGCTATTATAAGCATATATCCAATGGACTCATTGAATACCTTTCACTATTAGGTTGATGTTGAAGGGGACTACTCCTTAGTGGGAGAAATCAAAGGAAAAGGAAGGTTTTGCAGTAGAAGGTGACCTAGATGGCACCTTTAGCATTTTTTTTAAAGGGGGAGTGTATGTGACTGAATGTGACCTCTAAATCAGACACAACACAACATGGTCATTATTCACTTGATAGAATTCGAGAGAGAGTATGAAGAACTCAATCCAAATTCCATGGTGAGGCGACCTGTTGCCTCCTATGTGATTGGGGTGTTTGAATACTCTCAGAACGAGAGCCAACAGCCGGGAGACCAATTCAACAATGGGGGATTTGAAAGCAAATATGAGCAAAATGAAACTAAGCTAAGAATGAATGCAATTAATCTAGAAAACTTTGAAAGAAATATGAAATGCAGATTTTTATTTGATTTTGAAATAAAGATGATATTAGACTAAGAACAAGTAAGCAAATTTAATCTAAATGAGAAATGCAATTACACTAATATGAGAAATTAAACTAGATAATGCAATAAAAGAGCTTTGAAAATAATGAGATATGAGACTAAAAAGTGCTATAGTAAGGATGCTCTCAAAAATTTCTCTCTTGAATGAGAAAAAGAGGTTCATTAAATAGAACAAGCCAGAAGAGGAATGAAGAGTTTCTTGATTCGAAACGGTGGACTCTTCATTCCTAATTGAGACAAAAAGACAATGAATTATTTAATTAAAAGAATGGAATTTGCCACATGTGGGAGGTGACCTTTTGAGTAATTTGAATTATTAAATTCAAATAAAGAGGTGTCCATTCAATTAACTAAATATTTATTAATTCCTTTCAAGGGTATTTAGCTAAAGGGGGTGGAGTTTAATTTAATTAAAAGTACTTAGGCCTTCATAATTAAATTAACTTATCATAGAGATTATTTAGCCAAATAAAGTCTAGGACTTAGGAATTATTTTAGCGTTTGATTATTGCAATTTATGGTCTTTGCAATTGACATCAAGTCAAATTAAGTCAGATAGGAGAGAGAAAATTGCCTAGGGAACTAGGACTTTGGTGATGTAAAATCAAGATAATGCACCAAAATTGATGAAATTAAATAGGTGCCAATTTTGGGGTATTACATTTGCCCCTCTTTGAATTGATGTGTGAACAGCGCATTGATTCAAAGAATAGTCTGAAGTGACAGATCAAAGCAGATCAAAGCATGAATTTTTTCAAAGTCTAAGTTAGATTGCGAAGACAACGATCTTAAAAGAGAACCGAAATCGGGGTTAGATTGCCCCAATACCAATTGATGAAGATGCAGATTTAGGACTATCTCCGAATCAGGGTTAGATTGCCCCAATACGAAGCTTAGTCCTCCGAGACCTAGGTTATATTACCCAAATAACGGTCTAAAAGAGATTTTGAGAGCTATCTCCAGAACGAAGCTTGACTCCCAGGAATTAGGGTTAGATTGCCCCAATACCCAAAAGATTTCAAGAACCATCTCCAGAATGAAGTTTGGCCCTTGAGGATCTGAGTTAGATTGCTCAGATACCTAAGAGATATATTTCCAGATGACAGGATGTGAGGCGTGAAGATGCCCCTAGCAATGAGGACCGATGATTCAAATCAGACTGATTCAAGAATAGATTCGACAAGATTCAAATGATGTAATCATCTTGCCCCCTTGGGAGCGAAATTGAAAGATGACATGTCAGAAAGATGATAAACAACAAGAGATTGCAGAGCAAAAGCAATTAGACTAGATTCCCGAAGCTATAGAAGTGAAACGGAGCAAAGCAGAGGTCCTGTTGACCAAGTTTGACCAGGGTTGACCAAATTTTGACTACTGTTGACTTGATGAAAAGAAGCAAAGATTTGAGAAACATGATGCAAAGATGAGGATCTGGTAGGAAGATGACACCAGAAGGCTGACTGCACAAGCATCCGATCCAGAAGGAGTCCAATATGTAAAACGTGATTTCGAGCTATCTAGAGATGTCAGATTTCAATTTCGATCCCGAAAAAGGATGCAGCCAAGATGAGACTGGGACAAAAGATGAGAACCTTTGATGAGAAGATCTAGAAGAAAGCAATCAAGAGAGAAACAAGAAAGCACTCCAAATGCAAGCCTAGAATGAAAGATGCAAGTCTAAATGCAGGCCTAGGATGAACAAATGCAATCTTCCAAACTCGGCTGTTGGACTCATCGTATTTATCATCATTGAGTTCATTTAAGCACGGGACAATCGCAAGATGCCATACAATTCTCCCCAACATGAGAATATGAATATGACATAAGTCTTAAATTTGTCGGAATGAGGTGTAAGCATTAAGGCACAAGAAGCTAGAATGACCTGAACACCTATTCCTTTTAATTTAGCAAGTTAACATAAGCATCAAAGCACATTTGCTAGAATGACCAGAATGTCTCTTGTGAACAAACACACCAAACACGCGAGAGATCTTTCTTTTGCCAAAGAGTGCTCGCAGTGACCCCTACGTTCACTTAGCAAGATGAGCATTAGCAATTCCAAATGTAGCAAAAGAAGTCACTCAAAACAAACAAGAAGAAGAACCAACCTCACCAAAGCATCCATATAAAAGGAGTCAAGGTACGCATGGCCATCCAATACAAGATAGAGGCTCTTATAGACGGACACCCCTCTTAAATGAATTCTTTGGATCATTGGAACTAAACCAACAAATAGAAAGCAAAGAAAGAAAACAAACAAACACTCAAAGAAAAAAAAGCTCAGCAAGCCTCAAAGGAACACACATTTAGTTTAAGTTTCAGTTCAAGTTCATGTTCAAGAGGATTGAAGTCGATTCGGAAAGATAATGTTCGAAGTCTCAATGAGATGATGACAGTAGGCAAACATAATGAGAATCACTGGTGATTGATAAAAGGGAGAAATCCCGAAGAAGAGAGATCGAACGAAAGCTAGGTATCCGTAGGCAGGCATAGTGGGAACCACTGGCGACCAATGCTCAAAAGAGTTTCCAAAAGCGATAGGACAATGCCCCTGAGACCAGGTAGGTGCCCCCAAGTGTGAACCAGTTCCAATCCATGAAGAGTCGAGGAAAACTCAAAGACAAGCGCATGACCTAGCAAACCAAAGCAGGAAACAAACTAAAGCAGGAAAGCGGGAAAACAAACTAAAGTAGGAAAGGAAGGAAACTAAAGCAGGAAACTAAGAGCCAAGCGACGCTGAGATGAGATGTTACTTCAGCAAAACAAGAGGCACCTGTTTACCAGGTTTTCACCATCTTGGCAGAGATTCTATTTTTGCTACCATGATGCCTGTTTACCAGGTTTTCATCAATGGCACATTTTTCTCTTTTTCAATTTTTTTTGTACTTTTCTCTTTTTTTGATTTTTTTGTTTTTTTTTTTGAATATTTCATTTTTTTTTTGTATTTTTGAAATTTTTCATTTTTTTTGGTATTATCAAGGTGCCTGTTTACCAGGTTTTCACCAGGATAATAGATACATCAAAGCGCCTGTTTGCCAGGTTTTCACTAAGATGATCATTTTTTCAGGACATTTTGCAATTTTTAGGATTTTTTGCAATATATCAATTTTTAGAATTTTTTTAGGACCAATAAGTATGTACATGAGCACGTAGAGAATGTCAGCTATAGAACTTCTTCAAATGAAGAGCGTTGATGGGATCTTTGAGTTTCTCTCCTTCAGTGGTGATCTTTGGAAACATAGTCATTTGTAGTAGTAGCCAGCTGAGAAGTTGCAGAATCAGAACTAGATGTTGTAGCAGTAACAAGAGAGCCAACCAGTAGTGTCCAACAGTCAAGAGATCCATAGTCAAGGAAAGATCACTTAAGTGAGACTAACAAATATCCTCATGGACACACCTTAACTCTTTGTCGGATTTCCCACACTCTAAACGCTTAGGGAGAGTACATTCTAGATTTCTCTTAGTCATGTCATTAGCAATGAGGAGATGCTGATATGCACTTTGGGACAAGGCAAGATGGAGTGAAGAGGGTAAAGTATGAGAGGCAAGGGTGATGGAATGGAGGGAAGCATGAGAATTTTGGAAGCTTGAATGGAAACTTTGATTTTTCCTTTCTTTGGAATCCACATAGCTTTTGAATTTTTTCTTCTTTACTTTGAGGTGCTTTTGATGACAATGCCTATAGAATGGATTTCGAGATCCATTTTTTATTTTATTTTCTGGCTTTTGATTGTCTTATTCTTTTTGAGGACCTTTGCGGTCTTTTGAACACCTCTGTTGCTTTCCTTTCTTCGTAGTCACATGTTGATTAGATGGGACATGGTGACCTTGAGATATAAGTGGATTCTTATTATTTTTATTTTTATGTTGCACATCCAAGTTACTTCCAAAAGACTCAGGAATGATGGATGAAAGAGGCTTATATGACTGGTTCAGGTGGAGAGGTGGAAATGGAAGTGGACGGGCCACTTTTCTGGGAGATGAAGAGGGAAGAGAAATCGATGGGATGGGCTCAAGTGAAAATATATCAATATCATCCTCATCATTCATGAATGCATTAGATAGATCAAGAAAGTAATCTTCCATAGAGCATTGTCGATTGTGAGTCATCTTAGAAGAGTCAGACAAGTTTGGAGGAATATTATGTGAGCCTAACCAAGATGGTCTATTCCAAGAGTTAGGTCCCCTTTCAGGTGGTAAGAGTGCACGAATAGGAACCATTTCAATTCTGGATCTACCAAGATTCCATGAGATTGTAACAAGATGGGGTCTCGGATACCCATGATTTGCTAGATTAGTAGGAGTATAGCTTGAAGTAGATGGCCTAGGAGCCATAGGAATGATCTCCACAGGAGGGTGGAAAGGATCATCATCAATAGCTTGATCTGGAGGATCATAACTTTCTCCTCTTTCTAAGTTGTTAAGACTAG
Source organism: Chamaecyparis obtusa (assembly GCA_027943335.1). Lineage (NCBI taxonomy): Eukaryota > Viridiplantae > Streptophyta > Pinopsida > Cupressales > Cupressaceae > Chamaecyparis > Chamaecyparis obtusa. The sequence continues at coordinate 225,097 of BSBK01001854.1, read as the reverse complement.
CATATAAGTGCATAGCATCAACTGGTATTTCTGTAGTAGCATCTGATATGGAGTACCATTCAGCTAGAGACATAGTCGGAGGTAGACTTTCTTCATCACTATCATCTTTCAAAGGAAATGTTTCTTCAACAATAGGATCTTGTTTAGTAGTAGAAGCAGTAGAGTAATCTGGAATAGGCATATCTTGAGGCATACCCAAGAGAAGAGAAGCATCCAATAGTTTCTCCCAGTCAGTATATATGCCATTGGAGTTGGAAATAGTAGGAGTCTGTTCAATAGCAGAAGTGGTGGAACAATCTAGAGTAGGCATACCCAAGATAAGGGAAGCATCCAGCAGTTGCTCCCAATCAATATGTGTGCCATTGGAGTCAGCAGTAGTAGGATTTTGTTCAACAGTAGAAGTGGTAGCACAATCTAGAATAGGCATACCTTGAGGCATACCAAAGATAAGGGAAGCATCCAACAGTTGCTCCCAATCAGTATGTGTGCCATTAGAGGCAGTGACATATTCAGTAGTAGCTGCAGTAGTAGAAATCTGTTCAGTAGAGTGTATAAAATCCTCCTGGTGAGGACCAAAATCATGTTCCTGAAGCACTTGAGAAGGTAGATAAGACTCTTTCTGGTAGTCTGAATCAGAATTTTGATCATTCAAGGGTCTCTCATGTGTCATAGGCTGAATCTATGTTTCTTCATCATCTAAATCTGCATGTGAGTACAAGTTGCTGCTAGGTTGGTCAAGCTCATAGCTCTGATAGCTAATACCAAATCCGTCTTCAGAAGGTTCCTCATAGGAATGTGGAGATGGAGGGAGAGTTGTCAATGACAAGATAGACTCAATCTGATATTCCCCCATGCCAATATCTTTGATCTTCAGGGTCTTTTCTATTTCTTTGAGCTTAGCATCATAGAACTCAATGGACTCTCTATTGGTAGGAATAAAGCTGTCTGTTGTTTGGGTAAGCATCTTAGCAGAGAAAGTATTTAGGCTAGCACTATTATAAATGAGGACGTGGGGGATACTCTTGGGGCCTATCATAACTTCAGTGTACAGGGGAGCATCATGCGGATGGCTTAAGGAATGATCATATTCTTTGGAAAAGCACAAATAGTGAGGCGAAGTTAAATGACCCACCATAGATTGGAACTGATTGAGATCAAGATCTTTGGGGATGTTTTCCTCAGTGAGGGGTTTATCCATAGATATTTTTGGTTTGGATGTCGAAGGCTCGGGACCTTTGAGAATAATCTTTGCATGAGATTGAGTGATAGTGTTCGCACAAGCTAGAGACTGTGTGGAGTTATACGAGGGAGACGCAGGGCCTCGCAAGACAAAGGGAGTTTTGGGTTTAGGAGTGTCCTTGCTCCCTGGAGCAATGATCATGTCACAGTGAGGGATCCAAGGTTTGTTTCTAGCAAATCTAGAAGGCGGTTGAGCTTCTGTTGTAGCCTTCTCAGTGGCATTGACTGTTTGCATGCTAGAGCTAAGATTAAAGACAGACTTTGAGGGTTTTGGCATGTTAGAGCTGAGATTGAAAACCAACTTTGAAGGTTTTGGCATGTTAGAGCTGAGATTGAAAACCAACTTTGAAGGTTTTGGATCTCCCATCTTGTTGGTAGTATTATGAGAGATCGTGAAAGAGTTGATAGGTTCAAAAGGATCAATAGGTTTAATTTTAGAAAATGACCCTTCAAAGTCTTACTGGTCTTCAAACAATGGGTTATAATATTCTTGAAATAGTAAGTTAGACTGTATCTGAAACAATGGATTGTAATAATCTTGGAATGATGAAGAATGTGAGGATTCCTCATGAAGTTCAGATTTTGCAATAGATTCGGAATGATCTATGTCTTGATTATGAGGTTTACTTTGATCTTGATCAGCATTCTGAATGGGATAAGTCTTGCCACTTCGAGTCGTGATAGTCATAAACAAAGATGTAACGAGCAAAGATTCAGGATAAAGCTAGACTCTGTCTCTAAGATAACAAAAAGGAGATAAATGGATAGAACAGCCAAGATGCAAGATGAACTTGGTACGAATTGTCAAAAAGAGATGGCTAGAAGAGATGAGATAAGACAATCACAATGCAAGGTACAAGAGCACAATGAGATAAGGTAGACTAATGAGAGACAATACGAGTCAAAGCAAAGATCGATCGATTCTTAACTCAGGACAACTAGTTTCTGATGGTGAACGACAAGAAAATAGAAAAATAGATCACGGACAAAAAGGCAGATCAGATTTATGTCATTAATCAAGCACATAAGACAACAATCAAGGATTTCAAGAAAATAGTCTTCAAGCAATGGGCAAGGGACAAAGCAACCTTGCGCACGAACAGGAATAGTGACTTAGTATTTCTACTCCCTAAGGACTCTACTTGTGTATGTTCTTGAGAATGTTTTAGTAGGCACTTAAAACACAAAAACATCCTAGCAAGTTGTCTACAAGGATATACATGGCTTTTTCTAAAGGGAGTCCTCGATATACGCAAGGTACGTGAGGCCCAAATCCGTAGATGAGAAGAATATGAAATCACACAGCCGGGGGGAGACGGTAACCCAAATCTACTCCTTCACTTCTCAAAGGTATAAAGTTCTTTGACGCTTAGCCAAGAGTGAAATCTAACTCATTCCCAAGAGAGGTGTCTTTGGATTCACCTCCCGATATTTATACTCCACCGAAACACGGGAGTTAAGGTCGTCCCTTGAGGTGATGAAATCCCCAAGAAGGCCTTCTAAAAAAATGAAAAGTAAGTAATTCTCTATCAAAAAGTATTGAAAAGCACTAAAGGTGGTGCATTTAACCCTTCAAGTAAATGTGAGGTGAGTCCACAAAGTGGTGCATTTAACTCCTCGCACAAACTCAAAGTGAGTCCACACCCTAGAAAACAAGTGAGTTCCAAAAAGCACAAAAGGGTTTCCAAGTGGAACAATTAACGCTTCTTTCCTATAGACCCCTCCCCTTTAATGTGGCGCTGGGATTGCAACCACAGGGCGGAAATGAGAGGCCGGCGGATTAGCGAGTCCAATAACCCAAGATAGAAATCTAGATCAATCACAAGTAATCTAAGACTGCTAATCAATACTACTCATAAGTGCAAGAGGGTTTGAATCATGGAATATTTAACTTTCCAAGTAAATATGAAGTGAGTCCACAAAGTGGTGCATTTAACTCTTCATGTAAACAAGGAATGAATCCATGCCCTCAATTACTCAATAAGATATTTGATATTTGAAACCAAGAATTACTTAAGGTGTAAACACAAGCATTCACTTACATAAACTTGTATGAAAGAAAATCTATGTTTATTCATTTCCCATTAAGAGCATCAATTGAAATGTGTTCTATGAAAGCATGTAAACACTCAAGCCAAACACATGAGAGATTAATTTTAATCCCAAAGTCCAAATGTTTTAGAGATTTTAAGAACTCACCTTAGGTCCAAAGATCTGCAATCCAGCATTTAGCACACATTCGAAAGTATAGAATCAAGACAAATCAATGACAAACCGTAAGATATGTAACATTGTTGTCTTCAAGACAGTCTTTAAAGATTGATTTATTTGACCCATAAAATCATAATATTAAAATTTCTGGAAAGAATTAAGTTTTTAGCTAACACAAAGAACTATCATTTCCCAAAGTTACAAGGTCTTATGATTTCATTTGGTACCTCAACCAATAACCTTTTCAGACTGCAATTTTTCTGTCATAAATCAGATTTAAAACACCAAACCCTGCCTAGGGAATCACATATCTTTCTCAAAAAGAATCAAAATTAAACCAAAATAATTTAATATTAACTATTAATTAATCTAGTTTCCAAATATGTAAGCCATTTATTTTTCTCATTCATAAATCATTTTCTAAGAATAAATCATTGCCTGCAACTCCAATACAGATTGTTAAAAACTAGTTTTCACTCAAATGCCCATAACTTTCACAAATCTACATAAAAATAACTCAAACCAAAAGGAAATGAAATCTAATTCATGTATCTTTCCAATGAATATTATTATAGATCTTGATTGTTCATAATGTGTCCGCACCAGACATTTCAATCTAACTGTATTCAGAGAATCTCAAATCTGCAAATACCCAATTTCACCAAAATGATCATAAATTATTCATTTCTCAATAAAAATCAACCAAACCAAAAGCATGAGAAAGAGGGTTCATCATTATATCCATCCATTACTATATTAAAAGTTTTTCAAGCTTTAAATGGCCGTACAAGGCATGAAACCAACACTAAAGCTGAAAAAGCAATCAAGAATCAAGTCAGAAATTGATCTTTTCTGCCCCACGGTGGGCGCCAAAATGTATGTGACTGAATGTGACCTCTAAATCAGAGACAACACAACATGGTCATTATTCACTTGATAGAATTCGGGAGAGAGTATGAAGAACTCAATCCAAATTCTATGGTGAGGCGACCTGTTGCCTCCTATGTGAATGGGGTGTTTGAATACTCTTAGAACGAGAGCCAATAGCCGGGAGACCAATTCAAAAATGGAGGATTTGAAAGAAAATATGAGCAAAATAAAACTAAGCTAAGAATGAATGCAATTAATCTAGAAAACTTTGAAAGAAATATGAAATGCAGATTTTTATTTGATTTTGAAATAAAGATGATATTAGACTAAGAACAAGTAAGCAAATTTAATCTAAATGAGAAATGCAATTACACTAATATGAGAAATTAAACTAGATAATGCAATAAAAGAGCTTTGAAAATAATGAGATATGAGACTAAAAAGTGCTATAGTAAGGATGCTCTCAAAAATTGCTCTCTTGAATGAGAAAAAGAGGTTCATTAAATAGAACAAGCCAGAAGAGGAATGAAGAGTTTCTTGATTCGAAACGGTGGACTCTTCATTCCTAATTGAGACAAAAAGACAATGAATTATTTAATTAAAAGAATGGAATTTGCCAAGGTGACCTTTTGAGTAATTTGAATTATTAAATTCAAATAAAGAGGTGTCCATTCAATTAACTAAATATTTATTAATTCCTTTCAAGGGTATTTAGCTAAAGCGGGTGGAGTTTAATTTAATTAAAAGTACTTAGGACTTCATAATTAAATTAACTTATCATAGAGATTATTTAGCCAAATAAAGTCTAGGACTTAGGAATTATTTTAGCATTTGATTATTGCAATTTATGGTCTTTGCAATTGACATCAAGTCAAATTAAGTCAGATAGGAGAGAGAAAATTGCCTAGGGAACTAGGACTTTGGTGATGTAAAATCGAGATAATGCACCAAAATTGATGAAATTAAATAGGTGCCAATTTTGGGGTATTACAGGGAGAAGAATACCAAAATAACCAGATGAAGATGCAATTGGAGAAGACTAGGAAGATCAAGACAAGATGTTTGGTACATCAACTAAGGGGGAGATATTCTTATCATATCAATGTGGTGTTTCCATAAATTCCAAAGGGGGAGATTGTTGGAATAACTAATGTGGATATTATTGAGTGTTAATTGGTAAAGGTTTGATGACAGAAAGATGGGATATTATGTTTTCATTAATATCAACTAAGTATTGTGTTGGTTGACAGTGAGCTGATAATTGTTTGAGTTAATGAATCTAGTGTTGGGTGAGTATGTGATAGAATTGGAGTGTACAGTCAAAGAGGAAGACTTAGTGATATTCCTTGTTATATCTATGATCACAGTCACTAGAAATAAGTATGAATAGAGGTATGATTGATTGAAGTACAATAGAGAAGATAGGAGAAAGATAGTGAGAGATAGTGAATGACTTGATTGTTCTATCAAATCAATATGGATCCAAGTGTTGTGGTAACGATATGTTTATCTTTACTAGGATATGTTATTGATCCTATTATCTCTACAAGATTAGACTACTACAAGACATCATTTCAGTTTATAGAAGATCACTCTATGCTAGATAGAAAAAAGTTTGGAGAGTCAATGTTAGATTGGTGACCAGTGATGATGCAGTTAGTTGCAGTGGATCTATTTATGATCTAAGTGTCATGGAGACATGGAATAATAGATTTTTAATCATGATTTTCTATTACATTATTTTAGGTGATCAGGTCTATCAAGTTTTGTAAGCATTTTAGGGAAGTAAAATAAATTTTGATTATTCTTGTTTCAAATTAATGTGCGATGCATCTTGTAGTCGACATGAATTTGTAATTGAATATTCTAGATTTATAATATATTTTGGGGGTCAACAATTGAACAAGAATGATTTAAATTCAAATTTAATAAAAAAATTAAGTGAGATAAGACCCTAATGGACATGTAATGTATTTATATGTAAATTAGTGAATTATGAAAGTGTAGATCATGGATGCGAAGGTGCGGTCTAGTGAAGAGAGAAGATTGTCTACAAGAGAAATAGTGTTTCTGATTAATTGGATCTAAACAAGTAGATGAGAAGTGTTACACCTAGATCATTGTACTTGTTGAATCATAATAGGTTCTGTAAGAAAATCCCTTAATCGAGTATACTTTAATAGGTCTAAAATTGTAAATCTTTTAACCAAGTGACTCTTTAATTAGGGTTTGAAATCCTTTAACAAGGTTACTCCAATAGGGTAAAGCTCCTAATAGGGGCAGAGGTAAATCCCTTAAATAGGTGACTCCTAATAGGGTCTTCTCCTAATTGAGCATCATTGTAATCCCCTAACAGGGCTAGGCCTTTAATAGGGTGCACTTTAGAAGAGTGAAAATTATTAGTGGGCTCTAGTTCCCACTATGGTTTTTACCCTTAGTTAGGGTTTCCATAATAAAAATAATGGTGTCACTTTGTTGCATGTTTGAATTGTTGTTTAGTTACTTTGTTTATGGCATGCATAAATTTTAAAGTTAATTAAAGTGGTCAATGTTGTTGAATGAATTGTGAAAAGTATCAGATCTGATAGATTATTGATTCGCCCCCCTCCCCTCTCATTAATCTTGGACCTTATAGTACTAAAAGTTCTTATATATCCCATTAGAGGACTCTATGGATGATCTCAATTTATCAATATTTGTAACAATGTAATGAAAAATTCCATGAATATCAAATACACCATCCACATTATGTGTCGCGACATCAAAGGGATTGACCGTATAGGGGTAACATGTTTTGTTACTAATTATGTAAGTGTAATTTTTGTTATAAAAACCAATGTGATAAATAAAAACATATCATTAACTACAAGCAATATAAAAATCTAACATATGTACATGTACAATTTTAAATGATAAAAATTAAATATTATTTTAATAATAAAATAATAACTAAAAAAAATTACATCACCTAAATTAAATTATAAATTGAGTAATTTATAATAAACACATGTCCATAGATCAAGTATATTGTATATTGTTAGTATTATAAGACACTGAGAGGGGGTTGGATTAGTGCATCCATAGATCTAAAAAATTTAACAATTATCTTCCATAATAACCAACATGAAAATGCAAATATAACAATGAAGCATAACATATAAAGCATTGAAACACAATGAACACAAGACACAATATTTTTTCTAGGGGAAACTTTGTCAGAGGGAGAAAACCATGTGTGGGAATGATTTCTATAAATTTCTCTAGTGCACTAATGAAATATGCCTTGTTAGGAGAAATTAAAATAAACCTTTCTGAGGTTTTACCCAGTTAAGAATACTTATAGTCTTGTTAAGAACTACAATAGTCTTGTTAAATACTATCCTATCAAGGGATTTAAAAATGCTTAAAAGATTTCACTTGTTAGAGTATTTATAATTTAGATCCTATTAATGACCCTGATCACAATATTAAAAGTGACCTTGTTAAAGAATTTATCTTTCCAATCTGTTAGAATCAACAAGTAAAGAATGACCTAATATTTTCACAAAATGCATGATAGATCCAATGTATTCCTAATCAATTTGCACTGCACTAAACACTTTATTTCCATTGTACTATCTTCAATAGTCTCTTCCAATCACCACATACTATCACAAAAACATACTTAACAATTTTCTTAACCATTTATATACTTGTTCTAGGTCAGTGCTAGAACCCTAAAATGTTTTACAAGTCGGTCCTCAAATCCAACTTAACATATGAGTCAAAACACCGAAATAAAAATTCAACATCCCAAATGTCAGCCTCAAACATCAAAACTTGAAAAAATGTTGGCCAACCACTTACACTTAACTACAAGGTTGATCTAGCCAATTGGATTAACTAGTACTCTATCTTAACTATTAGTATCACTTCAATATTTAATAACTCAATCAGATATTCAAACTAACCAATGTGACCATAAAAGTAGTCAAATATACCTTTGCAAATTATATATGTACGATCGCATAGGTTAACTCGATCTCCAACACTAGATCCGATCATTTGAATCCTACATACTGCCTTCTTATTGATTGATTGAACACTTAGTTGCTTCTCCATTTGATCCTTCAATACCATTGGTAAATTTGATCTATTGACATCAAATGTACGGGTTTCTAGAAATGACAACACCAAAATACACTCATGCCACCAAAACACATATTACCTTCATCAAAATACCAACAATCTCCACCTTTCGCATTGATGGCAACATAGGGAAATATTTACTAAGTGTCAAGAACTATACATAACTCCTCTACACTATGCATAAAAATTTTTCTAACACTCTACTACTCCCCCTTTGACAACAATGACAAAGGTGTTACAAGATATGCAAATATATATATATATATATATATATATATATATATATATATATATATATATATATATATATATATATATATATATATATATATATATATATATATATATATATATATATATATATATATCAAGATTAGCATAGTACAATTTACAATCTACTGAATATCTCATGAATATTAGTCTTCAACATTTTCAAATCACTAACCCATGACTTTGTAAATTCTAAAAAATAAGTATATGTCCATGATACAAAAATGCTAAGTCCTCCAATCCTTCAACTGTGTTCACTATAAAAGGTGTTAAAGATTTCTCAACTTCATTTAGACTCTCTTGTAAAATGTGCAATTTCAGAATCAAAATGATCTATAATTCCATCAAATTTCTAAGCCTCTTATTATGTTCATCCCTAGATTTTTTTAGATTTTTATTTATTTTACCCACCTCAAATCTAAAATATGTAGCATTCATATTAATGGGATCAATTTTATAACAAAACATTCAAATCCTTTTGAGCTTCAACCTTCTTATTAGGATCTTGCATAAAATGAGAAAAATCACAAATAGTCTTCAATGTTTTACCTCCTTCACTTAATTCTTCCTTAATCTAGTTCACAACCAATGTAACAATGTTTCTTTCCTGGGTAATGGACTGTGACAATTTCTCTGGTCTTTTCTTTTCATATACCTTTTCTTCTTTTTCTATTGCAACATCCTTCAAACTTGTAATCTTCTCACTGGTAAATGTGATTAATTTTCCTAAATGGTAAATTTTAGTAGCCTTCTCATAATTCTCTACATTTGGCACCAAATCAAAAAAAATGTCTCTAGCTTTCATTATGACTTGTGCATCTTTCTTGAGCTTATCTTTCTTTGCCTTAGTCTTGATCTCAATAGAAGTATTGATCATTTCCTTTGCGCTTATTGTTCTAAAGTAAACTTTACCCTTGATCGATATATCATCATCATCTTCATCTTCGACAATGAGGAAGATGGTGTCTTTTCTTGTTCTTTTACTGTCATTACCTCCTCTAGTTTTATTTGTACAAAATTAATAGTATCCTCATTTTTCTCTTCTTGATCTCTCTGCTAATCATTTGTAGGAACATTTTCTTGTTCACCATCGCTCATATCTTTCCTAGTGCCCATGTTTATTGGCTCTTCTTCCTTTCTCCCCTTAGGTTGATCTTGTACTTCCATAGTAGGAATGTCACCTAAATAATCCATTTCATCTTTGAATTCCTCAAGTGTGACCTTCATGGCATCAATCGTAAAACATTCATTAGTTTGAGTAACAACTGAATCATCTTCATGTTCTTTTACTGGTTCCTCATCCTTTATGTCTTCTAACATACCCAAGTTTCTCATCAATGTCTCCTTAGTTTCATCTTTAACTCCAAGAGACTCTTCACATAATAGTCTTGTTAATATCTTCATGATCTTGAATAGTGGTCTTTTCTCTACAAGTATCTTCTTCATTGCTTAGATTATATCATCTCTAGTTGAAGTTGCAATAGAACATATTGAGTCAACTCCTTATCTTGTCTTATTGTAGTATGCCACCTAGCATCAAGATTTTTATGCAAGGAAGTAGGTATCTATCCTTGTAGCTCCATCAACATTTGGCAACACTTGTTCATATTGTACACTAACACATCTTCAATTTTTTCTTGGTCCCCCTTCCGAAAATTTATCATAATACTTCTTAACTCCAACAATTATATGCCACTTTCTCACTTCATTGAAAATATTATCAACAAAAAAAAATAATTTAAAATTTGGTTTAGGCTTAAATTAATTAGTAGTGGGGGAACCTACCACATTAGATTTCTTTCCTTCAGCCTTTAGTTCCTTCTTCTCTTCCTTTGACTCTATTCCTTTAGCTTCTCCATGTCCTTCTTTTTATCCCTTTTATTTTTCATTCTTTCTCTTTCTAGAAAGCTTTGCAGTAGTGGCCTCCTTGGCTCTTGAAGGCTCAAATTGTGTCTTCTTGACTAGACTTCTGACTAGAATCTTCACTGGAGTTTTTTACTCCTTTATTGTAGTAGCAACTCTTTTTTTCGTACTAGTTGAGGCACTACTACTTGCACTAACTATTTCAACATCTTCATCTTTTATTGTTCCTGAAATGCTATCTTTTTCAAAAACATTCTTGGATCTAGCTTTCTCACTTTTCTCCTTTTTAAAGCCATCTAAATCATAATTGTTCCACTCCATTTCAAATTTCTTCTCAATAACTGGTTTCAACAATTCATTATGCACTTGGAGTGACTTCTCTTTAAATGTCCCAAACCTTGGAGTCATGTGATCTATTGGGTGAGCTACCAAGTTTTAAATATACATTGTCAAAATATCTCCATCGACTTCTTAACCCATAGGCATGACCCATGAGGTTTGTTAGAGTTCTTAGGCACTAAGATGGGGGCTGAATTAGTGCAAACAAATTTAAAACTAATTCAACCACCAATATAATTAACCTTACTAATGCCTTCCAAATAGTAAAGCATATAACTAAAGTAAACAAATAAATGATAGCGATATCAAACATCCACAAACTCATTACACATGACACAATGATTTTGTGTGGAAACCCTTGGTTATACATAAAAAATATAGTGGGGATGAAAACCACAATCCCACTACTGCAGTAAATGAGTTTTCCCTATTTGGAGCTTACAATTACCCTTTTTAGAGGGTTTACCCTACTAGGACTGATTAGTACCTTGTTAGAAATACAATCGGATCAGTTAAGATCTACCTTGTTAGATGATTTCATAACTCTATTAAGAGATTACCCTTTTAAGGGATTTACAATAGCGACCTGTTAAAGTTCACCTAGCTAAGGGATTTTCTTGTAGTAAGTACTACAAAACAATAAGTTGTTTGATCTGGATGTAGCATTAACTTCTTGAAAAATACAGTCCATTTCTTTCTCTATGTAAGTACTCACCAATCTAACTCTATCAGATCTTTGATCACAACCCTAATTGATTTCAAAATCAACCGTCACATCCTTCACAAAAATATCATAATAATAACAACATAACAATAACTTCAATATGAGTAGTACCACATACATACATTTCTAGCACCAACTTTATGAGAATTAAATATTTTCCCTCCAAAGTGATAATCTTAATGTAAAACACAATTTCTTATGATTGTGTCGTCTTGCAATAAAATTTGCATTATATTTCTCCAAAAAGTCAAACATATTTTAACTTTATCATGTGCCACTCTAAATATTCCCAAAATAATATCCTTGAATCCATAATTAAATCCTTGTGAATTCTATCACCATTGTTGTTGTAGACACCTAAATCTAATCACATAATTAAGTAATCATATTTAGTTCTCTCCTAAGGCATTTCATTAATTAAATATTATTTATTTAATTAATTTATGCCATCCCCTAGTTAATTAATTTAATTAATTAACTATAGCCCAATTAATTATCTAAATGACAAACCCATAGTCTGATGATTAATTAAATCTCCTTCTTCTATTAATTAAAATGGACACCTTTATCTATTTAACTTAATTCACAAACTCCCATTTTCCTCCCACTTGGAATTAAATAATGCATTTAATCAAACTTGAGCACATAGCCCCTAACTTTAACCCCTAAAAAAACCCATCCCAATAACCTAACCTTGAGTTCCTACTCAACCCAACCCATTCACACATACTAATCACCCTTAATTAGCTAATGACTCATGATTAGCTAATCCAACCCTTCGCTCATTCTCTCTCCTCCCATCACATCCTCCTAATTCTCCCACTTTCCTCCTAATACAAGCCTAATCACCTCCTAGACATTTTCATAATCATAATCCATGGGTTAAGAAATCCTAACCCAACCCAAGTCAAGCCTCATGTCACATCCTCACATCCCCCAATTCCTTCATCTCATGTCAACCTTAAATGCTCTTACACACCTCTTACACACTACATCCCCTTCTTACACATTTTTCCCCTCACACATCTCCCCAAAATGGTCACATTCTCCCATACCTTCCAACCTCTCCCATTGTGACACTTGTCACAAGGAGATGCATTTGAGAAAGCACAATCCATGTGCTCCCTCTCAAATGTATCTTGACCCTTCCTCAAGTTTGCATCTTGAATGTCCATTCACCTCTCCTCTTGCCTATAAATTGAACCCTCATCTCTTCACAAATCATCCACCTTTTATGCAAAGTTATCATGCCCATTTGTGAGCCAAAAATCTCATTCATACCCTCATAATGCTAAAATTATCACTCATCCATTGAAGAATCTTTTGAAGCTTGAGCATCATTCTTTGAGAACACATTCCATCCATAGGAAATATCTACAAATCAAGAAAGGCTTCTTGGGTGCTTAAGGTTTGCATCCACATTTGGTTTTTTAGGCTTTCCTTTGTCTAATCTAGATGTTGTAATGTTTTACTTGTTTGAATGCTTTAACTTGTTTATGGTGTTTTCTTAACCTCTATTTCATTGCTTACATTTTGTTATGCCTTGTCAGACCCACTTCTTCTAGGGTCATTTCTCTTTTAATTTCATCATTTTCATTTTGCAACCTAACCAAAAAACTAATATTTTTTGTTGTTTAAGTGTCTTTGCAAGGTTTTTTGGGTCTTTTGTAGATTTGAGAGGAAAGATAAGGCATATGCGCTGACATTCTCACATTCAAATTTTGCACAATAAGAAAACAAAGACCTTCAGGATTGAGAGTACATTTAGCAGGATCACAAGTACAATCTGTGTGATCACATTCCCATAATAAAACTTCTATCTTCTATCTTTTTCTGGTCTCGGGTCACCAGTTTTTTTTATAGTCTATAGGATCATGAACCTACAATGTGGGAATGAGATTTTACTATGCAGGATTGCACTATAATATTGTAAGTAATAAGGAATTTAAAGATAACCAAAAAGCCTCAAAATTTGTACTTGCATACCCCCAAACACACCTATGGGATCGCAAGTTGACCTTGTGGGATTGCGGCCACATTTATCACATTTAATTCTATCATTACCATAATATTTAAAATTTTGTCAGACTGACAAACCTGTGGGATCATAAGTACAATCCATGATATCAGAATTTTTTCTATTGCGGGATTATAGGTAGCTTTGGTGGGATCGCAAATTATTTATTAAAAAAATAATTTACTTATTTAATCCTAAGGTTTTAAAAATAACATTTCATGTACTGACAACACCTCATTATTTCAATTTGGGTTTAAAATCAATAAAGGCTAAAATCAAACAAGGAAAAATTTCACATTTTGAATTGGTGCTTAAAAATGAATGCAATCAAATATTGAATACTTAAAGAGAAATTGAACAAAGAAAATCTCATATTTCATTTTGGTGTTTAAAAATCAATCAAACAAAATCTTGAATTCCTAAAGGATAAAAAATATTTTCTAAAAGTTCAAAGCATTTCAAATTTTAATAGGAAATAACCTTGCATGATAACAATGAGTGTTTGATGTTCTAGAATAGAAAACACTTAGTCTAAATCTAGGTTCAATTTGGAAATGAGCACTTTTTGGCGTGTTTGAAGGAGTGTTTTTCAACACTACCTTAGAGCTTTTTATTTTTTGCAAAAAACCTTGTTAAAAATATGTGACGTAAAATAAATTAATTTGTATATGTATCCTCTCCCCTCACCTTTGTGGAACTTGGGTGAAGAGAAAGATCAAGTTCAATTGACTTCACTTCTAGCAAGGCCTATCTAGAGAGAAGTGCTTCCTCTTTAGAGAATGACCTCAAACTGGTAATTCTCAGATCGGTATATAAACAAGGGGTTGAGAAAATTTTTGCCTTATCCTCTCAAGCTTAGGCAAGGTGTGTTAATGGTAGTCTGAGGTAGGTGAATATCCCTATGATTTCAGCATGGTCAACTAGGCTCTTAAGTGAGTCACACGCGTACAAACTAATTGGGAGGACACCACAAATCTTACTAGAAGCCATTAATTAGAAACCTACCTTATCTACCCTTGAAGGCTTTCTAACCTTTGTGCAAGGAGACTAGTAATCTCCCCAAGACACTCATCATATCGTGCCATCGTTGAACGCTTAGAACCAGATAATAGGACATCATGACTGGAGCCATTGTGTGCTTGGTGATGGTTGTATTCTGATTAGCTATTGGATGTGTTCCTATGTCAATGATAAAAGGTTTTTTAGTCACATTGATTCCTTAGGGTAGAAATTGCTTGTGTGTGTTTTTGAAGTTACCAAGCCCAATGAAAATATTTGTTAAAACATACACAAAATGAGGTTACAAAGTTTTTAGCCAAAGAGATTATTTGCCTATTTTCCCATAAGATTTCTTTGTCTCCTATGGGATTATTTGTCAAACATTCCCAAAAAAATCCAAATTTGTCCAAAATCAAGCCAAGATACACTTACGACAATCACTTTGTAGCTTGATAGATTTGATATTAATAGATTAAGGATATTTTTGACTTATGACCGAATCAGTGAAACACAAGAAGGCCAAGTTACCAACACAACATGTGTATCAAGAGAAAATAGTTGCCGAAAGGAAGCTCAAAGATCATCAACCCATCATAGCTACAACCCAAAAGGAAGACAAGTACCAAGAAAAGGTAGATAACATGGGTTAAAATGCAAGAATCAAGCAGTTCATTACATGCTTCCAAGTAAATCATCCATTTGTTAGACTTGAAAGTGAAGACTAGAAGGCATATCCCATCCTTTTCAAACTTGCAAGACTATTTCAACACCCTTCCATCTTAGATCATCTCCTAGGTGCATTTATGTCATTACCTTAGAAAGCCTAAATTTAGTTAGAATCATCCCTTATCCAAATCCAAATCCCATATCACCCACTATCCAAAAGCCACTTTGAGTTGCTCAAAACCTTATCCAAAATCAAAAGAATCTTAGCTTAAACTGTTCAACTAAGAATTGTCTAGGATAGCTAGTACTTACTCTTGTAAGCCTCACCATCTTGATCCAGAGATTGGCTCGCACCAGTAAGGATCCTATTGTCTGAAGATCATAAATCTATCTAAGGGAAAAAAATCCTCGATATTTTGATCCCATATCAAGGAAATCAGCTCATTCTGACTTTTATCCATCCATTGTTTAGGACATTACAAAGTCCCGCATCATTTAGGTCCTTCTCATCTAAACATCTCAGGTCCTACATCTAGGTCACATCATCTGCAATAAGTCTAGAATCATATCGTAAACATCCCATTGTCACATCTCCATTCTTTGTATCCTAGGACTTTGCATTTCATGCTTGTTGAGACATGATCAAAGAAGAGGAAAGGAATGGACCACAACCAAGCCACTAGTTCAGAAGATCCAAATGATCCCAACAGTACCATGGTAATAGATGACCCTCAACCACCACTAGTTGACAATGTGTGGGTAGACCCCACTGAAACACCCACCGCATATTCTATGGAAGTGTTCATGTTCCATCTAGGACATGCACAAATTGTAAGTACAATAATAGCGTAGAACCATTTGGCCATTTTGGAAAACTATGCACTTGAGCGTACTCCCATTCCACCTCACCTATGGACTTTCGATCCCACAAGACCCATACACATCACCACCAACACCTATCCTTCTAGTGTCCAACAAATACATGATCCCACCATGCCTTTATCTCACGCAACCTCACCCCTTCCCCATCTCTTGTAACTCAGTTCTACAACTCTCACAGTTCAGAAAATGACACAATTAGTTCCCTTTTCTATCATGGGTGTGCCACCTCCACCCTCCATGTCACAAATGGCCATGTATTCATAAACTTGTGCACAAGAACCACCACCACCCTCTATGAAAAACCCCACATAGATAGCTCCCCCACCTATCACAAGTCAAGATTCAACATCAACATCATTTCCCTAGGAGGAAACACAAACATTCCCCTTCGCTACTCAACTCACATTTACCTAGCCTATTGCATAGCGAACTGCAGCACAAGTTCTTCAGCCACCCTTTGTTACAAGTACACAAGCCCAAAAAATCACTTTTACAATAAGAATACCATTTATGGGATCCCAAAACCCTCCATCTGCATCACAAAATCCTTCCTTTTCTCCCACGTTCGTAGCCACCTCCACGTCACAACCTGTAACAAGAACCAGTGTTTCTTGGGGTCTCACCCAAGAAAAAATGTATGCCTTAGGGATACCAATGCAATCGCACATATCTCATCCCACCCATGCACAAGAAACCTTTCCTCATGCAGCACAACAGCTTCCACCACCTCCTTCTGTTGCATCCTTTCCCACTTTCACTAATTATCTCTCTATGCCATCCATCATTTCTCAAACTATTCCTCCACCATCGTAGCAACTTAACTCTACTCATCTTGCTAACTTCCTCACACAACCACCCATTGTACATACCTAGGCCACCATCCGCCCTCTCAGTAACATGGGTATGGGTCCTTCATACGTAGGACAAGCCCAAGGCCTATCTCATCATTAGCCCCCACCATTCTATCAACCTCCCCCAGAAAAATAATATTCCCCAACACAACAACCTAATCCTCTAATCCCCCAACAACAAGCCACACCATACCCCACCCAGAAACAAGCATCAACATTGCAGCAACAATACATTGCCAAACAAGCCCTTCAAAACCCATTCCAAACCACATTTGTGGCAGGACAATCCCCCTACCTAATTCTGTAGTACCCTTTGCATATCCCCCCATATTCACTTTCACCATCTAATCCACTCCCAATGGGAGTACCCACTCCAACACTTGTCAACTTGGAGTGGGAAGAAATGAAGAATTCTATCAAAGAACTCAAGGCTGGTAACGAGAGAAAAGAGTTCAATTTCAAAGAGGTTTTTCCATACCCTTTTGACAGATCCATCATAGCAATCCCTTTCCCAAAACACTTTGAAATGCCCAAATTTGATAAATATAGAGGAAAGGGAAATCCAGTCAACCATGTTAAAGAGTTTTACATGGCATGCCAAGAGGTGGCTTATAGAGACAATTTCCTCATGTTCCTCTTCCCCAATATTCTAGGAGGGACCACCATTGAATGGTTCTACAAGATACCATATGGCTCTATCACCACCTTTGTCAAAATTTCAAAGAAATTCATGGCCCAATACATGCACAACATTGAAAATGAGCTCTCCTTGCTAGACCTATGCAATTCCAAACAAAAGGGAGGTGAGACTCTGGCTGATTACTTACAAAGATGGAAAAACCTCACCATGAGATTTTCATACCAACCGCCAAAAAATATCTCACCAAAATACTCATTAATAATTTATACCCAAAGTTATCCCACTCCATGTGAATGAATTTCATAAAAAATTATCAAGATATAAAGGGAAAAGGAATGGACATAGAACAAGGTCTTTTGGATGATGGTGACATCATACACTACAAGGAGAGCTCACAAGATAGGTCCAATAATGATCAACTTGACTACTAGAATGAAATAAAAATATGGTCACAGATGGAGCTACAGATACCAAACATTTTCAAGTTTTTGTGTTTGGTCCCAATCCCCCTCTCCAAACATACCAGCAACAACTACTTGCCTATCAAAAATTGTCTTTCCATCCTCCCACTAATAAAACCAATGCCATATCTATCACTCAAGTCCAAAACAAGCCATGCATCGAAAATAATCAGGAATGCACATTCACTCCCCTTGGAGAATCCTTGGAATCTATCTACCACTATATGGATAGTGCTAATATGATCATATACCCAAAAACACAGACATTTGATGAGTCAACACCTAAGCTATCTTAGTACAAGGATAATGAGTATTGTAACTATCACTATGTCAAGGGATGTGCTACTGTGAAGTGCATGAAGCTCAATCACTACATCAAGGACCTCATTGACAAAAAAAAAATCACAATTGATGCCCCTCCCCAGATGTTGCCTAACACTAGCCTACAAATCTACCAAAATATGTTTCCTCAACACAATTCCGGTAAGAACCAAGCCAACGCTAACCTTCCCCAAAACCAAGGCAAGGGAAAATAAGGTGACCACACTAATAGGAA
This sequence comes from Chamaecyparis obtusa, assembly GCA_027943335.1. Classification (NCBI taxonomy): domain Eukaryota; kingdom Viridiplantae; phylum Streptophyta; class Pinopsida; order Cupressales; family Cupressaceae; genus Chamaecyparis; species Chamaecyparis obtusa. The sequence goes on along the minus strand of BSBK01001854.1, from coordinate 206,381 downwards.
ATACTATACCATAGCTTACATCAACTATGACAAATTTGTCAGTTGCATTTCCCAAGTTGAACCTATTATGAATATGATCCATGTAAAAGATGTTGATAGTAAATATGAAGTTGAACCTACTCACAGAGGTCACATATAGGTTGTCAGTGAAAACCCCATGATCATCCCTAGTGCACAATAAAATCTCCTAGAACACCTTGGGAACACACCTGCTCAAATATCCATCCTTGATCTCCTTCACACATCACCCCTTCATCAAGAGATCCTCAATAACACCCTTCAAGAGGCTCATGTCCTTATGAACATCAACACTATCCAGTTCAAGAACCTTGTGGGGCACTTATCCACATCTTCCACACTCTCCTTGAAAACCTTTGATATGTCATTGATTGAACTAGACCACAACCTTCCACCCTACATTGGTGTCATGGTCAATGACTTTGGTTACAAGCAGGTCATGATATTTGATATTTCAGCCCTAAACATGTGTACACTAAATTTTTCCCAACAGGTGGGTTTTACAGAGGCAGACATCTCTCACGAGGTCATCACCATAAAATCCTATGACAACTTGAAGTGTACCTTTGAAGGGACCATTTTTCTACCCATCAAAATAGGCCCAGTAGTTCAAGATATCATGTGCCACATTGTTGATCATCACCTCCAGTAGAACAATCTCCTCAACCATCCATGGATCCACTCCATCAAATTTGTTCCCTCCACTTATCATCAGTGCATCAAATTACCACATTAAGGCACTAAAATCACCATCCACATAGATCCCCAACTCTTCACATATTGTTGTGCGATGGAAGCGTCATTCCCCCACTACACTCACTGTCCTATAATTGACATAGGCACTTTCATTCCTAGTTCAACCCGATCCCATTGCTCCAGAGACCATCTTATCCTCCACCCTCTCTTCTATCAAGATCAATAATAGGGGATGCAGTGAATACAACCTCACCATTTATTTTGTAGTAGGGGCCCTCCCCTTAGACCAGCACACTTGGGGATGTCTATGTCACCAAATAAAAACCCATCAAGAAGACCCAGAGGTTAAAAGAATGAGACCATATACATTCATCTTGCACAAAATTTTGAACGGTCAAGAGTTGGATCTTGATATTAATAGATGGCTATAAAAACACCCCCCACCTTCCAATAGTGAGGTTCTTGGGTATTTTAAGGAAAAATACCCCATATCCCACAAATGAGCCATCGAGAAATGGAACTATCAAGGTGGTGGCCTTGGACCAGCAGAGGATGAAACAAAATATCCCATGGAAGCATCACAAAATCCACCACATTGGGGCCTCCATTTTAATACCCCTCACATTCACATACAAGGACCCACTATCATGACTAGGAGAACCAATTTGCCTAACATGACCCTATTGAATATACGAGATGAGCTCATGGATGCCAAAGACATTCTAGAAAAGGAGGAAAAAAGAGACTATGATGATATTTTTGATGATGAAACCTACATGGGAATTATGTCATCCACCAACTTTCCATCAACCCCATTGACCTCCCACTCCTCCACCCTAACATCATATATTGGAACCAATCAAGCATAGCACATATTGATGAGTTTCAAAGTGAGGAAGAGCTCCTAAGATTCATGGGCACCATAGATCAATAACCAGACTAGGGGAAGGAATCAACATGTGTCTACCATCTCAAATCTGAGGGATATTTTGGGGAAGAGGAATTCTTTAGCCGCAAAATAAAAAATAATAAAGGAAATAAAGAGTCCTTTTGTGAAAATCCCTTTGAGGCACATACTGACTCCAAAATATTAAAAAAAAAGGGTGTATCTATTGCCTAACTTTCAGTCACCTATTTTTTTGGCAATATTGGAGTCAAGTAGTCATCAAGTCATTCTGGTGTCTAGGTCTAAGTCTTTCTTAGGTAGGTTTTCTTTGCCAGGTTTCCCTATCATTGCCTTTCCTTCTCTGAGCCGGGTGGGTTACTTAAAAGTCTTGTCATGATGGGTAGGTGATAGTTCCCAACCTGGCAAGGATATTAGGCTCTCATTGATGATCTTTTCCAGATGAAAGTTGTGAAATATTCTCCAGGCATGTACAAGGGACCTGATGGAAGTCTTCTCATATGGTTGATGAAATAACAAGTCTAGCATTTGGAATTTTAGAGATTCACTTTATGGGGCAGTGTGTGCAATCCAGTTGACAAGACTTCTCCTATTCTAATGTGTGCAATGGTTATAAAAGTATAATTTGCAAGTGGAGAATATTTGGTTACATTGAAATTCTGCAAGTCAAGAGGATCTTAAGTTGTGTTTCCATAGATTGTTGATGCAAATGTAATGTTGTCATCTCAATTGGACTCCATATGGTGTTATGATCTATAGGCTCAGAATGTGAAGGATGTATCTCAAAATGGAAATTGTTCTTGGAAAGAAAGTTTCAACATTAGCCTATGCATTAAAATCATTCAGGGAGGTTTAGATGCTCAAATTCAAGAAATTAAAAATTGAAGTTGCTTTGACTAGTCCTGGATTATATGAAGATATGAATACAAAGGCCTCCAAAGTGTTTTAAGTTTATTTGAAGTTCCTAAACAAGGTTCAATATGATGGAAATGAACAGGCAACTCCATTCTACCTTTCGGCCAATGGGACAGCGGGACCTGAGCTATGATATTAGATCAATGGTTCCCATTATCCCTCCAAGCTATTGAAGATTCATTACGGGATAGCGGGGATCTTGCCACTTGTTGAGATAGTTTTCCTGCAAGCTTCCTGATGTTGTTACCGAGCTCGGGTCAAAGAAAAGTGTGGCGTATCTTTGAAATGTTTGAAAATCCCATGTAATTTCAAAATCAAAGGACTCCGCTTTGCCTTGATTACGTCATATTGCCTTTGAGGCAAAATGGGATCCTTCCACATGTCCAGGTGGTATCGAAGATGTTTTTTGAGTTGACCAATCATGCGACCATGAAGCCTGCTGGGACCCACATATGCCAACAGCACAAATACGATAACATAAGCTGAGCAGGGAAAGATCCTACATCCGACGGAGGGCGTATGTTCGCAAGGGATCTTGGAGATCTATGTGAAGAAGTGACAACCATTGATCTTCTAATGGTGGGCCCAGTAAGTTTCTCACAGTCGCTAGGTCAGAGAAGGAATGAAGTACATTCGGCGGTTAGGGAAGATGACCGCACGGTTTCATGACTAATAAATAGTTAAGAGATAATGTAAGCTAGGCAAGCTCATTTTGAGCGGTCGCATGATTGCAAGAGTTTAAAACATCCTATGTGATCATGCAAGAAGAAGCCACGTGGAATGGTGGGGTCACGGGCTCTTATTTGTAGTCTCCATATCTATGGTCCCCCCTTTGTCACATGACTGAGGAAGATGTTTTGCGATCATGTGGGATCTCACCACATGTCCCTCGGTGGGTCCGGAAGAATTGTTTACGATAGAAAGCTTTAAATATCCTTGATCAATGGTTCCCGCTTTGATGGGATGATAGGGAAGATTCTAAGTGGCAAAGTGATCGCATGATCGCAAGAGTTTAAAACAAGTTATGTGATCATGTGAGATGCGAACATGTGTCTCGCGGTGGGGCCAAGAAAAGTTTCTCTGTAGTTATAAGATACTGAATCGATGGCTTTCGCTTAGTCTATATGGAGTCAGAGATTCTTAGAGGGATAGCGGGATCATGACAGGTGTAAAGTGGTGGGTCCAAAGGCATCCACACCATGTGGCTTTCTAAAGGAAAATCAATGGTCCCCGCTTTTCCGCTGTGGTGCGGAAGATTCTTAGAGGCAACGCGGGATCTTGACGTGTGTCTAGATCACTATTTTTGTTTGATCGAAAAGCATTACATTATTTTCATAGAGATGGCCTTGATGGCGGAAGAAAGAAGATGGAAAAATAGTAAGGGAAGTACATGAAAGATTGGAAGCTAGTAAAGTCCCTTGCTTGCAATCTATGACTCGTGAGGATGTCCTAAGAACACCGAGAAGCATCGCAATGGAAACATATGTAAGCAGTGACCTTGGTGGTAAACAACAAGCATACATGGACACTCATATTCATGCCTTTGCAAGAGGAAATATGCAGAACAATGCGGAGCAAATGGGATCCTACAGAAGAACAACAATTTCAAAGAACTAGATAGTTTTTGGTGGTGGATGAGTAGAGAGATTGGTGGAGATAATGAGGACTCGCTGGTGGCATTTGATTCTGGTATGTATTGGAACACACGTGAAAGTCAAAATGGAGTTGAGGAAGTGTCAAGCTTGTCCTATCAAATACAATTAGATGATGATTTGATGAGCCCTTCACTATCAAAAGACTAGCTGTTCAGTATCTCTGATTTCTCTCCTGACTGGGCATATTCAAAACTAGACACAAAGGTCCTAATAACAAGCAAATTTGTGTGAGGCGTAAAGGATATCTATAACTATAAACTAGCCATGATGCCTAAAGTTGTAAAGCTAGCTAAAGAATTATGGTGCAATTTTACTGATATGCATGATAAGGTATAATGTTAAACATGATGGCATAGAACGTGGCTAGGGAAAATGTGGCATACTTCAAGTTCATGTCTTCAAGTGAAAGTCTGTTCACTTCACATTCTCAAAGGCAAACCATATGAAGAGGTAGATGAAAATTCATGGTCTTTTGGCTTTTCTATTGGTGGTTTCGAAAGTGGTCTCTATCTTGGAAGCTGAAACACTCTATTTTCCCATGAAAGTGGTATATTGTAATCCCTATATAAACTGTGGCAAAGGTAAATGCAAGGGTCAGAAAAATTTTGCCATGAAGAGAGGTTGCAGAGACAACCATACTTGGTGTCAACTCTTTACTGTCCATGTGCTTCCTTTTTCTGCATACAGTCAGAGAGCTGGAGTAGAGGAGAGGGCACTTTTAATTTCTGCATTTTCATTCATGCATAGAGATTGATGTTCAATTTTTGTAATAGATTTGGCTATAGATTGCAAGAAAATATAATCAAAGTATTGTGTTTGTGTGTTGAAAACAAGGAAATTTTTGTTATGAATCAGAGTATTTGGGCAACACTTTTCTGATTACTTTCAATCAGAGTATTGTTGTGGTCAGTTTTGAGCACTTTCTTGCATTCTTAGTCAAGTGGTGATTGGGTGATAGATTAGAGTACTGTCATCTGATCCTGTTGCAAAGATTTGGATGTTTAATCTTCATTTTTAATCTCATGTCATTGCATTTACAAATCTAATAGCATTCTTGCATTACCAATATTGGGAAGTCATAGGATGTGTGAATTCCTGAAGTTGGCTAGGATTAGGATCTAAAATCCGCTTGGATTAAGTCCTGTTTAGGCTTAATTTGGTTTTCCTCTTCTGCTCTCGGGTTAAGAGCATACCCTGTGTTAGTTTTAGGAGAAAAACATAATTCATTGAATATCATTCACATACGGAGCTGTACCTACCAATTCAGAGAAAAGCCAGTAATGATAGAGCGGCTTTTCAACTATTGTATTCAGATAGTGTTCATAGTTTAGGCATTAAGAGTTATAATCATAAGAAATAAGAAAGGACAAATCTATTTACTAACAGATTTTTGGGGACTCTACTAGGGAGTTGGAAAAGAAGATCGGTGCTAAGGATTGTTTTCTCAGTTTATTTATCTATGTTAGAGATTGGTGACTCTGTGTATTTAAAAGAATTCTATTTCCTATCAGAGTTTGAAGGATTTGAAAGTTCTTATCATTCAAGTTCCCAGCTCATGTTTTTGGCAACCAAGAGGAAGAACATATTAATTTTTCAAGCTACATTATTAATTTTCTCTACTATTCAAAGATTGGCGACTCCATTGTAAAAAGATCATGCCTTTTAAAATAGATTTTTGGAGAACTAGCTGGAGAGTTGGTTGCTCATGATCGAGGTAACATCATTATCTTTCCATAAATTTGATTCAGATTTCTGTCACTTTATTGCAATTAGACATGGCTGCACCTTGGGCGGTTGCTACTGGGCCACTTAATTTTGCAACCTACCATCCTCTTCCTTCCGTTTCTAGAAAGAATATACCCAAATTCTTAGGAGATGGAAAAGTTACTACCGATGAACATATAAGAAAATTCTTCACAGCTATAAATGTTTTAGGTGTTAATGATGAGGATGTTGCTGTCCGGTTATTTGTTGAAACTCTTACTGAGGTAGCTACAGACTGGTTCTATCATTTAGCCGATGGATCCATCACTAATTGGGATACCATGAGAGTAGCCTTTGAAGATCATTTCAAGATTGTTGAGGATGAATATGATTTGATGACTAAACTAACATCAACAAAGAAGTTATCTTCTACAAGTATCAGAGATTTTGTTGCAAATTTCAATAAGATCATTCATAGAATTCCAGCAGCAAATAGACCTACAGCACGCAATCTAAAAACATTCTTTATCAGTGCTATGCCTTCTGACATAGGCTTTGAATTGAGAAGATCCAGACCTACAGATTTGGAGGCAGCTCAAAGAATTGTTCTAGAATTGGAGGATGACATGATTACTGCAGGTATATGGAGTCATGAAATTCATAATGAAGTCAACATTAGTGAATCTACTTCACAGGAAGAGTTGATTCAGAAATTGTCTAATGAGCTGATTGCTTTGAAAAGACAGCTCCCAAACTTTAATAATTCATATCAAAGAATTTTTTCAGAGCAGGCTAGTGAATGCATTAATGAACCTTTGCAAAGATTAGCAATTTGCAATAAGACTGAGTCATTCTCCAATGGCAACTGTGGGAATTTATTTTTAGATTATGAATCAGACTCAGAGAAACAAGATGCAAAGGGGCTAGAAGCACAACTTTCAGCAAATGAAGGCATCCTTTTTAGTGATAAAGAATTGGTAAGAATAGTAGATAAAGATTTTTCTTTCATGCCTACATTTACTTCTGATCTAAAAGGTTTCAGATTTGAAGAAAATAAGCATAAACTTTTGCATGAAGTTTTTGTTGAAAATAATCAGATAGATAATACATCTCTAGAACATGAAAAGTTGAATTTCATTGAAGATTTTGGCAAAACTGATTTTCAAGTTGCAAAGGTTGATGGTGATCCTGTTTGCCTTGAAGAAAATATTAATCCTCTTAATGAGTTTAGTATTGAAAAGAAAGTGAAATCTGAAAATACAGTTGAGGAGATTACAAGCAAAATTGAAATAGAAGTAGATGGGGATCTTGTTTCAAAATGTTGTCTTCTTGAAAATTTTCCTAAGACAAATGTGCTGGCCGCATTTAGTGGTCATCCTACTAAATCTGAGAATGTAGATGTTGAAGAGGAAAAGATTTCAATGACTAGTGAAGTGTTGAAACGTCATGTAGAAGATAAAGAATTCGATGAAAATTTTCCTGATCTTGGAATGAAGAATGATCAATCCATAGTGTCAGCCACATGTGGATCTTCTACAATCAATTCAAATATTAAAGTTTTGAAATCAGAGGAACATTTTTCAGATTTGACAAATGCTAAAGATGAAGAAGATGTTTCAGTTTTGGTAGAGTCTGTGGGTAATAAAGAACCATCCGGTTTTAGCCCAGGCTTGAAATCTGAAGTTAACAATGCTTGCAATTGTTTTGATGCTGGTATTCTTGATGATTTTGTTGGCAATGAAATAAACATATGTGACTATTTTCATGCAGTATATACAAAATATGATGATTGTCTCTCTCCTTCACCAAAGAAGTTAGAACATGTGGGAAATGGAGATGCATTTTTCAGCTCTGGTTTGAAATCAGAAGTTAGTATTGGCATTGCTTGCAAATGGTATGATGCTTTTCCACTTCTAAAGGATTTTCAATATTCTGATTTTGCTAATCCTGATTTGAAAGTTGATATCTCTACTAAGGATAATGATGGAGCAAATAGAGATGATACTGCTGAAAAAGATGAAACAAATTATATTCCAGTAGTGCATCCAGAATGTGTTGAATATTTTCTTCCATCATAGAAGTTTGAGCATGCAAGAAAGCATGTACATGAAAACATTGATGAATCAGAGATCTATAATGAGGCATGGCTATTTGGAAAGGTCTTGTGGGTCATCATGTTGCAGATAGTTTTGGGGCTTATTTTCAACAATGAAGGAGTAGCCAGGAGTTATCAATGTTGTTTCAGATTGGTGGAGCATCTTCCTCTATTCAGGAAACGTTCATACTTCTCAATTCCTGTAAATGGCCACATATGAATCTTTCCTGGCTTTTGGTCCTGCTGGTGGGGTATCCTCACCTTTTGTAAATAAGTTTTCTTTCCAATTTTGGTGTGTCTAGTGTAGCCTTTTCATGCTTGGTTGTTTTTGGTTGTTTTCTCTTGCTTTGTTTCATTCTGCCCTACTCCCCTCCACCCTCCTTGTATGCATTGTCTCATTTTTCTCTTTGTTCTAGACTCTGCAACCCAATGCTGAAGGCACTTGTCTAACCAGAGATACTGGATTCTCTATGCACTTTGCAATACATATTCCCCAGTTGGAGCCAGTTGTTGCCTGACTTTCAGTCACCCATTTTTTTGGCAATATTGGAGTCATATAGTCATCAAGTTAGTCTGGTGTCTAGGTCTAAGTCTTTCTTAGGTAGGTTTTCTTTGCCAGGTTTCCCTATCATTGCCTTTCCTTCTCTGAGCTGGGTGGGTTACTTAAAATTCTTGTCATGATGGGTAGGTGATAGTTCCCAACCTGGCAAGGATATCAGGCTCTCATTGATGATCTTTGGTAGATGAAAGTTGTGAAATATTCTCCAAGCATGTACAAAGGACCTGATGGAAGTCTTCTCATATGGTTGATGCAATAACAAGTCTAGCATTTGGAATTTTAGAGATTCACTTTATGGGGCAGTGTGTGCAATTCAGTTGACAAGACTTCTCCTATTCTAATGTGTGCAATGGTTATAAAAGTAGAATTTACAAGTGGAGAATATTTGGTTACATTGAAATTTTGCAAGTCAAGAGGATCTTAAGTTGTGTTTCCAGAGATTGTTGATGAAAATGTAATGTTGTCATCTCAGTTGGACTCCATATGGTGTTATGATCTATAGGCTCAGAATGTAAAGGATGTATCTCAAAATGGAAATTGTTCTTGGAAAGAAAGTTTCAACATTAGCCTATGCATTAAAATCATTCAAGGAGGTTTAGATGCTCAAATTCAAGAAATTAAAAATTGAAGTTGCTTTGACTAGTCCTGGATTATATGAAGATATGAATACAAAGGCCTCCAAAGTGTTTTAAGTTTATTTGAAGTTCCTAAACAAGGTTCAATATGATGGAAATGAACAAGGAACTCCATTCTACCTTTCGGCCAATGGGACAGTGGGACCTGAGCTATGATATTAGATCAACGGTTCCCGTTATCCCTCCAAGCTATTGAAGATTCATTATGGGATAGCAGGGATCTTGCCACCTATTGAGATAGTTTTCCTACAAGCTTCTTGATGTTGTTACTGAGCTCGAGTCAAAGAAAAGTGTGGCATATCTTTGAAATGTTTGAAAATCCTATCTAATTTCAAAATCAATGGACCCCGCTTTGCCTTGTTTACGTCATATTGCCTTTGAGGCAAAATGAGATCCTTCCACATGTCCAAGTGGGACCGAAGATGTTTGTTGAGTTGACCAATCATGGGACCATGAAGCCTTCTGGGACCCACATATGCCAACAATGCAAATGTGATAACATAAGCTGAGTAGGGAAAGATCCTACATCCGAGGGAGGGCATATGTTCACAAGGGATCTTGGAGATCTATGTGAAGAAGTGACGGTCGTTGATCTTCCAATGGTGGGCCTGGTAAGTTTCTCGTATTCACTAGGTCAGAGAAGGAATAAAGTACATTCGGTGGTTAGGGAAGATGACCGCATGGTTTCGTGACTAATAAATAGTTAAGAGATAATGTAAGCTGGGCAAGTTCATTTTGAGCGGTCACATGATCACAATAGTTTAAAACATGCTATGCGATCATGCGAGATGAAACCACATGGAATGGTCCAGTCCTGGGCTCTTAGTTTTAGTCTCCAGATCTATGGTCCCCACTTTATCAGATGACTGAGGAAGATGTCTTGTGATCATGCGGGATCTCACCACGTGTCCCTCGGTGGGTCTGGAAGAATTGTTTATGGTAGAAAGGTTTAAAGATCCTTGATCAACGGTTCCCACTTTGATGGGATGATAGGGAAGATTCTAAGTGGCAAAGCGGTTGCATGATCACAAGAGTTTAAAACAAGCTATGCGATCATGCAAGATGTGAACACGTGTCTCACGGTGGGGCCAAGAAAATTTTCTCTGCAGTTATAAGATACCATATCGACAGCTTCCGCTTAGTCTATATAGAGTCAGAGATTCTTAGAGGGATAGCAGGATCATGACAGGTGTAAAGTGGTATGTCCAAAGGCATCCACACCATGTGGCTTTCTAAAGGAAAATCAATGGTCCCCACTTTTCCACTATGGTGCAGAAGATTCTTAGAGACAACGCGGGATCTTGACACATGTCTAGATCACTATTTCTGTTTGATCGGAAAGCATTATATTATTTTCATAAAGATGGCCTTGATGGTGGAAGAAAGAAGATGGAAAAATAGTAAGGGAAGTACATGAAAGATTGAAAGCTAGTAAAGTCCCTTGCTTGCAATCTATGACTCGTGAGGATGTCCAAAGAACACTGAGAAACATCGCAATAGAAACATATGTAAGCAGTGACCTTGGTGGTAAACAACAAGCATACATGGACACTCATATTCATGCCTTTGCAAGAGGAAATATGCAGAACAATGCAGAGCAGATGGGATCCTATAGAACAATAATTTCAAAGAACTGGATTGTTTTGGGTGGTGGATGATTAGAGAGATTGGTGGAGATAATGAGGACTCACTGGTGGCATTTGATTCTGGTATGTATTGGAACACATGTGAAGGTCAAAATGGAGTTGAGGAAGTGTCAAGCTTGTCCTGTCAAATATAATTAGATGATGATTTGATGAGCCCTTCACTATCAAAAGACCAGCTGTTCAGTATGTCTGATTTCTCTCCTGACTAGGCATATTCAAAACTAGACACAAAGGTCCTAATAACAGGAAAATTTGTGGGAGGTGTAAAGGATATCTATAAGTATAAACTGGCCATGATGCCTAAAGTTTTAAAGGCAGCTGAAGACTTATGGTGCAATTTTACTGATATGCATGATAAGGTATAATGTTAAACATGATGGCATAGAATGTGGCTAGGGAAAATGTGGCATACTTCAAGTTCATGTCTTCTGGTGAAAGTCTGTTCACTTCACATTCCCAAAGGCAAACCATATGAAGAGGTAGATGAAAAGTCATGGTCTTTTGGCTTTTGTGTTGGTGGTTTTGAAAGTGGTCTCTAGTCTTTCCAGATTCTGGAAGTTGAAACACTCTATTTTCCCATGAAAGTGGTATATTGTAATCCCTATATAAACTGTGGCAAAGATAAATGCAAGGGTCGGCAAAATTTTGGCATGAAGAGAGGTTGTAGAGACAACCATACTTGGTGTCAACTCTTTACTATCCATGTGCTTCCTTTTTCTGCATATAGTAAGAGAGCTGGAGTAGAGGAGAGGGCACTTTTAATTTTTGCATTTTCATTCATGCATAGAGATTGATGTTCAGTTTTTGTAATAGATTTGGCTGTAGATTGCAAGCAAATATAATCAGAGTATTGTGTTTGTGTGTTTAAAAAAAGGAAAGGTTTGTTATGAATCAGAGTATTTGGGCAACACTTTTCTAATTACTTTCAATCAGAGTATTGTTGTGGTCAGTTTTGAGCACTTTCTTGCATTCTTAGTCAAGTGGTGATTGGGTGATAGATCAGAGTACTGTCATCTGATCCTATTGTAAAGATTTGGATGTTTAATCTTCATTTTTATTCTCATGTCATTGCATTTACAAATCTAACAGCATTCTTGCATTACCAATATTGGGAAGTCATAGGACGTGTGAATTCCTAAAGTTGGCTAGGATTAGGATCTAAAATTTGCTTGGATTAAGTCCTGTTTAGGCTTAATTTGGTTTTCCTCTTCTGCTCTCAGGTTAAGAGCATACCCTGTGTTAGTTTTAGGAGAAAAACATAATTCATTGAATATCATTCACATAGGGAGCTATACCTACCAATTCAGAGAAAAGCCAGTAATCATAGAGCGGCTTTTCAACTATTGTATTCAGATAGTGTTCATAGTTTAGGCATTAAGAGTTATAATCATAAGAAATAAGAAAGGAAAAATTTGTTTACTAACAGTATCCTCTTGTGAAATCCTCTCTAAGATGCTAGAGTATGAAGATTTGCCTCTTCCCCCATCCAAGACTATAGGCCAGAGAAATCATCAATCCTCATTGAACACACTAAGCTAGTCAATCTAGGAACAAAAGAGTACCCACTGATCACCTGCATCACAATGCCCTTATCTAAGGCTAATGATAAATCTTTCACTACACTTCCCCAAGAAGCTACAATCAATTTTTCATGGTCTTATGCACATATGCCTGGGCTTCATCGAAATCTGGTTGTTCATCATCTTGTCATGGATCCAACAGCCAAACCAGTTAAATGGAAGCTTCAAAAAATGCATCCAAACGTAGCCCTTCTAGTAAAGGTAGAACTAGAGAAGCTCCTACAAGAAAAAATAAATTAAGCTATTGAATACTCAAAGTGGATCTCAAATATGGTACCTATCACTAAGCCTTCAGGAGAGATTATAATCTGCATAGACTTGAGAGACCTAAACAAAGCATGTCCTAAAGATGACTTCCCACTGCCCAACATCAATATGATAGTCAACCTTATATCAGGCCATGAGATGTTATCACTTATGGATGGATTCTTAGGGTATAATCAAATTAGAATAGTAGTTGAAGATCAGCATAAGATAGCATTCACGATGTCATTGGAAACTTTCTACTATAACATGATTCCCTTTGGGCTAAAGAATGTGTGAGCTATGTATCAAAGAGAAATGATCGCAATTTTCCATGACATGATGCATAAGATTATTTAAGATTATGTTGATGACATCCTCACTAGATCAAGAACATGATTGGAACACCTCAATATCCTGGAGTGTGTGTTCGATCGCTTGGATCACTATGGCCTAAATTGAATCCTAAGAAATGTGTCTTTGGCGTTACATCCGGAAACCTATTTGGATTTATTGTATCACGGTGGGGCATAGAAATTGACCCAAAGAAGGTGAAGGCCATAATAGAAATTCCTCCTCCAAGAACACTCAAGTAGCTAAGAAGTCTATAGGGCAAGTTACAATCAGTCTGAAGGTTCATCTCACAGCTAGCAAACAAGTGCCAGTCATTCACACACCTATTGTGCGAGGACACAATTTTTAAATGGGACCTAATCTGTCAGTGAAGCTTTGAAAACCTTAAAGAGTACCTAGATAATTCACCTATCCTTGTGTCACCAATGCCAGGCTGACCCCACATTTTATACATATCATCAACCACTATGGTACTGAGGGCACTCCTAGTGCAACTTGACAATAATGCAAAGGAGAGGGCTATCTACTATATCAATCATACACTAGTGGGCTATGAGATAAATTACTCCCCTATGGAAAAAGAATTCTTGGAAATGGTCTTGTCCACTCAAAAGCTTCATTACTATATACTCAGTCACATAGTAAAGCTAGTCTCAAAGGTTCATCCCCTCAAGTACCTTCTCTCAAGAATGACTCTCACTGGTCAGATGACAAAGTGGGTAATGCTTCTCAGAAAATTTGACATCCAATATGTTGATAGAAAAGCCATCAAAGGGAAAGTCATTTTTTATCACCTCACTAAGGCACCCTTAGTGGATGCATAGCCACTGGTAATGGATTTCCAATATGAACATCTTTGCATGGTTGACGAATAACCTATATGGAAGTTATACTTTAACAGATCGTATACATCACACAGATCAAGAGCAAGGATACTCTTTGTCACCCCTTAAGGTGACTACATCCCCAATTCCTTGAAATTAGGGTTCCAGTGCCCAAACAACATTGCAAAGTATGAGGTACTCATCTCTAGCCTTAGAATAACTATTCAATGGAGCATCACAGAATTGCAAGTATTTGGTGACTCCCAACTGATTATCAAATAGTTGTTGAATGATTTTTAAACCAAGGATGACAAACTACTTCCTAAAAAGATCTTGTGGATAAATTAAAAGAATAATTTGTCAAAATATAGTTCACACAAGTGTCAAGACTTTAGAACAAGGTAGCTGATGTGATGACAACTATCGGGTCATTATTGTAGATCCCTTGCAATGAAACACAATATGAGGTTCTAGTCGAGAAGCTACACATACCCACTTACAAGAATGCTATGCATTTTGGTTCATCCAAGTAGTACCCATGGTACCATGACATTCACACTTATCTAAAGAATGGTATCATATCACCCAATCTCACCAACACCTAGCACCAAAACCTTATTCGCAGAGCTTCCCACTACACTCTTGTAGCCAACACCCTATATCATCGTGGATATCATAACATCCTCTCTCTATGTCTAGATTCGAATGAGGTTGTCTTAGCTTTATAAGAGGCCAACACTAGAAGCTGTGGTTCCCACATGAGTGGCATAGTCCTAGAAAATAAACTGCTTAGAGTTGGGTATTACTAGCTGATGATGGAGCATGATGCATGTGAATTTGTAAATAAGTGCCTATCTTGTCAACAACATGCCAATTTGATTCATGCACTAACACAAGACCTGTGACCAATTGCAACCCCACAACCCTTTTTATGTTGGGGTTTTGACCTCATTTGTATGATCACCCCTAATTCCTTGAATAGACACAAGTACATCATAATAGCAACTGAATATTTCACAAAGTGGGTTGAAGCGATTCTACTTCGCTTAACTATAGGTTTTCAGACATCCATGTTCATCATTTACCACATCATTTTCTTCTTCTTCATCCCATCCACTATCTTCATAGACCATGACACTCCATTTGAAAACCAAAAGGTGAAAGACCTATGGGCCCAATTCCATATTCATCAATGTTTCTCTAGTCCCTACTTCCTGCAAGGAAACGGCCAAGCTAAGGCATCTAACAAAACTATCCTAAAAGTCCTAAAAGTTTTCAATGATTCTGGTCGTGACTAATACCTTCAAATCAATCCCACCCTTTGGGCCTATTACACTTCATTTTATACACCCACAGGCACCACCCCATACTCCCTAGTATATTGTGTTGAAGTTGTCCTACCAAATGAGGTTGAAATCCCTTCATTGCATGTGTCCATGAAGAACTACATCACGAACAAAGACTATCACATGGCATGACTTACCCAGCTAGATTTGCTAGATGAGAAGAGGCATCAGGCCTATGATCTGATCATGTACCAAATTTGACTGAAAAGGAGCTTCAACAAAAAGGTTCACCCCCAGAAATTCAAAGTGGGGGACATGGTCCTAAAAGAGAACCAAAAGGTACAAGCCAATCAAGAAAAGAAAGGAAAGTTTTAACCTACCTAGATGGGTCCCTATATTGTACCAGCATGTTTGAGCTCTAGAGCCTATAAATTATCCACACCAGAAGGGAAGCCCCTAAATGACCCTATTAATATCATACATATAAAGATTTTATATGCTTGAACCATCCTAATGATCCTAAAAAATTCATAAAAAAAGAAAAACCCAGGAAAATGCAAAAAACATGAAAAATATAATGAAAAAAGTAAAGAGAAATAATCGTCTAATGGTGAAAACTTGACAATTAGACACCTTGAACAAGTCTGTTGGTGAAAACCTGGAAACAGACACCACACATAGTGGACCATATCATTATTTATCAAAATCTTGTCTTACCATCAAACTCATCTTCCACCAATAGTTGTCCCATTCTTCTTCCATTTCACCCATCCTCCTTCCCAAGGTGTTCTTATCATCGTATCCATAGAAGAGAATTTACTATCTTGCATCCTAAGCTTCATGTATATACCATCACATATCATATCCCTAAACACTGAGCTATATACATATTTTTCACTCGTTGACCTATACCGATCTCCTGATCTTTTTAAACTAACCCCTTGTATATAGCGTCCCAGTGTGTGTTATCTCATCCTTATCTTTTGGCATTTGTACATATCCATGGTTCCTTGGTAGCACCTCAATCTCAAATGCATGACCTACCCCAATAATTATTCCTAGTAACTTCCTTTCCATGCATTCCCCATCACTTTTATTATCCAAGACTCTCCTTTTTGCCAATAAAAAATTTAGTTTGCAAGTAATCTGATTAAGAAAGTCCTTATAGGATGCATCTTTCCTCTTGTCCGACCTAATCCCACTATCCCACAGTTAGTTGATCTATTTTGGCAAAGAACATATTTTGGGTCTCATCATTTTGATTTCGTAATGTTTTCTTTAGTTTTTCTTCTTATTTGTGGCTTCATGTTTGTTCTCTCCTCAAGGTTGCCATGATCCTTTATATCATGGTGTGTTGCAATGAGAGACAATATTTGAGGTGCTGTCTCTTTGGTCTTTTATTTTTGCATGTGATTCAATCAGATGCAACCCTTGCATGGTCTACATGTGATCTTCTAGGTCACATGGTGCATTCGGGAAGTGTCATTTATTTTTGTGTCCCTCGACATCATTTCCACCATGCCTCTACCTAGATTCATGTGTGATGTTGGGGAAACCATGGCGTATCTTTTTGCATCAATCCTATGCAATTTTAGTGACATGGCCTTCAGTTCTTTGTAGCCCCAACTAGCCCCTTCTATTTCTATATCAAACTAAGTTCTCAAACTACATGGTGGTATTCCCCTTCGGAATACCCACCCTCAAGATTCATAAAATCCCCCCTATCAACTCCTCAGTTACACAATCCCACTATCAATCCAAGAAAACACTCTTGAAACTCAAAAAATCTACTTAACGTCAAACACCTTTCCACTTCTCATTCATTCCCAAACCCCTCATCCTGATGCAAACCTGTCAAACATTTCCTTCCATTCTCATCCCTAACCCATGGATTTTTTATTGTGCAAATCCCCTCTTGCCCGCTACCTATCCCATTTCATTATCCCCCACCCCTCAGCGAGGGTCTATTCAGGCAGTGATATGCTACATCCAGCCCCTTTGTTCCCATCCTTGCATCTCATCTCACATGCATTCTCATCCCCAATTTTAATGACACTTCATTCCATTTTCCATGTCATTTAGCTTACATTATTAAATCATGTTCGCATTAATTTTGCATTATCATTTTAGTTTTCATTTAATCATCTTAGATCTTGCATTAATAAAACATTTCATTCACTTTCATCTTGCATTATCTCATTTAGTTCATCACATTTTGCATCAACTTAATCATTTCATCCACGTTGTATCAATTCTCTCATCATAGATTGCATTATTAAATCACTCCCATCCTAGATTGCATTATTAACTCATTTATATTTTAGGTTCATTCATTATCTTGCATTGTTAACTCATTTTAGGTTCATTCATTATCTTGCATTTTTAATCCATTTTTAGATCCATTCATTATCTTGCATTTTTAATCCATTTTTAGATCCATTCATTATCTTGCATTGTTAATCTATTTTTAGGTTCATTCATTATCTTTCATTTTTAATCCATTTTTAGTTTCATTCATTATCTTGCATTGTTAAATCATTTTATGTTCATTCATTATCTTGCATTGTTAATCCATTTTTAGGTTCATTCATTATCTTGCATTGTTAAAACATTTTAGGATCATTCCTTATCTTCTATTGTTAATCCATTTTAATTTATTTATTTATCTTACGTTGTTCATCATTTTAGCCATCATCCATACATAAATCCATATATACATAAATCAAAACATAAATAGATCATGCATCACATATAATAAATCACATCACATCCTACATCCACAAAACATCAGTAACTACATCTCACATATGTAATCTACAAACACACACATCACATAGAAATTAAATAACACATAGGTACATTGTATCCTGCATCACCCATGTATTATTCTCATATCATACTCACATAAAATCACATCACATCCTTCATCAACCACATCAATACCTCACAAACACCATGCATAAAGGATAAGCCCATAACACATCATATCCCACCCAACTCATCATAGATATGTCAAATTCTGGCAAAGTATCAAATAATATCCCAGACCAAAGAATAAAGAATGTCTCTTTGAGTACAAGACTATCAATGAAATACATATACAATACATAGGGACAATTCCCTCCACCAATGAATCATCATATACATAATCAAAGTTTTCAGCATATCACTACCTATCTGCATCTCCTGAGGGAGGGTGCATCTCAACATTGGTGAAAGGGTCAACCTACAGTGGATCATGTGGCGGTGTCATGGAGATGGCTCTCCGCATGACCCTAGGTATTGGTCTCTCCACTATGTTGTGAATACCTCTATCCTGCACCTATGTGGGTACCTGTACTGACCCTTTCTCATCCCCATCTCCTTTGTCATTCACCTCCATCCCCACCCCAGATCCCTCTACCTTAGCCATCTACATAGATTCACTGAGTGACCGCTTCTGACTCTATGACTACCTAGACTGATGGCTCTCCTTCCCTATCATCTATGAAACCCCAATGCTATGAGTTCTCCCATTTTCTAGCTACTACCAGGACCCACCCCTATACCTTTAGCTGTGGTCATAGACTATATTTCTCATCAATAATTCTCTTGATGGTCTAGAAACAATACTACATGGTATATAGCCCAGTACCACCCCATCTGCTCACTCAAGTTTGTCATGTCCCTTTGTAGGCATCTTACCTCCTCTGATCTATCTTGTGAGCTCTAGAAAACCCTATCCCCACTAGAATCCTATCTCTCTACAGCTAGCTACTAAGTCCCCATATCCCTCTCCCCCTATAGTCTATCACTCTCAGACTACAATCCATCTTGCTCCCCCTATATTCAGTCTCTATCTACCCTCAGGATATCTCTCTCCCACTACAAGTGCTCCCCCTAATCTATCATCTCCAAACCATCTTGAAAATCCTGAGCCAGTTGTTTCATTAGGGCATCTCTTTCCCCATGTGTATCTCATAGCATCTAGCTCATCCTATCGAAAGAAGCCTATAGAGATGTGAGACACCTTGCTAAATCCCCACCTCCACATCATGATGATCCTACCCTAGTGACTGCACTGGTAGTGGCCATGATGGTGGTCCCTATGGTGTGGGTGGTGGCCCAACTGGTGGTCCCTATGGTGATGGAAGCCCCTATGATGGTGGTCTCTATGGTGTCGACATCCCCTATGATGGTGGTACCTCTAGTCCAAACCCCCCTCCATCCCCTCCACCATCTCCTCTTGTGTCTCCTCCTCCTTCATCCCCATCCACATCCATATCATCTCCTCCTCCCCCATCTCCATCTCTCCCTCCACCTTTCCTCCCTATCCTCCCTATTATTGGCCTCCCTCCTCTCTGACTTTGTCCTACTACAAGTGCCTGACCCTAACCCTTAACTACCACTATGACCTCTCCCCTAGCTAGTATCCCTAACCAATCCAATTCTTATGGCCTCCAAAAATGAGGCCTCGTACTCTGAGGTGATCCCCCCATCTAAAATTCCTCCAGCCTAATCCCAATGAATAGGTTGAATTGCCTATCATACCGCTAGAAGCCCACCCCTATCCAATCTACCACCAAACTCTGACTGCCACTCCTACATGGTCCTCTAGTACCAGTACTCTGCATTTGGTACTCCCTGTGCATAATCAAACTAGTAGATGACCCTTTTTGGCCTGTATTTCTCTACTATATGCTCACACTACCCTATGATATAGTTGGGAGTTATTGCTTATGGAAACTCTCTCTAGTCCTCTACCCACACTGCTAATCCCAGGTACAGTCACCATGTGATCCCATCTTATAGCTCATCTAGTGTCTCTCTCTAGTAATCAATATCATCCACATTGTGGTATGACAACAGCTTCCTCCAGCTATATATAGTTAGCTCCTCTACCTACCTATTTTTCCTCCTAAGGGCCTCAACATTGTTATGTGCTCCTATGCCCATACCTATAAAAGTGAGGCAAAGCCTACGCTCCTCCCCTAGTTTTCCCCACCATGATATACTATCTACTCGAGATCTTGATATAACTTTGCCAGCATCAAAATGCCCCAGGTTGCTGGGATGTCAGTATCCATGATCCTCACAATCATAAGGAGGATTGTGAGAGTCACAATCATCCCTCCTGTGTTAGGGGAAATGTACCTTGAGACTAAGCCAGACATAAATAAATAAAATCATCGAGTTGGTGATGATGCCATCACATGTCGGTCTAGTACCGACTAACCATATCATAAAATAGGTGCTATGCCTAGCCCTAGAATCAAGGTCACTTCTTGCTGCTATGTGTAGTCACCTGGTACAAGTGATTTACCTTAGATCGACAGTCTGAAGATCTAGTACATGTCCACCAAGATCATCATCATCTCCCTTGTCGATAGATGAAACACCCCAGTCTCTAAATGTCATCTCTCATGGAGTTTTGTAACCATGGACATGTATGTCTACCTCCGCGGTATCCATGCTAGGTACCCTAGCCCTATTGTGTCAATCTGAGTTCACTCTACTTTGGTAAAATACTCTCCCATAGCTAGCACCATTATGTACCTGATGCAAGGGCATTCTTGGTACTTGGTGAAATTGCATGGACGGGTGTATTTTGGCCAGTGTTATTTGATTGTAGCCATAATGAAGGTCTCAGTTATTGAAGGAAGCTTGGTCGCTGAAGGAACTCAATAATCTATGGCACTTGGTGAAAGTGTTACTTGTTATTGCGTATAGTGCTCGGTCAATACTGGTGCTTGGTGATGCTTGGCTTTTTTGGTTATTTCACTATTTCTCGGTAGTTCTAATTTACCAATTGGAGTTATGTTTGATTTATGGGGCTGACTTGGTGCATTTATTATTGGTAGCTATTGTTACAGGCTGACATGTTATATTAAATGTTTGTAAGGTGATTTTGAGCTGACTCATATTGCATTTAATAATTATTTGGGAGAGTTAATTATTTCATCTAGCTGACTTGTGGATGATGATTAGTATTTAAAGGGTGTTTGGGTAGTTGTTTAGGAGATCAAAGGTTGATGAGAAGAATGACATCAGATCTAGGAAACTGGAGTTGGTGAAGTTGTGGAAAAGATCTTGTATAATCTTGTAGATCAAACTGTTATCTGATAGTTTGTAGTTGTAGAGCTAGTGGTTTCTACACTTGTAGACAAGGAGATTTCTTGGAGGCTTGTGATCTCAAGTTTAGATCTGCCTTAGGGTTTCCATTAGTTTCTAATAGTTTTTAGAACTAGACTAGCTAGATTGTATTGGATCTTGTTGATCTTGCAGATTATTTTTTATTGTAATTGGCCCTAACTCGAAAGGCCTTACAATTAGGCATGTTAATGGAAATTACTTTTAAAAAATTGTTATGTTGTTGAGTATTCCACTGTGTTTATTGTTAGCTGCAAGGTTTGGACTATCCCTAATTTGGATCCACCATCTTGATTGCATCAAGTGGTATCAGAGAAAAGTTTGTTCCTGTTGGAGCAAAGGTTGACCTAGCAAGGCTGATCTTGTGAAGTTGATCTTGTTGGTGAAGAGATCGTATGATCTTAATTGCAAATATGTGGCACTAACTTGTGGAATCTTACCCTAGTTATTCATGCAAGATAGTAGATTGATCTAACTTGCATACAACTTGGAGATTGTCACAAGGTGATTGGTGTAGGGTTTTTTGCAGAGGGTTTCTCTTATCTTTAAGGATGCCTCTAGGAATATTGGACCCTAGAGTTATTGCAGATCTCTATGATACTATGGAATCTAGGATTATAGAGAAGGTGAAATCAGATTTCAGATCTGAGATGGAACTGATGAAGAATGACATGGTCACCGAGATCATGAGAGTTGTTACTAGTGTACCCTAGAATGTTGGTACTGAAGATGGTTATGAGGAAGCTGTTGAAGACTTTGAACCTACTAGATCTAGTGGTGATGAATGGAGAGATAGATCTAGTGAAGACAAAACTACTCGGTTGCATAGATCTGAAGCTCGGTTAAGTAGTAGTTACCAAGTGGAAGTCTCTAATTTCTCTGGAACTTTGAAACCTGAGAATTTGATTGACTAGATGAGTGAAATTGAAGATTTCTTTGAGCTAGAAGAAATTGAAGATCCTCTTTGGGTGAGATTGGCATAGACAAAGTTAAAAGGACATGTTTCTCTTTAGTGGAAAGAACTACAAAGAGAAAGATAAGATGAAGGTGAAATGAAGATCAATCGATGGAGATTGATGGTGACTAAGTTGAAAGCTAAGTTCATACTGATTGACTATGAGCTTGACTTGTTTAAAAAGTTGTAGAATCTAAAGTAGAAGGATTTGTCTATTGAAGATTATACCGAGGAGTTATACAGACTTACTATTCTATCTGGACACAAAGAACTTGGTAAGGAAAAAGTAGCTTAGTATGTGAATGGTCTGAGATTCAATATTCAGGATGAGCTTGGTATGCTAAAGATTAATTATATTGAAGATGCTTATCAGTATGCTCTGAAGGTAGAAGATAAGTTGAAGAGGAAGCAACATAGTAACTCCCGAGGGAAGGAAAATATTAATCACTCGATGAAGGATAAACCGACTGATGTAGATGATGAACCGAAACCTATGGAATCGAAGAAGAAGATACATAGAGTTATCTTTAAGGTTACTAACTCTAATTGTGGGGAGGAAGGACATTTTTATTTTGAGTGTACATAGAAGAAGGTTGACCAATGAACTGTTGTGGTGAATGAGATCATTCAGAATGAACCTAAATCTGAGAACTTGCTGCTTCGGTGAACATTACTTGGTACAAAGGATGAACCTTGTCAAAGGAGTAACTTGTTCAGGACTTGATGCAAGTCTGGAGGTAAATTTTGTGATGTTATTGTTGATAGTGGTAGTATTGATAACCTTTTTGCTAAGGACATGGTTCAAAAACTTGGTTTCAATAGAATGAAACATCCACATCCTTATAGGATATTTTGGTTGCAAGATGATCATGCTTTGGAGGTTTGAGAACAATGCTTCATTGATGTTCATATTGGCCAGTATAAGGATCTTGTGCTTTGTGACATTGTGGGGATGAACAGTTGTCATATATTGCTCAGTAGACCTTGGCAATTTGATTGCAGAGCTATGTATGATTGTGTGAAGAATGTGTTTACTATTGAGAAGGATGACAGGAAGTTTTCCTTGATGCCTTTGATGGATACAATGCTTGGTAGGAGATGTGTGCTATAAATGTGTCACACTTCTATGGATTATTACATGTAAGGAAACTCAAGAATGAGCCCTCACAAATCGATCCATAGCTCCCTAGGCATGGAGTGCAAGGGTTTTTAAGAATGCTCTCAGCTAGAGCTATTTAGCCTATGACCTTGCTAGTAAACCATGCAATGGGAGATTCAATGAAGACAAGGGAAAGAATGCTAATATCCTCAAGAATCAAGAATGAAAATGCAATCCAATGCTATGCTAAGAATGGAAATGCAAGCTAAGCTATGAAAATGAAAGATGCAAGTATTACAAAGCCTCCTAGTTAAACTAGATGGATTAATCTAAAGCATAAAGGAAATCTAAGCTAAGAATGCCATGAAAATGAAGCTACTATGCAAGAAATGAAACTATGACAACATGTAGATGCAAAAGTCAAGAATGCTCCAAATCTTCAAAAGCTCCAAGATGACCTAGAAAACCTGTAGCATAACATTAACATAAAAAGTTGAGGATCTAGAATGAAGAAGAGAGCTCTCCTTTTAAAGGAAATGAGAAGGAATGGACCATGGAGATTAAGAGGCAAAAAATTTAATAAATGGTGGAGCTTAAAAGAGGAGCAATCCATGTGCACAAATATCCTCCAATGAGAAAATAAGAGTTGACTTTTGTGTCCATATGAGACAAAAAGTGTTTTTTCCCTTTTTATAAAATAAGAATAATACTTTATTTGTGCAACTTAGGATAAGAAGAAAAGTGGGGGCTTTTTATTTATTAAAAGGGGAGAAAATATTCCTTTTAAATAAATAAAGACTTAGGATAAGATGGTTAGCCCATAGAAAATAATTGAATAAATGATAGAGCTACGATTTGATCAAGAATAAGCAATTGATGATTTAGCAAAAGGGGCTAATAGTCTAAGTGACCATTTTTAGGTGTATACAGGAGAAGCCCGAGTATCGGTAGCCAAGTTGAGTTGGTGGATCCTCAGAGAATGAATGATCATTTTGGAGAACAAGCCTATATGTTGTGAAGAAAAGACTTGAAGAGACAAAGAAAGTTGAAGTGGAAGAGTATGAAATCTAAAATGATGGAGGACTTGTCTTTGAAGAACCAGTTTGGGATTTATGTGTCGAATCCTACAAGATGTTCTTCTCACATGTGAACATCTTTTCAAAACTTGGGTGTCTGATGCAGGGGCATTCTTGGTACTCGATGAAACTACATGTAGGTGTGTATTTTGGTGAGTGTTATTTAGTTGCTGCCTTAACTAATGGTCTCAGTTATTGAAGGAAGCTCGGTCACTGAAGGAACTCGATAATCTCTGGCACTTGATGAAAGTGTTACTCATTGATGCCTATGGTGATCGGTCGACACTAGTGCTCGGTGATGCTTGGCTTGCTCAGTTATTTCACTATTGCTCAGTAGTTTTGGTTTACCGACTGGAGTTCTATGTGATTTATTGGGCCGACTTGGTGCATTTATTGTTCGTAGCTATTGTTAAAGGCCAACATGTTGTATTAAATGTTTGTAAGGTGATTTTGAGCTGACTTGTATTGCATTTAATAATTGTTTGGGAGAGTTAATGGTTTCATCCAGCCGACTTGTGGCTGATGA
Source organism: Chamaecyparis obtusa (assembly GCA_027943335.1). Lineage (NCBI taxonomy): Eukaryota > Viridiplantae > Streptophyta > Pinopsida > Cupressales > Cupressaceae > Chamaecyparis > Chamaecyparis obtusa. The sequence continues at coordinate 181,482 of BSBK01001854.1, read as the reverse complement.
TTAGTATTTAAAGAGTGTTTGGGTAGTTGTTTAGGAGATCAGAGGTTGATGAGAAGAACAACATTAGATTTAGGAAATTGGAGTTGGTGAGGTTGTGGAAAAGATCTTGTATGATCTTGCAAATCAGATTATTATCTGATAGTTTGTATTTGTAGAGCTAGCGGTTTGCATACTTGGAGACAAGGAGATTGCTTGGAGGCTTGCGAGATCAAGTTTATATCTACCTTAGGGTTTCCATCAATTGCTGAAACTTTTTAGAACTAGCCTAGCTAGATTGTATTGGATCTTGTTGATCTTGTAGATTATTTTTGATTGTAATTGGCCCTAACCCAAAAGGCCTTACAATTTTGCATGTTAATAGAAATTACTTTGAAACAATTATTGTGTTGTTGAGTATTCTACTGTGTTGATTGTTGGCTACAAGGTTTGGACTATCCTTAATTTGGATCCACCATCCTTGACAACATCAGTACCTCTCTTGGCTTGTCAGCCACTCCATCAACCACTACAAACAAGCTAAAGTCCACTACATCAATTTTATTTCCTACCAAAATTCTACCCAAATGTCTCTCCCCATCCTGCATTTTACCCTACCTCTTTCCCCATATCCTTTTTTCCCCCATTCCTGCAAAGCTAATTCTGACCGCATTCCTACAAAACTTAGTTCTCACAATCCCATTGTCATAGGATCGTGAATATCCCCCACAGTCGTACGGGTGTGGGAATGCATTCTCACACCTCTAACCCTACCACTTTTTTCCCCACCCCAATAACACATGTGTTTCCCTTGAAAGCTCTGGGATCGCGATTCTGTGAGAAATTGAAGTGAGATTGTGGTCCCACAAGACATTCACCAAAATTGGAGAAATGTGCAATCCAATACAAAATCCATTCCCCCCTCCCAAACCCATTTTACCACCAACATTTTATGGGATTGCGATCTCACAGGTACGAGCAGGTTCCCGCCTATCTCGTGCTGGTGGGATCACACTTTTCTTAGCTAGAATAGGCATTAAATGCTAAAGAAATGAAATGATAGAGATGGTTTTTTTATCCTACCTATCAGTCAGGGACCCCATATCATTTCAAACTCAGGATCTTTGCACAATTCCTTAGTTTCCCTCCATGTACTATCTCTCTATACCAATACAAAACTCAAATCACTCTATTTATGAGCTCTAAAGTGTGCAAATGACCTATTTCTAGCCCTCCCGACACTTATTAAGGGCCTCCCGTGACCCTATTTTCTTCCCTAAAGCTTCCCACCCAACATTTCTTCCTATTTTCCTGCCTCTTGCCACTTTCTTGTCATTTTCACCCTCTTCTTCCCCATTCATGACCCTTTTTGTCCTGCTATAGCAATGCCCTACCCTCTTTTTGAGACATCACTTGGGCCCTTTCCTCTTTCCATATTGCCCTCTCAAGGGGGAATCACCTATTTTGAACCTCTTGACCTATAATCTAGTGTATCTCCATCAGCTAGTCAATTCTTTGCATCATCTATTATTTTAAATGTCTTCAAAATAGTGTTATTTTAACACTATGTTAAAGAGGGGAAAAATGTAGACACCTAGATCTGATCACATAATTAAGTAATCATACTTAGTTCTCTCCTAAGTTATTTAATTAATATATTATTTATTTAATTAATTTATGTCATCCCCTATTTAATTAATTTAATTAATTAACTATAGCCCAATTAATTATCTAAATGAAAAACCCATTGCTTGATGAATATTAATTAAATCCCCTTCTTCTATTAATTTAAATGGACATCTTTATCTATTTAACTTAATTCATAAACCCCCATTTTTCTCCCACTTTGAATCAAATAATGCATTTAATCTAATTTGAGCACATGGCTCCTAACTTCAACCCCTAACCAAACCCATCCCAAAACCCTAACCTTGAGTTCATACTCAGCCCAACACATTCACACATACTAATCACCCTTAATTAGCTAATGACTCATGATTATCTAATCCAACCTTCAACTCATTCTCTCTCCTCCCATCACATCCTCCTAATTCTCCCACTTGCCTCCTAATCCAAGCCTAATCACCTCCTAAACATTTGCACAATCTTAATACATAGATTAAGAAATCCTAACCCAACTCAAGTTAACTCTCATGTCACATCCTCACATCCCTCAGTTCCTTCATCTTATGTCAACCTTAAATGCTCTTACACACATCATCCCCTTCATACACATTTTTCCCCTCACACATCTCCCAAAATGGTCACATTCCCCCATACCTTCCAACCTCTCCCATTGTGACACTTGTCACAAGGAGATGCATTTGAGAAAGTACATGTTGGTATATTTTTACCCCCTTGGAGGCCTAATTACTAGATGAGCTAATGTACCCTAGTTTGCATTATTAAGTGGTCTTGCTTAATATTTGCATTCATTTTTTATTGCAAGTACATGAAAGGGAAAATAGATAAACTGCATCTAAGATTACATGTACCAATATTCTGAATATGTTGTACAGAAAGAAAGAATTGAAAAGGAAATTTATCTAAGCTCACACATGTCGTGAGCATAGCCAATGAAATAATTGCATAAATAAGTGCAAATACACATAATTAATGAAGCATAGATGCAAGGGTAGCAGAAATTTCCTGGTAATGACTTGATCTTCAGTGTTCTCGATTTGCTCCTATGATCTTGAACCTGCAAAGAGAGAGAAAAGAAAGGGGTTAGATCCTTCTGATCTAAACAATGCCTTGTACAATAGTACCTATCTACAAGCATGCATATGTGCACTCAGCTATACACCTCTGACACAGGCTGTGCTCAGGGCAGGTGCATGATGAGGCTCTAAAAATAAATGAAATACCATGTTTTCACTAATGCATTTGTTCCATGTGCAGATATAGATTACAACACCCATGATCAGTATTGAGTCTCCTAGTACCCTACACTAAACCAGTGAGGGTTGTCAAAAGCTCCATTCCCATAGAGTTTATGGGAACCCTAACCATCTCAAGGAGAGGCACTGAATCACATAGGGGGGCACTCAATAAATGAGCAGTGTCGGTGGAACACTCATGGATCACAAAGAAAAATCAAAAAATAGCATGGTCAAAGGCATAGATAGATTAGAAGGGGCATATATCAAATCAAATCTATATCATAAGGTCCTCAAATCTGCATACTAAGGAGCAAGCATGCACTGCAATGTTATTTAGTTGGTTTCATCAAGTAATCCAATTTAACAGCAGAGGAGCAAAAGCTATAGCATGGCACAGTGAATCATGATGGCACCAAGTAAATAATCAAGTACATAATGCCAATAGTACATCAACATAGCATTAACGTTTATATTTCATATAACATCTATGCTAAAAAAATAGATCCAATACTAATCAAAAGTCACATATCCAGCTTGGCCTCAAGTTTGAAGGACAGAGTATACCATCTACATTTTTAGAGGATGACCTTATCACATAGTTTGAATCTACATTGTAGGGGGAGAGGAAAGGCTGCAAGTGACCAAACCCATAGTTTCAAGACAGTAGAATAGTGCATTAATAAAGGGAAATACTTGATGTTTACAGGCCCCAAGAGGGTACATGACAACTAGCATATGAGCATTAGCAAGCATAATATGGTGCACAAAATATAAGCATACTACGATAGTGCACAAATATTTTCCACATATGGCTCATAGGCCCATGATCAGTGACACCTACAACATGTTCAGCTACAGGGTTCTCAAGAATAGTGAGCTCATTTCCAAAGGTGATGCCCTAGGAGCATGGTTCTACACAATAAGAATGAATATGTAGCCTAGATAGAACACATCAAGCATAACAGGACCCATCCCCCAATCTCAAATAGTGCCCTAGCAAAGAGCAATTCATGATACCCAAATGAAAACAAGGAAATATCATGCTAACTAGTGGTGTCATACCAACAGCATATTAATATGGCCATAGGATGAGTAGCACCATAGATTAACACCGTACCCTTCTTGGTGGGCTCTCAACATTTTAGACAATGAGTTCAATAAACCTAGGTCGTGCCCTCGAGATACATCAAGCAATGATGGTGAATGCATGGTGCCCTAGCTTCTTGTAAAATAAATGCATATGCACAATTTCCCTGGGATGCAGAGTAATGCAAATAAAGAGCACATATGCCAACAAATCCCATCAATATGCGGTGATCTCAGAGCCAAGGGGATTGCCATGAACATAAAAATGCAGAGAAGGCATTATCATAACAGCATGCCCTAACCTTGCTCGGGCTATATGCAGAGTTTAATGGGTGTCGTGCCTCATCAACACATATCAATCAAACAATAACAAAAATAAAATACATGATCTCCTAGCTCGCAGTTGTTTTTAAACATGGGCATAGGCACTGACCTTGCGGGCACCATGAAGTTTGAAGTAATAGGGATTAGTGAGAAGACCAAATAGCAATGCCACATTTCCATGGCTCACGGGACATGAAGAGTATGAAACAATAGTGCCCTAAGGCTGTGTGTATGAAGTGACACAGCATACATAAGTTCAAGCAAGCAGAGAATTCAACAAGCTCGATGCCATATAGTAGTAAAGAAATATCAAATGTAGGATACAAATCAAAAGGGATGTAAAAGGATGATGCCCTAACTTATAACTACAGTGTCCTCAAAATGTAGTAAAATAATCAATGTGAACATGTTACAGCATAGTGCTCAAAATTTTTTGCCAGTATTCTGAGACCATATAGAGATTCCAAGATCACAATATCAAAGTGCCTTCTAATACATTGATTCTATCAAGAGTAATGCATAACAAGACAGTGCCCTCAGAATATGAACACAAAAATATAGAGCATGATGCTAGACAGGAATGCAGAGAAATGAGTGATAGAAAAACCAAGTGCCTACCTCAAGCAATATGTCGAGAGGAGAGGGGTTGTTGTTTCCTTAATCCAGCCCAAAAATCAAGTGTAGAGCACCAACAGATTTAGAAACTTGCCATTTGTCAAATAAGAAAGTGCCACTGCCAGCGGCATAAGGGTTTCAACAAAATGGCCATTAAATTATTTTCTCCCCTTTTGCAGGGTCGAGACTTTATTGGTCATTTTATCTTGATGTTATGTATTTTAAGCTTGAAAATGGTGGGGGTTTTGTTTGGGGAAATTTCCTAGGGCCTTTGAGTGCGGGGCTTAATTTTAAAGGCTAGGATTGCAATTAGGGAGAGGCCTAAATTTAATGGGTGCCTAAGCATATGTTTGGATATATTCATGTAGTGTGGATTTTGTTAAAATGTAAATGTTCTAAGATGCTTTCTCCTAATTATTGAGTTGAGAATTATCTTAAAACTATATTTAGGATCCACTTATGCTTGCAACATGGTATAGGGGATTAAATTTCAATTGTAAAAGTCATTGCAAAATTCTATTAGATATCGACAAGTGGTTTTTTATAAACCCTTGTCAGATTATCATTTTTAGAGCATGACTTAGTGGGTAGGGTCATTCTTTTGACTAGCTATTTTTAGGGACCCCTCTTTCTTCACCCCCCTACATTCTCAAGAATTGGGCATCCAAATTTAAGAGTGGCATGATCATGGTCCTAGTGGCAAAATTTTATAATTTTGGTGAAGTAGTGGACTTCAATGCACATTCTACATATTTCCTATATATGCCTCTCACCTTTGGTGATTGAAGGCTAGTTCTTCCTTCCCTCATTTTCATGAGGTGAATTGTGTAGCTCCAAGAGAAGCAAATTGATATTTTGACTCCTTTTATTCCAGTTAATAGCAATTTTCCTTCTTTTTCTATAGCTTTGTGAGTTGATTTGATGGATTTAATGTCATGTATTGTGATTGAAATTTGATCCTTTACTTGATATTTTGTTCATTTTTGTGTTTGCAAGCACTGATTTTTCTTAAAGTTTCAATCTATGTGCATTTATATGTGTTTGAGTTCTGGAATATATTTTCCCTCCTCATTTACAACCAGCACCTAATTATTTTCTAAGAGAAGAATCAGATTTGGGAAGAGTTGTGATGTTCAGGTTATATGCTGGATTACATTGTGAGTCTATCTTTAGTTAGTGGATCTATCTAGTTTGGTGAATCACCTAAGTTAAATTTTAGTTATTTCAATTCTATGCAATCTCTCTCCCTTTCCCTTCAAATTCAGTTTAGTTTCAAGTGATACAAACGGGGAAGCTAGCCCTTAATTTGAAGGTTTATTATCAGTGAAGCAGTCCCACATCCTGAGAGTATTCCCATGTTTCACAGGATTGCTAGGTTCCATACTTAACCATCATGGGTGCAATCCCTAGTGACAATAGTTTTTTGGCATGCTCGGTGGGACAACAGTGATCTTTCTCATCATTCACTAGGATTATGGTGTGATCCGCAGTGTAATCAAGCTTTAAGAGGTAGTTTATTCCAAGCACCATGGCAACTCTAAGAGAAATCTACTGGTTTAAGCAGTTCAAGTACTGATAAGTTTTAGGAAATATCTTTTTACTAGCTCATTTGATGAGCAAGCATGTCAATACCTAATGCGTATTCTCCCTATCACCCCCCATATCATGAAAAAGCCACCCATGTGCAAGCATTCATTCCATATCAAGCTAGCCAAGTAGCAGTATATAGTCAAAATAGCCTAGCAACAACAAATTACTAGAATGCACCACCATACCCCCCAACCTAGCATCAAGCATCCTAGCAGCATTCCTACCAACCGCCCTATGAAGATCACCATTGCAATCCTCAGAATCAGCCCCACACCACTTCAAATTCAAGCTCCATATCCTCTTTGTTAGTAGTTTGTTAGGAGCAAATGAGCTCTTTCATGAAAGATTATGTAGAGATGAGGTCTCAAAAGGAGGATCTCTCAAGATAGTATATGGAGGTGGTGACTTTCTCAAGGTAGCTTGAGAGCCAGATAGCAGGTGCTGAGCAGACCCTTGAAGAGAAGAATAAAAAAGAGAAGATTTATGAAGAAAAGATTGAAGAATATCAAGAATTCATAAGGAACATCTATCTTACAACTACAAAAACTAAGGAGGATCTTCAAAAAGAGTTGGAACAAAATGATGAATTCCATGATCATGAACGGGAGACACTTGCCAAGAAGATAGCAGAAAGGGATCAATTGATTAAGAATCTATTGGCACAAGTATAGAGGCAAGAAGATCTAGAAGCCACTGCTACCCCAATGCAAGAAATCTCACTAGATCTATCTGAGAGCAATAAAAACATAGTGTAGTCTTGGAGACCCTCATGGACTATGTATCCGGGTTACGAGATGCCAGCTCTTGTTAAGGAGGAGATCCAGAAGGAGATGCCTCAAGCTGCTGAAGAGAAGCTAGAAGCTTTGTAGACCAGATAGGAGACTCACAAGGTACAAATCCCAAGCTTCTTGTCTAGTAAGTCCACTAGCACTCCTATTGAAATTCCAAGCTTTAGGATTTCTCCTTGAATTTAGAATCTTAGTCAACAGGACCCTGATCTCCATGCATGTTTAGAGCCTATTCATGACCCTATCTTAGATTTCCAGCCACTTCATTCTATTTCTATAGATGAGACACCTATGATGTTTGACTTCCTATATGATAGTGAACCTATCCTACAGCAGATAAAGCCCTATAAGCTAATTCCTAAAGAGCCCCCTACACCTCATAGCATTTCAAGCCACCAAGAAGATGATTTTTTAAGTGTACTTTTTAATGATGATCACAAGGAGAAAGTAGACTTGTTATATGAAGATGGATTAGAGCAGCCAGATAAGGATAAGAAATAAAGTGAAGAAGGTGAAAGCCTAGCTGATTTGTTTGAAGAAATGTCTTCTTATATTGAGCAAGAAGAGATAGTACATGACTTACTAGTTAGGCTCACTGATTGTGAGAAGGAAGATGATGAAGTTGTTGCTAAACTAGAACAACAAGATGATGTTGATTCTATAATTGATGTTTTTTGCTCCACTCTTGTTGATGTTCCCTATCTTCCTGATAAAGATAATGGCTTGCATGTTCTTGAAGAAAAGATTGTGTTTTAGGAGGTTAATGTTGTACCAATGATAGAATCTGGGCCTGTTTGTAATAAAGAGGTGGATGAATCTTAGGCTTCATGTTCCTTAGATCATGAAGAAAGGCTAGTGGTTGTTAAGGACTAGATGCAATTTGATAGCTTGGATGAGCTATTGGAGGTTCCAACTAATGAAGAGGATTTTCCTCTAACTGCAGAAGAAGAAATGGTATGGAAGACTATCATGGAGGGGCAGATTTTTTATCAGCATGCTGAAGATGTTTGTAAGATGCATATTGAGTAGAAAGAGGGGCATGGTTTTATGCTCTCTAGGGGGCATCCTATCAGATATCTAGCCCAGGTGGGGTCAAACAGGATATCTATTTTCAAATATTCCATGGAGAATGACATCACAAGTCCACTCATTAGTGACCAGAAGCTTATTCAGCATCATCAGACTCCCTGGGAGGATAGCATCTATGATCAATTTGAGGTTAGTAGTCTAGTCTACCAAATTCAAAGGTTGATATGCCAGACGGTTCAGTAAATCTTTTTGTTCCATGTTCTCTTTGTTGGCATCAAATATGAAAAATATAATACTCTAAGGAGAATGGGAAGCTATTTTAACAATCCAGTTAATGGATTTGTTTAACCAATTTGCTGAGACTGGTTAGAGTAGGTTAGGATAGGAGGTGTCTAGTTTTTTGTGTTCCCTAAGTGCCTGGCACAAGTTTGATTTCAACTTTCAGTTTGGTCAGGTTAGCAATAAGCTTGAGTAGTTTGCCAGGTAGTCAGCTTCAATTTTTGTTAGCAGAAGAAGGAGGTTGTTTTGTTCAGGAGCCATGTTTAGATTTGAGGCTTTATGAATCTATGCCCAATGGATCTATAAGGTAGCGAGTTAAGATGCTTAGTAGGCAAGCACTCCATAGAGATCACCAGAATGTTGCCATATTTTTACCCCATTGGAGGCCTAATTACTATATGAGCTACTGTACCCTAGTTTTCATTATTAAGTGGTCTTGCTTAATATTTGCGTTCATTTTTTATTGCAAGTACATGAAAGGGAAAATAGATAAACTGCATCTAAGATTGCATGTACCAATATTCTAAATATGTTTTATAGAAAGAAAGAACTGAAAAGGAAATTTATCTAAGCTCACACATGTCGTGAGCATAGCCAATGCAAGAATTGCATAAATAAGTGCAAATGCACATAATTAATGAAGCATAGATGTAGGGGTACTAGAAATTTCCTGGTAATGACTTGATCTTCAGTGTTCCCGGTGTGCTCCTGTGATCCTGAACCTACAAAGAGAGAGAAAAGAAAAAGGTTAGATCCTTCAGATCTAAACAATGCCTGGTATCATAGTACCTATCTACAAGCGTGCATACGTGCACTCAGCTATACACCTCTGACACAGGCTGTGCTCAGGGTAGGTGCATGAGGAGGCTCTAAAAATAAATGAAATACCATGTTTTCACTAATGTGTTTGTTCCATGTGTAGATATAGATTACAACACCCATGTTCAGTATTGAGTCTCCTAGTACCCTACACTGAACTGGTGAGGGTTTTCAGAAGCTCCATTCCCATAGAGCTTATGGGAACCCTAACTGTCTCAAGGAGAGGCACTGAATCATGTAGGGGGGCACTCAGTAAGTGAGCAGTGTCAGTGGAACACTCATGGATCACAAAGAAAAATAAAAAAATAGCATGGTCAAAGGCATAGATAGATTAGAAGGGGCATATATCAAATCAAATCTATGTCATAAGGTCCTCAAATCTGCATACTAAGGAGCAAGCATGCACTGCAATGTTATTTACTTGGTGTCATCAAGTAATCCAATTTAATAGTAGAGGAGAAAAAGTTATAGCATGGCACAGTGAATCATGATGGCACCAAGTAAATAATCAATTACATAATGCCAATAGTACATCAGCATAGCATTAAAATTTATATTTCATATAACATCTATGCTAAACAAATAGATCCAATACTAATCAGAAGTCACATATCTAGCTTGGCCTCAAGTTTGAAGGACAAAGTACACCATCTACATTTTTAGAGGATGACCTTATGACATAGTTCAAATCTGCATTGTAGGGTGAGAGGAAAGGCTGCAAGTGACCAGACCCATAGTTTCAAGAGGGTAGAATAGTGCATTAATAAAGGGAAATACTTGATGTTTACAGGCCCCAAGAGGGTACATGACAACCAGCATATGAGCATCAGCAAGCATAATATGGTGCAGAAACTCTAAGCATACTACGACAGTGCACAAATATTTTCCACATATGGCTCATAGGCCCATGATCAGTGACACCTACAACATGTTCAGCTATAGGGTTCTCAAGAATAGTGAGCTCATTTCCAAAGGTGATGCCCTAAGAGCATGGGTCTGCACCATAAGAATGAATATGTAGCCCAGACATAACACATCAAGCATAATAGGACCTATCCCCCAGTCTCAAACAGTGCCCTAGCAAAGAGCAATTCATGATACCCAAAAGAAAACAAGGAAATATCATGCTAACCAGTGGTGTCATACTAACAGCATATTAATATGGCCATAGGATGAGTAGCACCATGGATTAACACCGTACCCTTCTTGGGGGGCTCTCAACATTTCAGACAATGAGTTCAATAAACTTAGGTCGTGCGTGTTACCCCAATTTTCATGTGCATTCAAATTTGGCTAAAACCTATTCCAAAATCTCTATTTTCACCTTGCCAAGCATCCCTAAAATTTTAATGAATTTATCTCTTGTTTCTTGGCCTCTGTAATCTTTTTAACTCTCTGGTCTGTAGGTCAAAAATTCATAAAACTAGTCGTTGGTGTTCAAAAAAACCCTAAGAGACCCTAGACCATATTCTATTTGGTTGTTACTTTATCAGCCACTTAAACTCATCAATACCCATGTGCACTAATTTCCTATTGGTCGATCACCTATTCTCCTATTTTCCCCGGCAATTACCTTTTCCATTCCACAACTTAGCAAATACAATGGTTCTCTTAGTCACCAAATGTTTTATAATGACCGCTTAATATCTTGTGACTCAGTGACGTCTAACTTCTCTTCAGTCACGCAATTGCTAAGTCTTTAGCGGTCACTTTAGTGGGGTCCCGGTTAGAAGGATCTAACGGCAGGCATATCTTCGCATAAGCCGTTGTCAGAGCATGAGATCTTAAGACGACCATTAGATCTTACAAGTCTACAATGCTTCAAAGTCAAGTGGGTCCAGTGCCATGTTGTCCCATGTCAAAGCTTTTCATTGGCCAAGGGTGACAATTCAGATAATGTGTCAGAGCAGGCCTGACCAACTGAGTCCCTTTTAGATCAATGACTGGTGTATCTTCTCATGGATTTTTTCTAACATATGAGATTATATGCCAACCGTCGATTTCATTCTACTGACAGAGCCATCTCGGGTGGGTCCTCATTTTCTGATGTGCTTGCTTCTAGTATGTCCACATGGTAATGATTCAGCAATGTGTCAATGGGACTAGGTTTCCAATGTTTCAAAAGGCTCTGACATTTGCAGAAGATCTATGGCTGTCACATGTCCATAAGGAGTTTTTCTAACACTTGCAATCATGCAACAGCCATTGATTTTGATTTATCTCTGGGCCTTGTCAGGTGGGTCCTCCTATTTCTTATGTGTTCAAGTTTCATTGGTCAATGGGTGCACAGCTGGGATTTGTCAGTGGGGCCACGTCAGAGTATCTATAGGGATGTCAGTAGACCAAAGATCTACAGTTGTCACTTGATCGCAAGGGATCTTCCAAACCCTTGCGATCTTGCAACGACCATCTGATGCTCTTCCTGCAGGTCGTGGGTCTAGGTCTATCAAACATGCTAACTTGCTCGAATATAATTGCCTACCAAGTGCTGATGAGGACTTCCAGGTGGACCGATGTGTCAGTGGGGTCATGACTTAATGAAGATCTATGATCAGCGTATGATCTGAAAGAATATTGGAAGGATATGAGATCTTGCACCCGCCATTGGATTAGAATCTTGTCTTAAGTGGGTCCAATGTCAGGGGAGAGTTGAGGTGTTTTTTGATGAGGTAGATGAAGTGAATGAGGGTTTGACATGTGGCAATTCTGGGCCCAGGGTTAGTAAATCTTTTTGTGAATCGATGACTAAGGGTTTCTCATGTTCGCTTAATGTAACCTAAAGTTATTAAAAGATTCAGCTATTTAGCGACTGCAGCTAGAGTTAAGAAATGTATCTCATGACTTAGAATTCTCTAGTCACACAGTCACTAATTAACTTAAAAGAGAAAAGGTCAAAGTGGGTCCAATATGCTAACATGCTCGATGCTCATTGGTCAAGACTTCCTGATGTGGACTCAACCTTTTCAAAGGGTTTCACGACCATTTCAAAGTTAATCTGAACTATTCATTTTTCAAGAGATAAAGGATATCGATGGACACATTTTAAAATGACTAGCTAGCCATTAAATTTTAAATTCAAATAGTTCTAAGAAGTTTTTTTTGCCAATATTTGATTTGCAGGCCGCAAGTGGCAAGGTAGTTCAGAGAATTTATGTCTCCAGGACATTTGTAGTTAAAGGAGGATGATGAGGAGGTCTAGGCAACCATCATGGGTCATTTCTTGTCTCAGAAAGGTACCAATTATGCATTCATGGCAAGACTTTGTGCAGGAAAGTGGATGAATCCAGGTCGCTTGTCTACAGGTTTATGTAGTACATGGATGGGCATGCAAACTTGAGGTCTGATCATCCATAATGTTATAGAGATGTATTTATGATCAGATTTGATGGGCTAGGGTTTGATTATTGTATTTAAAAAAACCATGTAACCCTAGTTAGTTTTTTTTTACTCTGGCCTGTGTGCCAAGTAGGAGGTGTATATATTGTATTTTTGGAGCTTTTGAGCTTAGAGTTGGACAATTGTAAAAAAAATTCACCTTTCTTGAGAGTTATCTATGGCATTTTTTCTACCCTCTAGCTTCTACAGTTGTATTTCTCCCATTGATGATTCAGATATTGCAGAGGTATTTTGTGACAATTCTTCATGTCCCTATGCTTCCTTGTTTGAGTCTTCTCTTATTGAATCAAAGTATATACATGTTTTCAATGAAAACTTAGGGTTCTTGATCCCTCTTACTTTTTGAAATTTTGTGTGTTATTTTGTTTGATCTGATTTAGATGCTTTTGTGGGTATACTTCAGCCCCCTAACAGTCTTGTCTCAATCCTACACCGAGTTGTAGAAGTGAATGTCTTCTTGCAGGTCATAAGTTGTGTCTTATTTTTAGGCTCTCCTATGAAACACTTATGCAAGCCTATTCAGTAAGTTGTGACCTACTAGACCTAAGCCTTTCATTGATTCCATTCCTCTATACTGAGATCCAAACCCTAATTTTGGTGCATCACCTAGTAGGTAGTTTGCTTTCAGTCCTTTCCCTTCCCAAGCATTCCTTCTATCTCTTTCCCTCAAAAGATTTACTTTTCCTATCTAGAAGCAAATTAGGGTGATTATCCAAGAGGAACCAGCCTAGAACCTAGAGGTTTCATCTCAATTAGCATAAGTCCCACAACCTAGAGATGATTCCCATGTTATACTAGGTTATCAAGACTACGAGAGCTTGAAACAAGGGTGCAAACTTAGTGTATAACAATTCTGGCATGCCCGGTGGGACTACACAAGAAGTTCATTCTTTGAAAGATATGCTATCTCTGATATACAGATTGCATAATACAGGCTTTTAGAAGTCATTCTATCAAGTATATCTGGTGACTCCACTGATTTCAAAGATCAGGGCTAACCTTGTTTAAGGTTTATGAGAAAGATTGAGACTAGGAGCTCAAAGCCTACTAAATTTTCAGAGTTGCCCTCAAGAAGAAGTCATAAAGGTAGATCAACTCAAAGAAAATCCCCTACAAGGAGAGTTCAATCAACACCTCCTGATACTTCAGAAAGGAGACCTTTTCCCTTTCATTCCAGAAGAAGAGGTAGATCTCTAACCAGAGATCTAGAAGAGGATTCAAATCCAGCAGTGAGTATAGCTCACATAGTTGTCAATCTCCAAATTCTAGCTCCTATAATGGCTAGGTTGTTTTCCTTTGCACCTTTAAACCAAGGAAGCCCATTAAATTTTTCTCAACATCATGATGTGCCCTTGGTGGCACTTAAGAGCATACCTGATTTGACAGGTGAAGGGTAGACAACTGCTTTTGAACACATAAGAGATGTGACTACCATCTACAACATACACAACATAAGTCAAGAGGATGTGGCCACAAAATTATTAGCAGCCTCTCTAAAAGGTAGGGCTCTTGAATGGTTTAGAACTTTAACTATTAGTTCTATTACTTCATGGGATGAGTTAGGGGATGTATTAAGTAAACATTTTGAGGACAAATCAGATAATTTGTCTCTGGTTAAGTAGTTAACAACTATTAAGAGAGACCCTCAAGAGAAAAAGATAGATTACAATAGTAGGTTCCTCAAAACATGGAATAGAATTCTAGTCTCTATGAGACCATCAGCCGACCATGCTTTCCTTTACTACTTACAAAGTTTGAATGGTCAAATTTTTGTCATGATCCAATCTATGGGTGGTACTTCCCTCCCTCAAGCTTTTGACATAGCTATCAGGGCTGAAAATTATTTAATCCAAGTAGGCATGATTGCTAGAAGGCCTCCAATGCCCATCTTCCCTAGCCTTCAACCCATTGCACCTACACAAGTACCCCCATTTACTCCTATTCCCACCATATTAGCACATCGGGCCAGTATGAGTGGTCAAGAGCTAACAATAAGTTTCTCTTAGGAGCTGCAAGAGATAAAGAATAGCCAAGAAAGTAGTAAGCAAGAAATGACCAATTTGTTGCAGACCTTGACTAAAGAGGTCACAAATTTGAAGAAACAAGGTCAAGAAATCAGACCACCATTTCAACCACAAGGCCAAGGTCCTAATTAGCAATATCAAAATCAAGGATAGCCTTATCAGCAAAATAGGCCATCATACCAAGGAGGCTATCAAGGACAAAGGCAAAGTTTTAATGAGAGACCATTCCAACCATATAACCCTGCACCTCTAAATTCTGCAAATCCAGTGAGGGATGTGGTTCCTAGTCAAAATAATATGGTGATGGAGAATGAATGGTGCTTTCCTTGTAATTAGCCTCATAATTAGGCTACATGTTTAAATGGATGGATGAACCAAGCTCTAATGGTTCAAAATGCCTCACAAGCTCAATCAGAGGTTTCATCTAGTGGGTCAGTTCCTCAACAAGAATCACAAGAAAGTGAGACTACTCTTTTCAATTGGGAGCAACCAGACTTCAATGGAGTCAATGATGAAGTTGCTTTTGTTGTCTATACAAGAGAAAAAAGAAGAGCTCAAGACATGGAGAGAGCAGATTCCAATGCCAAAGCCACTACATCTGTAGAGCCACTACAACAAGCTAATCCCATCACACCTAAGGAGGCTCCTATCATTACAAGTAAAGAGGGCCAGACTTTCAAAAAAGTGGAGCCCATCATAGTGAAAACACAACAAAGAGTACACACTGTGACACCTTTTAATATTGTAGACAACATGAAGAAGGTGAATGTCACCATGTCCATGTGAGACTCTTTGGCTCTTCCAGGACAACCTAAAATTTTGAAGAAGGCCATGACAGAAGTAGCAACTCCTCAACCTACAAAAGAACCTACAAAGCCAGTGTTGGTTAACACTGATCAAGAAAAGGAGGCTCTAGGTAGCAACTCCAAAGGCAATGCCACACAAGGTAGGTAGTGGGACTACTAGCACTATAATGCCCAAGAAAGTAGTTGACTAATTAGGACTAAAATATGAGCCCTTCCAAAAGAAGGTTACCCAATTTGATGGATCCTCAGTCAATGCTATAGGTGTGGCTAAGGATACCAGTCTAATCCCACATGCTAGTCCTAACTTCTCCATCCTCCTTGATATATATATTATAGATCTCCCTGCATTATTTGCTATATGTCTTTCAAGGGAGTTTACAGCCAAGATAGGAGGTTACCTATCTTCTGACTGGTCTCACATGTTATTTCATACAAGGTATGGGACCAAGGTCACCATTAAGTTAGAACCATTGGCAGCACACCATATAGAGCCATATGTGTCTAATACCATCAATGTAAACTGCTCTATATTTGATAACAGTGACTTCCAAACCATTAGTGAAGAAAAGACTAAGGTACAAAGCATCCCTGATATTTTTATAGATGAAAGAGCTTCAGAGGCCTAAGAAAATATAATTTGGGATTTTGGTTTGGGAAATTATTTGATACAAGAAAATGGATCCATAGAGCCAAGCCTTCTCAAAGAAGATATTGATTCAGAGGATCAGAACAATCAGGTTTGGGAACTATTTTTTGATGGAGCTAGAAGTAGACATGGTTCTACTGGTGGTGCTATGATAGTGTCCCCAAAAGGAGAAAGGTATTATACTGCCTTTAGATTCAGTTTCTCCTACACTAGCAATACTGCAGAGTATGAAAGTCTAGTCAATGGACTAGAATGGGCTAGAAAAAGAGGGCTTAAGGCCTTAAAATTTTATGGTGACAATGAGTTAGTTGTTAGCCAAGTAAGAGGGATAAGTGAAACCAAGAATGACACTTTGAAAGCATACAAACATAGAGTTTGGGATGTAATTGAAGGTTTTTCTACTTTCAACATTGTTGCTATCCCTAGGAAGCTAAATCAAAATGCCGATAGGTTAGCCGCTATTGGATCTCAGTATGATATTCTAAATAGAATTTCAAAAGAAAGGGATCAAAAACATATCAAAGTGATTGTCAGACCCTCTATTCCTGATAACAATGTCAATTGGCAGGTGTTTGACAATGATGAAAAAATTCTGCAATTCTTGTTTGAAGAAGATGTTTTTTCAGAGCATAATCAAGATAGGCTATCACAAAACTATGATGGTCAAGTGATACAACTTAAGTCTAATAAGATGCCTAGAGGTCTTGTCACCTTAGAGACTATCTTCAATAAGGATGATGAAGTTAAGAAAAACAAATCTGGCCCGGTAGTCCAACAAGAACATTGTGTTGAACTAGAGTTGGAACCAGGTAAGAGCTTACAATTTGGAAAACTGAACACTGATTTGGAAAAGAAAGATTACACACAACTTTTCAAAGAATTCAGTGATTTTTTTGCATGTCAATATGAAGACCTCAAAGGTTTTGATCCTACTCTTGCTCAGCACACCATTGAATTAGAACCTAATGCCAAACCAGTGAGGCAAAAGCAAAGGCCTGTTAATCCCAAGATTGAGCCACTTATGCATAAAGAAGTACTCAAACTAATAGAAAGTGGTATCATCTACCCCATTAAGCATACTAGTTGGGTTTCCATCCTTGTTCTTGTCAGGAAGAAGAATGGGGAATTGAGGTTATGTGTTGACTTTAGGGATCTTAATAGAGCTTCATTAAAAGACCGCCATCCATTACCCTCTATGGAACAAATCTTACAATGTGTCTCTGGCTCTGAGAGATTTTCATTATTGGATGGCTATTCAAGATACAATCAGATCTTAGTGAATGAAGAGGATCAATACAAGACTTCATTTACAACCAAGTGGGGAACCGTGGCTTATCAAAAGATGCCCTTTGGTTTGTCAACTGCAGGTGCTACATTTCAAAAGGAAATGGATATGGCTTTTAAAAGTGTCATGCACAAATTTGTATTGGTCTACTTAGATGACATAACTATCTATTCAAAACATGCAGTAGACCATATCAAACATTTCAGGAAGATTTTTGAAAGGTGTAGAGAGTTTGGGATATCTCTTAATCCCAAGAAATGTGTGTTTGCAGTTCATGAAGGAAAATTGTTGGGATATGTAGTATCCAAAGAAGGGATCATAGTAGATCCTGAGAGAATTGTGGCTATCCTAGATCTACCCTTGCCTCATCATAAGAAAATTCTCCAATCTTTCATAGGAAAGATTAATTTTGTTAGGAGGTTCTTGCCTAACATTGTAGATTTACTAAAGCCTTTGACAGCCATGTTAAAGAAAAGTTTAGCTTTTAGTTGGACCAAAGAAGGGAGAGTTAATTTCTAGGCTATCAAAGAAGCTTTAACAAAAGCCCTTGCTCTCCTAAACCCAAATTTCAATAAGGATTTTATCCTTTATGCTTATGGAGGTCAGGATGCTATATCTACAATGCTAACCCAAGAAAATGCAAAAAGATTGGAGCAGCCTATTGTTTTCTTTAGCAAAGGTTTAGAAGAGTATGAACAGAGATACTCTTTTGTAGAAAAACATGTACTTGTTGTGGTGAAGAGCCTTAAAAAGTTTAGATATCTATTGACCCATAGCAAGGTACACTTGAAAGTTACTCATCCAAGTCTCAAAGAATTTTTTCTTTCCAAAGACCTAAATGAGAAAAGAGCTGGTTGGATCACCAAGATGATGGAATATGACATAGATATTCAAACTACCAAGCTGGTTAGAGGAAGAGGCCTTTGTGAACATTTGGCATTAGATGAGAGTTCAAAGAAATCAGAGCAAATAGATGCATCTCTGGTGGTGTATTCTAAAAAAGAACAAGCCAAGGCAACAAGATAGTTGCCTAATATGATCAATTACTTGAGGATAGGACAATGTCCTGCAGGTTTGGATTCAGCAAAAAGAAGGTATTATAGATTGCAATTTGTTCCTTTTGTGCTGATTCATGAAGTTCTTTTTAGAAACGATCATAGTGGTGTCCTTTTAATATGCATAGATTCAGAAAAGATAGCTGATGTCCTATTTGAGTTTCATGATGGACCTTCTGGAGGTCACTTTTCTCCTAGGACTACTACTTTTAAAATCATGAGGGCTGGATACTATTGGCCATCTATCTTTAAGGATAGTCATGAGTATGTGAGGAAATGCATCAAGTGTGCCATGTTTGCAAGAAAAGAAAGACTTGCATCCTTGCCCCTACAGTTAGTCAAAATAGAGCAACCTTTCACGAAGTGGGGTATAGACTTCATTGGTATGATCAACCCTCCATCTAGTGCAGGACATAAATGGATAATTACTACAACAAATTACTTCACCAGATGGACAGAAGCAATTGCCTTAAAAGAAGCAAATGAGAATGTTGTATTGAGTTTTTATGATGACATAATTCATAGGTTTGGCATTCCAAATTCCATAATCTCAGATAATGCATTAGCATTCATAGGCCTCAAGGTCTTAGAGTGGGTAGTCAAGAATAGCATCTATCTAAATACTAGTTCAAATTATTACCCTAAGGGCAATGGCTTGGCTGAATCAACAAATAAGAATTTGATTAGCATAATCAAGAAGACCCTGTAGGACAACCAAAGGAATTGGCATACTAAACTGAGGTCTACCTTGTGGTTAGATAGAATTACCCCAAAGAAGATTATTGGTAATTCTCCTTACATCCTGGTATATGGTAGAGAGGCCAAGTTATCTATCTCAGTTGAATTGCTAGCTCTGGACCTGGCCACTCAATATGCTCTATTTGAAAAAGGAGATCCCTTGCAGGTTAGATATGCTCAATTGATGGAGTTAGAAGAACTCAGAGACAAGTCAATGCAGGATATGGAGTTCCATCAGATTTAGACAAAGAAAAGTTTTGACAAGAGAGCCAGGGCTAGAAATTTCAAGGTTGGGGATGTAGTCCTCAAGTGGGATGAGTTTAGATCCAATCCTAGCAGACATACCAAATTTGATTCATTTTGGGGTGGACCATTTGTTATAATAGAGTGCAAGGGATGCAATGCTTTTCAACTATCAAATATGGAAGGAGTTCCCCTACCTATCTCAGTGAATGGTTTCCACTTGAAGCCCTGCTTTGAGGTTAATCCCTCTCTGTAAATTTTGTAATAATGCTTTCCTGCTTCCTTCCTATTTTCTAAGTTAGTTCCCTGCTTTTCAAGAAGTGTCTGTGCACAATTTTTCCTCTCTGGTTCTAGTCCTATCTCCCTGTGAGAAGTTTTGATTTTTTATGACCCCATGCCCAATGGATTGTTATAGGCCACTGGTTTTCCATGTCTAGCAAGCTGACATCCAACAAAAATCACCAAAATGTTACCCCAATTTTCACGTGCATGCAAATTTGGCTAAAACCTATTCCAAAATCTTTGTTTTCACCTTGCCAAGCATCCCTGAAATTTTCATGAATTTATCTCTTGTTTCCTGGCCTCTACAATCTTTTTAACTCTCTGGTCTGCAGGTCAAAAATTCATAAAACTAGTCGTTGGTGTTCAAAAAACCCTAAGAGACCCTAGACAATGTTCTATTTGGTCATTACTTTATCAGCCACTTCAACTCCTCAATACCCATGTGCGCTAATTTCCTATTGGTCGGTCACCTATTCTCCTATTTTCCTCGGTGGTTACCTTTTCCATTCTGTGACTTAGTGAATACAGTGGTTCTCTTAGTCCCCAAATGTTTTACAGTGACTACTTAATATCTTGCAACTCAGCAATGGCTAACTTCTCTTCAGTCATGCAATTGCTAAGTCTTTGGCAGTCACTTTAGTGGGGTCTTGATTAGAAGGATCTAACAGCTAGCGTATCCTCGCATAAGCCATTGTCAAAACATGAGATCTTAAGATGACCATTAGATCTTCCAAGTCTGTAGTGCTTCAAAGTCAAGTGGGTCCATTGCTACGTTGTTCTATGTGGAAGCTTTTCATTGGCTGAGGGTGACAATTTGGATAATCTGTCAGACTGGGCCCGGTCGACTGAGTCCCTTTCAGATCAACAGCTGGCATATCTTCTCATGGATTTTTTCTAACATATGAGATTATGGGCCGACCGTCGATTTCATTCTACCGATAGAGCCATCTTGGGTGGGTCCTCATTTGCTGATGTGCTTGCTTCTGGTTGGTCCACGTGGTAATGATTCGGCAATCTATCAGTGGGACCAGCTTTCCAGCATTTCAAAAGGCTTTGACATCTACAAAAGATCTATGGTTGTCGCATGTCTGCAAGGAGTTTTTCTGACACTTGCGATCATGCAACGACCATTCATCTTTCTTTATCTCCGGGCCTTGTCAGGTGGGTCCTCATATTGCTTATGTGTTCAAGTTTCATTGGCCGATGGGTGCACAGCTGGGATTTGTCAGTGGGGCCATGTCAGAGTATCTGTAGGGATGTCAGTAGACTGAAGATCTATGGTTGTCACTTGATCACAAGGGATCTTCCAAGCCCTTGCATTCTTGCGACAATTGTCTGATGCTCCTCCTGTAGGTCGTGGGTCTAGGTCTATCAGATGTGCTAACTTGCTGAAATATAATTTCTTACCAAGTGCTGATGAGGACTTCCAAGTGGACCGATGTGTCAGTGGGGTCATGGCTTAATGAAGATCTACAGCAGGTGTATGATCTGAAAGAATATTCGAAGGGTATGAGATCTTGCACCCATCATTGGATTAGAATCTTGTCTTAAGTGGGTCTAATGTCAGGGGAGAGCCGAGGTGTTTTTTGATGAGGCAGATGAAGTGAATAAGGGTTTGACATGTGGCAATTCTGGGCCCAAGGTTAGTAAAGCTTTTTGCAAATCGGTGACTAAGGGTTTCTTGTGTTCGCTTAATGTAACCTGAGGTTATTAAAAGATTTAGCTATTCAGTGACTGTAGTGTTTGCTGAATCACTTGACCCAACTAGAGTTAAGAAATGTATCTCGCAACTTAGAATTCTCTAGTCGCACAGTCGCCAAGTAACTTAAAAGAGAAAAGGTCAAAGTGGGTCCAATATGCTGACATGCTTGATGCTCATTGGTCAAGACTTCCTGATGTGGACTCAAACTTTTCAAAGGGTTTTGCGACCATTTCAAAGTTAATCTAAGCCATTCATTTGTTAGGAGATAAAGGATATCGACGGACATGTTTTAAAATGACCAGCTAGCCGTTAAATTTCAAATTCAAATAGTTCTGAGAAGTTTTTTTTTGCCAGTATTCAATTTGGAGGCCGCAAGCGGTGAGGTAGTTCAGAGAATTTATGTCTCCAAGACATTTGCAGTTAAAGGAGGATGATGAGGAGGTCTAGGAGGCTATCATGGGTCATTTCTTGTCTCAAAAAGGTACCAATTATGCATTCATGGCAAGACTTTGTGCAGGAAAGTGGATGAATCCAGGTCGCTTGTCTGTAGCTTGATGTAGTATAGGGATGGGCATGCAAACTTGAGGTCTGATTGGCCATAGTGTTACAGAGATGTATTTATGATCAGATTTGATGGGCTAGGGTTTGATTATTGTATTAAAAAAAATGATGTAACCCTAGTTAGTTTTTTTTTTACTTTGGCCTGTGTGCCAAGTAGGAGGTGTATATATTGTATTTTTGGAGCTTTTGAGCTCAGAGTTGGACAATTGTAAAAGAAATTCACCTTTCTTGAGAGTTATTTGTGGTATTTTCTCTGGCCTCTGGCTTCTATAGTTGTATTTCTCCCATTGATGATTCAGATATTGCAGAGGTATTTTGTGACAATTCTTCATGTCCCTATGCTTCCTTGTTTGAGTCTTCTCTTATTGAATCAAATTATATACATATTTTCAATGACAACTTAGGGTTCCTGATCCCTCTTACTTTCTGCAATTTTGTGCGTTATTGTGTTTGATCTAATTTAGATGCTTTTGTGGGCATACTTCAGCCCCCTAACAGTCTTGTCTCAATCCTACACCAAGTTGCAGAAGTGAATGTCTGCTTGCAAGTCATAAGTTGTCTTATTTTCAGGCCCTCCTATGAAACACTTATGCAAGCCTATTCAGTAAGTTGTGACCTACTAGACCTAAGCCTTTCATTGATTCCATTCCTCTATACTGAGATCCAAACCCTAATTTTGGTGCATCACCTAGTAGGTAGTTTTCTTTCAGTCATTTCTATTTCCAAGCATTCCTTCTATCCCTTTCCCTCAAAAGATTTACTTTTCCTATCTAGAAGCAAATTAGGGTGATTATCCAAGAGGAACCAGCCTAGAACCTAGAGGTCTCATCTCAGTTAGCATAGGTCCCACAACCTGGAGATGATTCCCATGTTATACTAGGTTATCAAGACTACGAGAGCTTGAAACAAGGGTGAAAACTTAGTGTATAACAGTTCCCTTGAGACACATCAAGCAATGATGGTGAATGCATGGTGCCCTAGCTTCCTGTAAAATAAATACATATGTATAGTTTCCCCAGGATGCAGAGTAATGAAAATAGAGAGCACATATGCCAACAAATTCCATCAATATGTGGTGATCTTAGAGCCAAGGAGATTTCCATGAACATAAAAATGTAGAGAAGGCATTATCATAATACCATGCCCTAACCTTGCCCAAACTATATGCAGAGTTTGATGGGTGTCGTGCCTCATCAACACATATCAATCAAACAATAACAGAAAGAAAATACATGATCTCCTGGCTCACAGTTGTTTTTAAACATGGGCGTAGGCAGTGACCTTGTGGGCACCATGAAGTTTTTTAGTAATAGGGATTAGTGAGAAGACCAAACAGCAATGCCACATTTCCATGGCTCACGGGACATGAAGAGTATGAAACAACAGTGCCCTAAGGCTATGTGTATGAAGTGACATAGCATACATAAGTTCAAGAAAGTAGAGAATTCAACAAGCTCGATGCCATATAGCAGTAAAGCAATATCAAATGCAGGATACAAATCAAAAGGGATGTAAAAGGATGATGCCCTAACTTATAACTACAGTGCCCTCAAAATGCAGTAAAATAGTCAATGCGAACATGTTACAGCATAGTGCTCATTAAATTTTGCCAGTATTCTGAGACCATATAGAGATTCCAAGCTCACAATATCGCAGTGCCTTCTAATACATTGATTCTATCAACAGTAATGCATAGCAAGACAGTGCCCTCGGAATATGAACACAAAAATATAGAGAACGATGCCAGACAGGAATGTAGAGAAATGAATGATTGAAAAATCAAGTGCCTACCTCAAGCAATATGCTGAGAGGAGAGGGGTTGTTGTTTCCTTAATCTAGCCCGAAAATCAATTGCAAAGCACTAGCAGATTTAGAAACTTGCCATTTGTCAAATAAGAAAGTGCCACTGCCAGCGGTAGAAGGGTTTCAACAAAATGGCCACTAAATTATTTTCTCCCCTTTTGCAGGGTCGAGACTTTATTGGTCATTTTATCGTGATTTTATGTATTTTAAGCTTGAACATGGTGGGGGTTTTGTTTGGGGAAATTTCCTAGGGCCTTTGAGTGCAGGGCTTAATTTTAAAGGCTAGGATTGCAATTAGGGAGAGGCCTAAATTTAATGGGTGCCTAAGCATATGTTTGGATATATTCATGTAGTGTGGATTTTGTTAAAATGTAAATGTTCTAAGATGCTTTCTCCTCATTATTGAGTTGAGAATTATCTTAAAACTATATTTAGGATCCACTTATGCTTGCAACATGGTATAGGGGATTAAATTTCAATTGTAAAAGTCATTGCAAAATTCTATTAGATATCGACAACTGGTGTTTTATAAACCCTTGTCAGATTATCATTTTTAGAGCATGACTTAGTGGGTAGGGTCATTCTTTTGACTAGCTATTTTTAGGGACCCCACTTTTTCCACCCCCCTAGATTCTCAGGAATTGGGCATCCAAATTTTAGAGTAGCATGATCATGGTCCTAGTGGTAGAATTTTCTAATTTTGGTGAAGTAGTGGACTTCAATGCAGATTCTACATATTTCCTATATATGCCTCTCACCTTTGGTGATTGAAGGCTAGTTCTTCCTTCCCTCATTTTCATGAGGTGAATGTTGTAGCTCCAGGAGAAGAAAATTGATATTTTGACTCCTTTTATTCCAGTTAATAGCAATTGTTCTTTTTCTACAGCTGTGTGAGTTGATTTGATGGATTTAATGTCATGTATTGTGATTGAAATTTGATCCTTTACTTGATATTTTGTTCATTTTGGTGTTTACAAGCACTGATTTTTCTTTAAGTTTCAATCTATGTGCGTTTATATGTGTTTGAGTTGTGGAATCTATTTTCCCTTCTCATTTACAACCAGCACCTGATTATTTTCTAAGAGAAGAATCAAATTTGGGAAGAGTTGTGATGTTAAGGTTATATGTTGGATTACATTGTGAGTCTATCTTCAATTAGTGGATCTATCCAATTTGGTGAATCACCTAAGTTAAATTTTAGTTATTTCAATTCTGTGCAATCTCTCTCCCTTTCCCTTCAAATTTAGTTCAGTTTCAGGTGATACAAACGGGGAAGCCGGCCCTTAATCTGGAGGTTTATTCTTAGTGAAGGAGTCCCACATCCTGAGAGTATTCCCATGTTTCACAGGATTGCTAGGTTTCATACTTAGCCATCACAAGTGCAATCCCTAGTGATAATAGTACAATCCATGTGCTCCCTTTCAAATGCATTGTGACCCTTCCTCAAGTTTGCATCTTGACCATCTATTCACCTCTCCTCTTACCTATAAATTGAACCCTCATCTCTTCACAAATCATCCATGTTTTATGAAAATTTATCATGCCCATTTGAGAGCTAAAAATCACAATCATACCCTCATAATGCTAAAATTGTCACTCATCCAATAAAGATTTTTTTAAAGCTCTAGCATCATCCTTTGAGCACATATTACATCCATAGGAGACATCTATAAATCAAGGAAGGCTTCTTGGGTGCTTGAGGTTTGCATCCACATTTGGTTTTTCAAGCTTTCCTTTGTCTAATCTAGATGTTGTAATGTTTTAGTTGTTTGAATTCTTTAACTTGTTTATGGTGTTCTCTTAACCTCTATTTCATTGCTTACAGTTACACATCATCATAACACTAAGTATCATCACAATGACAATACGTCTTACCGATCTAACACCTTTTAACTTACTCTCAAGAATAATAAGTGTTCTTACCTATGTGGATGAGTGCATCACCAAAATGTCTATCACCGATCAAAAAAATGAGTTATGGTCAAAACTGCACTTTACTCTAACCATGTTGATTCTTGCCAAATTAATCTAACTAGTAACTAGGATAGTTTGCCAATTACTTACAGATTGGACATCCACAAATTAGCTCTCAATTGATTCAATAGGCTCATTTATCTATCAACTCAGGGATCTGAGCTTGAAATGGTGCAAAAAAGTATATCCACTAAGTTACACTAATTGCCATCACTATTCTATTGAAAGGAAACATTCTATTCTTGAAAAAAAATACTAGAAAGTAACTTGTCTTTGTGGGAATCAGAAAGCTTCAAATAGTTATCTCTACTCAGCAAAATCTAGAAATCAAATAGGTCTCTACTCTATTTTCTTTGCTGTGAAAACAACCACAAGTTCTTCTACCTAGTGGTTGCAGGAACAACATAGTACTAAATAATGGCTAAAGAAATACAAGGAAATAGTAATGTTCACTCACCAAGTGGAACCCCTTAGATGAGTGAATTGGAACAACTCAATATATGCTTATTGGAATAAAGACATCTCTATTTTATTCATAACTGGAAACCAAGTATATATTGAATAGAAACTATATTAACTACAATCACCTTAAAAGTGTATTAAATACTTTTATTCTTATTTCTAATCTAACTCATTTGAAAATTCTATAAGAAACTTATTTATAAAAAATGAATTCCTTAACTAACTCCTAAACTATCAGCCATCTCAATAGTATGGATTACTATAGTTTTATCTTCTTACAAACATGTTTGAGACAATTCCTCAACTGATAGAAGAAGTCTTCACTTATTAAATGATATAGCATAAATAAAGGTTCTTCTTTATTGGATTTTCTCCTAAGTGTAGTGGTCCACACTTTATTTTCTTAATGATAGTTTGATGTATTTATGACAGTTGGAAAACCACCCCTTATGATGGTTTTTGAGCTGGTCTAGAGTCCTTTGTGCTATCAGCTTCTTCAATACCTAAATGACTTAGTCCTACAAACAACAGTTAGTAGCATATTCCATATTTATAACATATGATTATCTGATCATCCTACTTTGAATAAAACATCTATATACTAATTCACTCTTATAGGAAATGTTTTTCTTGGCTGCAAAAATGTAGTAACATTTTAATCATTCATAAGAGTATGAATAATATAAAAAGTGATTAGTTAACCCATAGGAAATATTAGTTAAGTCATCCTTATTCTTATCATCAAGACATAATAAAAAATGATTTTCTAGACTCAAAGTAGGTCCTTATAATTCCTTTATACAAACATTGCCTTAAAAGAGTTTAGTGAAAATATAATAACAACATAGCTTCTAGAGTAAGAAACTGAGAAAGTGTGGAACATAATAGAACATAAAATGGCCTCATCATTCACCCCAACTTAATTCATTGTTGGTCCCTCAAGAACTATAATGTTGGTGATTCTATCATTCAAACAAAAGTTTGATGGTGAAATTTTCCCCACTCCTATTTCTAGGCTCCATTAGTATCCTTTGGTATCCCTTAGCTTCTCCCATCATACTAATTTTGTCACCATATTGTGGGATTTGCCATTTTCATCCACATTGAGAAGGGGACACATCAAAAGTGGTGATTTAAACTTAAGAGGAATCCAATGGCTTAGCCTAACTCTTGCTAAAACCACATACCAAGGATCTCTATGTGTTTCAAGAAGGTATTTCTATGGATAATGTGGTTCCTTTTTCTTTAAATTGATGGGAAGCTCATCGACCTCTGAGTTATGGCTCCCAAGGCCTATTGTTCTTCATTTCTTTCCATTCATTCATAATATTTGTAAGCCTCTTCCCCGAGGTGTTCTCTTTGTAACCTTGCATCGTGGCAATCAAGTTTCAGCCACTCATAATATACCCTCTCTACATCTTTTTCTTCTTCCATGATGGTTAAAGGTGCATCCAACTCCTCATGGTTGTATGGTCTTTCCTGGTGATCTCAACTTAATTCATTTTGAATCTAGGACATGAAAGCTCTGAGTTGGATATCTCCCACATAGGCTAGGGGATTTCAATCTTTTTCATAAGGGAAAACATATTTATGAAGGTATAAATCACATATCAATTTTTTCATAGTTGTGGGAGAGGTTTGGAATGCAAAATAAAACTCATGCATATTTTCTAGAGAAGGGTTAAGACCTTGCACAATTTTATTCAACTTGAGATTGAGGAATTTCTCCTTCAAGTAGAGAGTATAGACCCTTGTTGGAGCTCTACATTTCATCAATTCAAAAATTATAGAGGTTATTTGAGTAAACTTCTCCTTCATAAGTTCTTTCTCTTCTTCCTTCTCAATTGTTTGTTCAAGTTTCTTATTTTCCTCTTGCCATAGTGCTCTTTATAGTAGCATATCCTAGTACAAACTAATTCATTTTGTGAAACTAGTGGATAGATTTGGTGGTGGTACAGGTTCCACATTTTCAATAGATATATATATTTATCTATTTCATCAATTGGTTTCTCATTATTTTTATATTCATGGGTTGGTGATCCTATCCAAACCACCATGGCCCTTTCTGTGTTTATTTCACCCAATTCTTTGGCAACTTGTGCTAAGGTATCTAAACCACCTTCACTAAAAAATTTGTCTACCACTCTATGTACATATCTCATATTAATCTCAGGATTCTCATCAAAAAAATTATCTTCCTGTATAAGAATAGAATCTTTCCCTTTATATCCATAACTATAGCTTCAACACTTTGTTCCCCGTCAAAGGTAACTTTTGGATTCTTTTGTTCAACATATCCTCCTAGCTCAACCTCAACACCTTCATCAAATTTGTTCATGCTCTCCTCAAAAGACTTAGAGGACTCAATGTTGATTGTTGGAGTTTTTTGAGTATGAACATCCTTACTAGATTTCTTCTTGACCCATTCACTCCTCACAAATATTTTTGTTTTAGCTTTAACAATGTATGCACCCTAAAATGGTCACCTAGACTTTGGGCCCCCATTCAATAATTTATCAAATACCTGAATCATTATTTTCAAAAATCAATATTTTTCAATTATATCAATTTCCTTGATCAAATCCTATTTTATCATTTTTTATTATTTGCCTTGGGCTAACCATTTTATCCTAAAGTCTTTATTTATTTAAAAGGAATTTCCTCCCTTTTTATTAAATAAAAATCCCCCACCTTTCCTCTTATCCTAAGTTGCACAAATAAAGCATTATTCTTATTTTATAAAAAGAAGAAAAGCACTTTTTGTCTCATATGGACACAAAAGTCAACTCTTATTTTCTCATTGGAGGATATTTGTGCACATGGATTGCTCCTCTTTGATGCTCCACCCTTGATTAAATCTTTTTCCTCTTAATCTCCATGGTCCATCCCTTTTCAATTCCTTTAAAAGGAGAGCTCTTTTCTCATTCTTAGATCCCAACCTTTTATGCTAATCTTATGTTGCAGGATTTCTTGGAGACTTTGGAGCTTTTGGAGATCATTTCTTGCATTCTAGTTTCTTTCTTGCATCATAGCTTTCATGGCATCTAGCTTAGTTTCTTTCATGCTCTAGATTAGCTCACGTAGCTTAATTAGCAAGGATTTGTAATACTTCTATCTTTCCTTTCATAGCTTAGCTTGCATTTTCATTTCTAGCATAGTTGCATTGCATTCTCATCTTGATTCTTGAGGATATTGGCATTCTTTCCCTGGTCTCTTTGAATCTCCCATTGTGTGGTTTACTATCAAGGTTGCATGCTTCAATAGCTCTAGCTGAGAGCACCATCAACATCCTTGTGACTCCATGCCTAGGGAGCTCTAGGTCACTTTCTCAAGGTTTCCCATTCATGGATTCCCTTGGAAGTAATGACTTAGAGAAGTGCACTATTTAGTGTGTACATTTTTGGCACCTACACAGCTAGTTAATTTGAATACACAAGAGGCTCCAGAAATTGTGCATTTAGCTCAATCTATATCAACATAGGAAAAAGAAGCATATACCAAGTTCCTACAAACCAAGAAGATCAATTTTGCTTGGACTTATTCAGACATGCCAAGATTGGACACTAGTCTCATTATGCATCACTTCTCCATAGCTCTAGGTATCAAACCAATAAAACAAAAATTGAGGAAAATGAATCCTCAAATAGCTCTTCTTGTCAAAGTTGAATTAGAAAAACTCCTTAGTGCAGGATTTATAAGAGCCATTGATTATGCCAAATGGATATCCAATATCGTACCAATTTCAAAACATGACAAGTCCATTTAGGTCTGCGCAAATTTTAGAGATCTTAATAAAGCATACCCAAAGGATGATTTTCCACTCCCAAACATAGACATGATAGTGGACATGACTGCGGGCTATGAGATCTATTCCTTAATGGATGGGTTTTCTGGATATAATCAAATCAAAATAACTCCTGAAGACTAGGAAAAGACTGCATTCACTTGTGCATGGGGAACCTATTGCCAGAATGTCATGCCATTTTGATTAAAAAATGTAGGAGCTACTTATCAAAGAGCTATGACTACTATCTTCCATGACATGATGCATAAGAATATGGAAGATTATGTGGATGACACCTTGGCAAAATCTAAAAAAAGGGATATGCACCTAGGTGATTTGGAAGTAATTCTAGATCGTATGGAATAGTTTCAATTGAGACTAAATCCCAAAAAGTGTGCATTTGGAGTCACCTCTAGAAAACTCCTAGGATTTATCATTTCAGCTAAAGGAATAGAGGTGGACCCAAAAAAATTTCAAGCAATATTGGATATGCCGCCTCCCAGAAACATCAACCAAATGAGGAGTCTTCAAGGATGTCTTCAATCTATAAGGAGGTTTATTTCACAACTAGCTGATAGAGCTTAGCCCTTCATAAGACTCTACACAAAGGGGTTAAATGTGTCTAGAATGAAGATTGTCAGCAAAGCATGGACCAAATCAGGTGATACTTGGCTAATCCTCCAATCTTAATGCCTCCTATCCCAGGAAAACCACTCATATTGTATGTGTCAGCAACAAAATCTTCCTTGGGGGCATTATTGGCTCAACTTTATGATACTAGAAAAGAAAGGGCTATATATTACATCAGTCATACTCTTGTGTCATATGAGATCAACTACACTAGTATTGAAAAATCTTGCCTAGCGGTGGTGTTTGCTTCCCAAAATTTGTGACATTACATGCTTGCACATACAATACACCTCATTGCAAAGATTGATCCTCTCAAATATTTTCTTGGTAAGGCTGCTCTCATAGGTTGACTTGCTAACTAGATGATGATCTTATAAGAATTTGACATAGAGTATGTTGAGCATAATAATATAAAAGGACAAGCCATTGCAAACCAATTGGCTGATTTCCCAATTCAAGACAAAGCACCAATTCAAGTTAAATTTCTAGATGAGCACATAATGTACATGACTGCAAGAACATGGAAGATGTTCTTTGATGGCTCTTTCATGCAAAATGGTTCAGGTGTAGGAGTGTTATTTGTTTCTCCTCATGGGTACACAATCCCTAAGTCCTACAAACTATTATTCCCATGCACAAATAACATTGCTGAGTATGAGGCCTTGACAAATGGACTAAAAATGGCTATAGAGTGGAGAATCACAGAGCTACATATTTATGGGGATTCATAATTGATAGTCAACCAAGTTAATGAAGAATATCAAACAAAAGATGAAAAAATGGTACCCTACAAGAAAATGATTGATTCATTGCGATGATATTTTACCTTTGTTGCATTTCAACAAATCCCTAGAGCAGAGAATAAAGAAGGTGATGCTATGGCTACATTGGCTTCACTTGTTCAGCTAGAACAACATGAGTCTAAATTTGAATTCCTGGTGGAAGAGCTATACTACCCTATCTATGACTCCCAAGAAAGCCAAGTTGTTTGTACCCTTATTGTCCATGAATCATCCCACTATGGTGCCATTTATTCATACCTCCATGATAGTAATATTCTTGAAACCTTCAATCATTTCAAACAAAGAAACTTAACCTGAAATGCCTCTCACCACACCCTTATCTCTAGTGATCTATATAGGATGGGTTTAGATGGGACACTTCTTAGGTGTTTAGAAAAGGATGAGTCCAACCAAGCGTTAGTTGACATTCACGAGGGCATTTGTGGAGGACATTCTAATGGTCTTTCCATGGCCCAAAGATTGTTTAGGGTAGGGTGCTATTGGCCTACCATGCAAACAGATGTAGTAGCTTTTGCTAAATCTTGTGAAAAGTGCCAAAAACATGGTAACCTGATACATGCTCTAGGCAAGGAACTTATTCCTTCTATTTCTCATTGGCCATTTTAGTGCTAGGCCTTTGACCTTGTTGGTAAAATGCATCCCAACTCATTAGGTGGACATAAATTCATTATCACTGCTACTTATTACTTTACCAAATGGGTAGAAGTTGTCCCACTTTCTGTTGCCTTAGGCAAGATAGTTTCTTTGTTTATTTTGAACCATATCATCTGTCGGTATGGAGTGCCTTCTAAAATAATCACTGACAATGCAAGTTAGTTTAAAAATAAGGACCTTAAACATCTCTACAAGAAATTCAAGATAAAACAACATTGGTCCTCCATTTACTTCCCGCAAGGAAATGGACAAGCAGAGGCTTTGAATAAGACCATTTTCAAAATCCTCCATAAAATAGTTCACAAGAATGGTAGAGATTGGCATCTACAAATAAATCTGGCTTTGTGGGCCTATAGAATGAGAATTCATACTCCAACAGGGGCTACTCCTTTTTCCCTCACTTATGGTGCCGAAGTAGTGTTACCTTTAGAGGTGGAGATTCCTTCTCTTAGAGTTTCCCTTAAAGGTTTAGTGACAGATGAAGACTACCGCACCATGAGGTTTCAAGAACTATAACTTCTAGATGAAAAATGTAAAGCATCTTTTGATCACATAAGAGTTTACCAAAAGTGTATGTCCAAAGCATTCAACAAGAAGGTTCACCCTAGAGAATTTCAAGTGGGAGATCTTTTCCTACGAGAAAACCCTAAGAACCAATAACATAGAGAGAAAAAGGGTAAATTCAAACCTAATTGGCTTGGACCATACATCATTACTATTGCTTTTGGTACAGGTGCTTATTTACTATCTGATCTAGAGGGAGAGCAGCTCCTTGATCCTACCAATTTCTTGCACCTCAAGAAGTTCTATCCATGATGCCTATTCTGTCTGGGGGCATCCTTTATACATACTTATTGATCTTGAAAAAATTCTAAAAAAATTCATATATGAGGCTGAAAAAAATCCTAAAAAGCATATAACGTCCTGAAAAAAATACAAAAAATCAAAAAATGCAAAAACAAAAAGTTTGAAAAAATAGAAAAAGTGCCTTGGTGAAAACCTGGAAACAGGTGCCTTGGTAGAAAAAATACAAAAAAATTGAAAAATTGAAAAATCTCTCCAAGTGGTGAAAACCTAGAAATAGGTGCTACTTGAGGCCTTTGCACCCTTGTCTTTTAGCATGCATCCTTGACACTTAGCCTCTCTCCATCATGCCTTGACCTTGTTGCCTTGGTTTAGAATTGGTCTATGTCTTTGCCTAGGGGGCATAACTCTGTTAGCTTTGGTCTCTAGGATGCATTGGTCTTTAGGACATCTTGCAAATGGTGTTTTCAACACCACCCCAAATGGTGTTTTTTAAGACTACCCTAGCATCAAGTGTTTGTCAACACTTATCAAATATCTTACTCGCAGTCTAGCATGATATGGTATTTCTCATTCACAGATGTGATACTCAAAGTTTGACTCTATGACCTACACACATGCACTTAAACACTTGACTCACTGAGACTTGTTTGACTTTATTTCTTTGTGTGCTGTTTATGATGATTTCTTTGATGAGTGTTCTCTCCCTAATAGTTTTCGATGATGTTGAGCTAGAAGACTAGGGGCATGAGGACATGTTTTATTGCTTTTTATACTTTTGGGTATATTTTTTTGGTCCTAACTATCATTAGCATTTATGCTTGTTCTACTTGACAATGGGATCTACAAGGTATTATCCTTGACTGTCTTCACAAGTGCATACTTCTAGCCATCTTGACTTTCCTTGTGTCTCGATGCGAGTATAATCTTGCTATACTAAACTTAGGGAACCTCACTACACTAGTCATCTTCACTTATATGTCTTTGATGCCTAGGTGAGATTCCCACATATCTATCTGATATAGATCATATTCAGATTCACATAGTCATACTAGTGTGCATTGTATGATCTTACGACACTACCAATAATGCTTGATGATGAATATTAGAGACTAATGGTTTTTTAACCTTGCAAGTAAATGACTTTTCATAGTAGCTTGCATTTTTAGGTTCATGTTAGTTTAGTTTTGCATCTTGCATATGGAGAGAGCTCTCCTTCATCTTTTGTGGACTTTTCGGTCAACTGCGCTCACCTTTCCTTTTCTCAATCATGTCTTTCACTCCTTGTCTTTCACAACACATCCTTTTCTTGTCATCACAGTGGGTTAATCTTATCATCATATATAAAATGACCCTTTTTGCCCCTTATATAGCATTTTGACTGTTTAACCAATTTTCAAAACACCTCAAAATTTCACTAGTATTGCACCCCTAGCTAATTTCGAGGTCCTGGATCCATTTACGGGATCAAAATTGAAATATGAGTTCATCTTGATAGTCAAAATCACATTTCAAAAATTTCTCCTTCTTCTGCGTAGTTGGCTGACCATTTGAGGCTTGATCCTTTGATCTTTGTTGGGGCACCTTCATTTCTTCATCCCCATCTCTTTTAACCTTCTATTCTTTCATTCATTTTCATTCGCTTCATCTCTCTGGGGTTTGACTTCATCCTTAATCTATATCCTTTTTAGTCAAACCTAATCAAACTAGGGCATATCTTCACCGCTTGATGGTTATCCTATCATCTTTCACCTTCGATTATGATTTCTAGTGACTTGATCAAGTTTATCAATTTGCTATTCTCCTCTACCTGATTTTGATTTCGATTCTGAGGGGGCAGTACCTATCAGCCTTAATCTTTGATTCAGCTTATCAATCAGCTTTTCTTGAGATTCATATCTCTTATTTGAGACTTGATTATCACCTAGATATACGGGTGTTGGTCTTGTCTTTTAGCTTATCTTTGTCAGCTTTTTCTTATGCTTGTCCTGATATGTTCCCATCCATCGAACACATGTCTAGATTGTTTTGTGATCCCAAATCAATCTCACATTTCAATTCCATTCTTTGACTGCATGTGATCCCAAATCAATCTCACATTATTCAAAGAGGGGAAAATGTATGCACCCTAAAATGGTCACCTAGACTTTGGGCCCCCATTCAACAATTTATCAAATCCCTGAATCAATATTTTCAAATATTAATATTTTTCAATTATATCAATTTCCTTGATCAAATCCTATTTTATCATTTTTGATCATTTGCCTTGGGCTAACCATTTTATCCTAAAGTCTTTATTTATTTAAAAGTAATTTCCTCCCCTTTTATTAAATAAAAAGCCCCCACCTTTCCTCTTATCCTAAGTTGCACAAATAAAGCATTATTCTTATTTTATAAAAAGAAGAAAAGCACTTTTTGTCTCATATGGACACAAAAGTCAACTCTTATTTTCTCATTGGAGGATATTTGTGCACATGGATTGCTCCTCTTTGATGCTCCACCCTTGATTAAATATTTTTCCTCTTAATCTCCATGGTCCATCCCTTTTCAATTCCTTTAAAAGGAGAGCTCTTTTCTCATTCTTAGATCCCAACTTTTTATGCTAATCTTATGCTGCAGGATTTCTTGGAGACTTTGGAGCTTTTGGAGACCATTTCTTGCATTTAGTTTCTTTCTTGCATCATAACTTTCATGGCATCTAGCTTAGTTTCTTTCATGCTCTAGATTAGCTCACATAGCTTAATTAGCAAGGATTTGTAATACTTCTATCTTTCCTTTCATATCTTTGCTTGCATTTTCATTTCTAGCATAGTTGCATGGAATTCTCATCTTGATTCTTGAGGATATTGGCATTCTTGCCCTGGTCTCTTTGAATCTCCCATTGTGTGGTTTACTATCAAGGTTGCATGCTTCAATAGCTCTAGCTGAGAGCACCATCAACATCCTTGTGACTCCATGCCTAGGGAGCTCTAGGTCACTTTCTCAAGGTTTCCCATTCATGGATTCCCTTGGAAGTAATGACTTAGAGAAGTGCACTATTTAGTGTGTACAAATAATAGGTTCCCTTTTAAGCTTTTTCCTTGAGTTTTTTTCCTACGGAATATGCTACAGGAACTTGTTCCTATGTAGATTTTCTTTTAAGAGGAGAAGGAATGTTTCCATTAGGTTATTCTTAGGTAATTTCTTCTTTCTCAATAATTTTTCCCTTTCTCACTGAGTGGAAGTCCTAGTTTTTATAGTAGACTAGGGAGTTTGGTGTTCTTCAATAATGAGTGACTTCTTCTTACTTTTCCTAGAAGATGAGGCTTCAAGAGACCCCACAACTCTCTTTTTCATATGTCTTGATGTACTAATAGGTTTTTTACATTAAGATTCAATAGAGGGTAAGGGATTCCCAATTATCTTTTTAATGCCCCCTTTAGTGTTTCTCCTTTTACCTAACCCTGCCCCACTCAACCTTACGATCCTTTGCACAAATTGTTCTAAAGAAACAAACTTATCCCAAGAAATTATTGAATTCTTCCTCAAATCCTTTTCTATAAGAAACTTAATCATACAATGATGAGATATAGAATTTGAGGTACCATTTTTCATGTTCTCTACTCGCTTGGCAAGAAGATTGAATAGGAAATTAGGGAGATTGAGTGTCTTGTTTTCATGTCTTAGACAGCTCAACCGATTGAAATGTACTAAATGAAAGAAAGTGGTTTGACCCTCATAGGTCAAATAATTAATTATATAAATCAAACATTTCATGTAAGGGTGTGGCAATGCCATTCTTCTTGTACCCTCCTTTTTGTCAACATTTAGCATAGGGTCTGTGTGCAAATTAAACTGGGCCCTAGCTACTCGAGGGTCCTACAAGTCAGGAAAGTTTTGACCTTCTTGTGGAAACCCTATAACTTCCGCAATTACTTTCTCACTATATTCTATCTTTAAACCCTCCACATTAGCTTCTCCATTCTACAATGTATTCAAGAACTGGAAGGCTATATCCTCATCATACCCATTAAACTTCTAATTGTAATCTAACCATCCCCTTGCTTTAAATTTTGGTCTATATGATTGATCATCCAGAATTACATCATGCACAGTTGGGTCATGGTGAACTACATCACCCACATTATAGAAAGGATTACCAGTAACTCTCAAAAATTTACTTAAATAGTAAACAAATGCAGATAGTTGCTAGAAAAAGAAAAAATAGCTTCATTTCAGGCAATATTTTGAAAGGCTTGTTTGTCTTGGTCTT
Organism: Chamaecyparis obtusa; assembly: GCA_027943335.1. Classification (NCBI taxonomy): domain Eukaryota; kingdom Viridiplantae; phylum Streptophyta; class Pinopsida; order Cupressales; family Cupressaceae; genus Chamaecyparis; species Chamaecyparis obtusa. Next base: position 144,190 of record BSBK01001854.1, on the reverse strand, counting down.
ATCAAGGTATGGAAATTATAATTAATGAAACAACAAATAGTTTACCATCTTTTTATAGAAATCATTCAATTATGGTGTGTCATATATTTGCAAGTCTATTCATATCATATTGCAGTATGTTCAATTTATTACATGTAATATGATGAGTACTTGCAATCTTACTAGTACATTCTCATCATGACACATATAGGTATAAATTTAAACTGGGCTAACTAGACTGCTTCTCCCCCAACTTAAGAAATTAATAGGTCTCACTATTTTGTGTAGTACCACCTTATAAAGAATTAATTAAATACACATAATTTTAATATCAAAGAGAATTGATAAATAACACATGCAATGAATTGGAGGAGTACTATTTATAGTGCATGAGCGAAGAAATGATGAATGAGATGGTTGTTGTAGATACATGTGTTGATTTGACTATTGGTGGCATGGAGAGAGAGAGAGAGAGAGAGAGAGAGAGAGAGAGATCATTGATTGTGAGGAAGAAAAGGTATCTCACATAATATCAAATATTTATTATGAGTGATCAGTAAATTAATCACAAGGCTAACGACAGTGGACTATGTGATCTTTAGACTTTGGATACAGGAGATGTGTGTGACTCAACTGGCTGGAATTACTGCAGGAAATCTTCTTGACTCTACAATTTTTTATACAACTTGAGCATATGAACATTGGAAATTATCTTAAAGCGAACAAGACCGATGGTTGAAAGTTGCACAACTCCATTGTCAAATACGACGACTATCTCATATGGGCCAAGCCACCTTGTTTGAAACTTCCCTAGTGTGTTGTCGTAACATGAGTTGTAAAGTAGTGCCCAATCACCTACCTTGAACTTTATGTCTTTAATGAATGTGTCATGCTACTTTTTATATTATTTTTGAATTATTTCAGTTTTTTGAAAAGTAGATTTTTGGTACTCATTAATCCATTTAGTTATAGGATTTGATCCCTCTGGGGTTGGTCTAGATCAATGTTCAATTCAAGTGTAGTATGCAGGTTTTTATTCTCAAACTCAATAGGCATTATAACAGATTTTCCATAGACCAACTAAAATGGTATGAACCCTATGGTTGTTCTCCATGTTGTTCTATATGCCAAAATAGCTTCAAGAAGCCTAAATGCCCAATCATCTTTATGAATTGCTATTGTATTTGTGAGTATTGACTCAATTTGTTTGTTACTTATCTCCTTCTTCACATTGTCTTGTGGATGATAGGATTGTTGGACTAAGTATTCAAAGGTGAGTAATGAGAGGGGAGGGGTGAATTAGTACTGTAAAACACTTTAAACTATTTAACCTTTCTCTCTTTACCATTTATTGATTCCCTTGCTTTTGCATGCATCTTCAGAAAACATATAAAAGATATAACATGACACAAATATTTTTCTATAGAAAAAATCCTTGTTAGAGGATAAAAATTGTGGTGGGAATGACACCCACAAGACTTCACTACTACACTAAAAAGATTTCTCAGTTAGAGCTACAATGTTTAGCTATTTCTGATAGTTTACCCTGTTAAGAGTATTAACCTAGTTAAGAGTCTTCAAACTATTTAGTATACCTTGTGAAAGGATTTTAAAATTCTAATCTAAGAACTATACCTGGTTAAAGGATTTACAAAATAAGATCTATTAGAATCTTCTCAGTTAAGAGACTTTATCATTTTGATTACTCTTTAATTAGTAACACCAACTTATCTTTTAAACTTGCATCAAACATATGCATATACTGTGTATCTCTCACAATAAAAATTGAGTACTTGGTAGATTTACTTCATAATCATAATTAACTTTTCAACTCTTTACTGCTCTATACTCGGTGGCTTCTTTTCTCATCACCTTCTCTATAATCTCTTCTTCATACATGCAGTCTCCTCTTGCATTCATACCACTCTGATCTTCATACTCTAATCTATGTATATACAATTCTATAAGCGGTTCTAGGCGTTCTAGAATCATCTTCTTCAAGTGGTACTAGCATTGGTTACTCCTCCAATGCATATTTCATACTTAATTCTCATTGGTAGATATCACCTTGTAATCATGTGTAATCATTATATTTCAATTTCCAATTTTTTTTCATATGATCTTCTCAATATTTGTAAACTATTTTATGTTTGGTGTCTAGATTCAATCTACTTAAAGATTCTCCTTATGTCAACCCGCTACACTTGGTAACACATTTTCCTCTAGCTTGGTAATTGTCGTCTCATCTCAGTTTGGTTGATGTTATATCTTGGTATAACTTGGGTCTCAGTGCTCAGTTCTGTCTTTCTTAGTGTCTAAATTTTCTTTGCATTTACCAAATTTACATATTCTTTATTTCCTTTACTGAATAACTTTCCCTACTTTACCGAATTGTCTTTCCTTGTGTATTGAATGACTTTGACAAACAATATGACTTCCTCATAACTAGTGACAACAAAAATAACTCTTAGGAGTATCAATCTCCCTCTTTGGCATTAGTTTCGTATGTTTTTTAAAAACCTTCAAAGTCATCAACAAAATTCAAAATTTGTCCTTGTCCATATATCAATTTATTGGTAAACATATTACTCCCAATGAAGTTGTTGGGGCTTGAAAATGCTGATCATTTTGAGACCAACTAACAGGTACAATAGATGCCTCTGCAATTCTAGTTCAATTGAACCAAGGCTGGTAGGCCTAAATTGAATATACTATTTAACTACACAAACAACGTGCATAAGCAACAAAATTTCTTCCAAAGAGGTTACTGATCCTTGGAAGATAAAGTAACTGAATATCCTAATAGGCAAATAGTTAGATATTTAGACTAATGCTATGAACTAATGCTAAACCTAATTTAATGCTTGATAAATAAGATAGCAGATTAGAAATGTACTTCACAAATAGAAATAAATGACAAAATCAAATGAATGAATAGACCAATGCCTAATGCCAAATTGAAAATAGAGTCAACATTCAATACTATATGTAACTGGAGACAATTTTAAGATAACTAGTTTCTGTAGAAACAAGACCATCAACCTACAAGTTTTCTATTTGAACCAAAATTTATAACAATTAATACAATAGGTCCTATGGTTTTTAACTCAACTAAAGAGCCTGAAAGGAAACAACAACAGGTTCCTAGACCATGCTATCATTATTCAAATTGTACAAACTGATCATAAATAAATGCATAAAATAGAAAGCATAATAGGATACCCTGATTAGAGAGTAATCCAAGAAACTAATTGAACATACAAACTATATAATCAATAGGGTATAAGCACTTATCAAATATCTATGCATAAGATCTTGAGACATTAGATTCCAGTTTGTGAGAAGTAGCTTTTTTGTCGTGATAGAATTGTATTATTTTTTGCTTACATTTGAGTGAGTATAAGTATAAATTCCAACGGTTCCCTATGAAAGGACATGCCCTTTCACAGGACCTAATTATACAATTAACCCTAAAAATGTACATAACCAACCATAACAATGGTTGTTTGTGAAAATATCCCTTATAATTATTTCGGTGTGCCATGCATAATAGTTTACCTTTTAATTTCCTGCACACACAAAAATATTCAATATTAGTTTGTCTTAAACCTAATAATAAAAATCATTATATATGTAATGTATTGATCTTATAAAAACTATTTCTTATTTATCAATAATTAATTGAAAATAAATAAGTATCATAAATAAAAATGAAAATGAAAATGTAATTATACTTAAGTCACAATAATTATTAAATTATGAAAGATTTATACATTGAGACAAATGAAAACATTATGTTTATAATTATCTTTTTATTTCAAAATAAAACATAATGTATTTATTAAAGAATATAATCCATTTAATGAAAAATGAATTTAACCCTAAAAATGAAATCAATTCACTTTAGGGCTAACACATTAAGTATGCAAAACTATTACCCAAATGATATAAAATCTTTCTAATATAAAATAATATTATAATTATGAAAAATACATATGATTAAGGAATCAAAAAATTTAACTTTCTAATAATCACCATAAAACATACATATAAAAGAATTAACTAATTCATAAAAGTTAGTAAAATAAAATTATTAACACCCTAAAAATTAAAGTAAATAAATAAAGAAAGGTTACCTTTTTAGGGATTTGCAATAAATGGCAAACCCTAAAAATATTACATCTCTTTAAAACTTAATAATAACGTAAGAAAAACTTTTCACCTAACTTGGTGAAATATATTAATGTTAAAAATTATTAGGTTAAAATACCAAATGGAAAAGAAAAATAATTAACAAAACCCTAACAAATCAATATATATCAATTTCAACCTTTTATTCCATCTTTTATTTTTACTTCTAGGGTTTTGGGGATAAATTAAAATTAAAAATAAAATAATGATTAGTAATTATGACACATGAAATTCATATCTCACAAACCTAATTCATTTTAACATTTAATTCAAAAGAGATAATGCTTTCTTTAATTTATATATTTATTTACATACATACTCTTGAAGAATAATGTAGAGCAATTGGTAGGGGTAGGGTTAGGTAGTTAGGTAGGAAAAGGAATGGGTCGAGAGGTCAAGTGTTCAACTCCCTCTCCCTATTCTTTTTCTTAAAATTAGAAAAATAGGTAAATATGTAAATAGAATAATAATCACATTATTTAAATTAAAAAGACAATTAGGGAAGAGATAACCCCATGTGTAAGAAGTTGTTTTTATTTCTCACCTGCACATAAAAACAAAAATAAATAAGTATTTTCTCCTAACTCTCTCGAAGAAAACAAGTAGACTAACTAGTTAGGGGGTAGAAGGGTAGATAGGTAGAAAAAAGGTCGGCTTGAGAGGTTGAGGTTTCAACTCCCTCTCGCCACCTTTTTCTACTTAATTTATTTTATTCATCATTTTTTAGAATTATTATTTATTTAAAAATGGATACGCATTAAATAAATTGAAATAAATAAATTAACAACCTAATAAATGACAAACATATACGCCTCTTTATTAATTTTCATTTCTTAACATAGGGAAACTATATGAAATTGAAATTAAAAATCATACTTCCCTAACATTTCGTCCGTTTAGAACCTAAAATTTCCAGGTGTCAACAGAAGTAATACTCCATGTACCTATATCCTTCCATATACATATATTCCCCCTTTTTTACATAGTTTCCCCCTTTTTGCATATCTTCAACTATATTATATATCCAAGCCCCTTTTTAACAAAAGTGCCAAAATAAGAACTTAATTCTATTTTGTTGTGGGGATCTTGTTAAAAATAGTTTTATACTTATCATGTGCATCCTTGAGTAATGCCTTCCATGTATCCTTAAGTGTCTGTAACACTATTATTTTCTCGCCTAAATCTGCAATCAAACTTACCATACTATCCATAGCACTAACATTTGGTGAACTAATTAAATCATTGGCCTTGAGAACTTATTTCTACAATGATTCCATATGTGGTATCAAAAAAATTTGGAGTTTTAGTAGATCTATTTTGATCTGATTCTCCTTCTTTATTAGCTCATATTGCACTCCCATTAATTTCTTTATCCTTTCATAATATTTTTTTATAGACTTAGGCTTGGCGGAAAATTTTGATAACTGCTCAGTGAGCTCCTTTTACACATTATTATCTTTCTCTCTTATATCCTTGGTAAAGTTTGAAATCAAACAAATTTGCTGAAATAATAAAAGAATTGATTGCATCTCATTTTCCAATTCATTAACTAACTCAAAAAGAGTTACCTTTTCTAATGCAACTGATTGAAGGAGTTCTTCAATCACTTTTTTCTCCATTTCTTTCTTATGTACTTGTAGCATATACTCAGTTGTATATGTACCAAGCTGGTTTATCTGAATTACCATTTCTCTTAAATGACTATAAATATCACCTTTTTCTTTTAAGGTAGCCTCAAGTAAAATCTCATTCAATATACCTTTCACTTGTTCCAAAATATATGTTTTCTTCTTCTTTTCTATTAGTTTGTCTTGTAAAGGTTTTCTTTTGAGTAGATCTCTAAACTCAAAGAGTTCGTTTGGGCTTAGGATTATAATATCAACTTTGGGAATAACAATAGGTTCATTGATTTTAGCCTCTTTCTCAGACTTCTTCTTTTCTTTCTCTTTAGAACTAGATGCCTTATTTGCATCATATTGTGTAGATGTATTCTCTTTTTCTTCTTTTTCTTGTTCTCTTCTTTCTTTTCTTCAATTTTTCCCTTTATTTGTTCTTTTTGTAGTTCCTTCTATTTTTTTGTGATCTCAGTAGAAGTTACCAACTCTTGATTTAGACCTTGTGTAGACTGTGTCTCTTTTGTGTCCTCAGTCTCCTTGGTTTTAGTATGCTGTGCTAGCTTGGTAGGGGTCTCAACATCAATAGGTACATCCCTTGTTATCTCTAAGATAACTTCCTCTATCATAGGAAAAATTACAACCCGTTCAATTATGGGATCTTCTTCCAAATATCTTGCCTTGGAAGAATCATCAACATCCATTACTTCTATTTCTATGGCCTTAGTTTCCATAATATCTTCATGAGCTTTGATTTATTCATTTGGATCTTGGTCATTTATGTCCTCAATAATAACTTCATCTTTATTTATTGTCAAGTCAATTGGTTTAGACGTGTCCTCTTGTTCTTTAGCTTCTTCAATAGTCGATTGATCCATAGAGAAGATTATTCTCCAAATATCATCAGTATCTTTTTGAACTTCTTCTAGCTTACCGACCATGATGCTCAGTGCTCTTCCCTTTACTCAAAATATTTTTGAATATTCTAGTAAGGTATATTTGATTTATTTCTTTGTTATGTCTAGAATAGTGATTGTCAGGGACCTTTCTCTTGTTTCTTTCTCGGTAGAAAGAGCATACTTCCATCTGGCATCAATTTTATGATAAAGCTCATCTTCAAGATTCGGTGCTACTTCATGGTTTTCACTTCAACAAGTATTTTTTTGAACTTATGCAAAGTAGAAATGACAGTTTCCTAAATCTTGTTTTTATCTTCACCATTCCTTGTTTCATACCATAATTCTTTCATAACTCAATATTTCTTTCATAACTCAATAACCTCCATAACTTTCAAGTGTCCTGAGTAATGATTTAATGATTTTCTCCTTCGGTACTTTAATTTGCACAACCTTAAATTGTGATAGGTCCTTGAAATCATTTTCACTCTCCTTTTGTAACTTCAACTTCCTTCTAGGCCTTCGTGTAGCCTTGTTTTCACTAGCATAAGTCTTTTTTTTTACTGGTTCTACATCAGCTTTCTTCTTCCTCTTGGTGTGGAGGTAGACCTTGTAGATGGTCTAACACTAATTGGGTTGGGGGTCTCTTTCCTTACTTTTTTTCTTTCCCTTAGGTTGTAATGGTTCAACAAACTCTTCATCAAGGACAGCAACACCCAAATTCTCAAATGATGTGTTTATCATTTTACTTTTTTTAATAGCCTTAGGTATCAATATACCTATCCTGATTTTATATTTTACTTCCTCAAATGTACCGTACCAAGTTGAATTTTTATCAACTAGTTTCTCTAATAGTCCTTTGATTTGAATTGTGGAAGCATCAATGTTCATCTTGTATCGCATAGGTGGTAACCACTCAATTCTGGGCTCTACATCTCTTATGATACATATGTTAGTATCAACCTCAAAATAAATCTCATCTTTGTATTCTTCCACTATCTGAGGTGGAATTCTAAATCTTTATGCATTCTAGCATGAAATTTACTAAAATAATCATTCATGATTACATTAAAATTATCTCCTATGCCTTGAATATACTCACTAATCTGATAAACAATTGGTTTATCTAAATTCCAAGTTACTTCACTGACTGTAGGGAAAAATTTCTGAAAATAGAAGAAAATGAGTACCAAAAGTGGACTGAACGTTAACATATTGGACTTTGCTTTCCTGATGGTATTAATGTTGTCATGCAAATGCTTCAACAATATTTCACACAAATCTATCTTTATATTCTTTTTGAGAATCTTGTAACCTATGTCAACTGCTCCACTGGGTACATTATCTACCCGAGATGATTGAAGTATTCAGTAGGATATGATGTTGGATGAAAATTTCAAATCAAGGTCATCAATGGTGGATAACATCAATCCTCTTCCATCCTATTTTTCTTTTGTAAGCTCCAATAACTTATTCTTATCAGTTTTCTTATATGCCCTTGGTCTATCACCGACCGGAAATCCTATGACTATGTAAAACATCTTTGGTAATTTTCACTCATCCATCAAGCCACATGAACTAATCATGCACTCATCTTAATATTGTCCTCATCCATTCATATTTGAATACAGATGACATGTGCATAGCATTAACCAAACCCTTAGTTTGTAAATGTGTGTGGTCATCTTTCAATTTTCCATTCACTCATAGATTCATGTTTGATGTGTCAATTTCTCCTTGGCATGTGTCTTCAATTTTAAAGTGGATGAAGGTGTGAACGTCTTCAATCAGAATAACCCTTGGTGGGATCAATGATAAGGCTCTATCTTTGTCAATTTTTGTAGCAATGATGGGTGAAAACTCATACTTCAGATTCACAGGATCAATCTTTTCAACAATTACTAGATTTTGTATCTTAGGTGCCATCTTGATCTCAAAAATTTTCTTTAAACACTATGGTTCCACTTTTATAGTAAATATAATTTATGAACATAGCTTGGTAAATGCTAGAAATACCTTGAATGTTCTTTGCAAATGCTCGGAATGCTTGAATAATTACTTTGAATTTCTCGGTGATCACTTCTCTATCAAATGCTTCAAAGTGCTCATGAAAGTGTAAGGAAAAAAAATGAAATAGCATGCCCTCTATTTATAGTTTTTCTTGGGTTAGGGCTTCCAATGGCTATAAAATTTGCATTAAATGCTTCTTACCTACTTCATTTTATCAATAATCAAACTACACTTTCCTTCACTGAATGGAGTAAAATAGCTCAAGCACCTTACCGATCAACATATGAAATGTTAACTTCACAACTTATATCCAAATGTATCTTAGTATGCTAATATGGATCTTTGCACTAAATCTAGGAACCGATTTAAGATAGAATTTAGGTTATCAGCTCCTACACATACCTTTGACCAATTAAATGAATATAGGTGCACCCAATCTAGAGGATGTGGTGCCATCAGTTGTTCTCAATTCCATTCCATCATATTGATACTTCATTCTCCAATTCTTATTCATATTATGGGTATGTGCAAGATCATGGTATGTCATTCTAGACCCTTAAGTGGCAATGAAAATTTAGAAAATCAAGTTTACAAAAGTTGACATAATAATTTAAACAATTTATAAATATTATATCAAAAATATGTCAGAAGAGAATCTGTAGAAAATTGAATTTAGTTTCTAAGATACTAGGCCTTTTTTGAAAAATAATTATTCTATATGTTGAAAATTTCAAATTTCAATGTAGTAGTACAAAAAATTGTAGGAATAAAATAAGTAGGTGTATGTATGACCACCTTAAACACAATCAAATGATTTGTTTTTACAAGATTCCAGATACAAGTAGTAGACTCATGTCCAGATGTGACACATATTTTTTTGTAATTTTTTCCAAGTAAATAATTAATTATGATTTTTCTTCTACAACTTTTCCAAAATACAAAAACCCTTGTGTCTGACCACGTTAACTTAGTCAAAAGTTTATCAAATTGAAAAAAAAATATTATTTTTCTTGTAGTAGGAAAAGCATAGAATGTGACACATGTTTTGTATTTCAAAAATGTTATACAGTTTGAAAGTTATAGCTATTTTTCAATAAGTCTATCAATTAGGACTAGAAAGATAACAAGTAGGTGTATGGCTGACCACATTAAACAAAATCAAATGATAATATTTTTTTTATAAGATTCTAGATAAAAGTAGTAGACTCATGTCTGGATGTGATGCATATTTTTTTGTATTTTTTTTCCAAGTAAATAATTAATTATTATTGTATTAGGTGAAGCATAGAATTTGATGTATATTTAATATTTCAAAAATGTTATATTATTTGAAAGTTATAGTTATTTTTCAAAGAGTCTATCAAACATGACGTCTTTTTCACATCGCCACTTTTTGGCATACCATGATCCTGCACATACCCTTATCTCTTATCTCATCAATATTAACTTGAGGCTTTTCCCTCGGTTTCTCCCCAGTTAAATCTTTATTTTGGTACTTGTAGTCTTTGGCTAGGTGAATGACCTTGTGATAGTGGAAACAAGCCATTCCATAGTTTCTCCATGATTTCCTATTGTTCATACGATGTATCCTAAAGCAATTTGCAGTACTGTGACCAAATCTTCCACATGCATTACAAGTGATTCTTGTATTATAATCTCATGGTGTAGTTGGTCCTCGTCGTTTGTTTGTAGCATTTTGTCGACTAGGGGCCCATTTATCATTTTTCCTTTGTGATCTGCATTCTCCAAATTTATGACCATATCTCTTGCAGTTGTTACAATAACCTTCAAATCTTGGCTTCCTTGAATTGTTAATAAATCTTCCTCTACATTAAAATGCCTTATGACCATACTTATTGCAATTTTAAAAATGACCATTAAAATTAGGATTATTGGGTAGATTACCTCTTTTTCTCATGCAAACATTTATTATGTGTCATGGTTTCCCATAGTGATAGCATATAGGCCTCTTTGTCTTTTGTGGCATAGCAGTATTATTTTAGTTGGCTACTTAATTGGAGGACTCACCCTTCTCAATGGAGTTGTTTCCATTGTATCCAACTCTAGTAGTGTCTCTCAGTTCTTTATGATTTCTTGGTTGTTCATCCATAATCTTCAATACTTCTTCATTTCTTTTCAAGGCTTCATTAGCATATTTCTCAAATTTTAGATTATTCTTAAGATGTTCATTCCTAGATCTCAGTTTAGAAATTTCTCCAACTTTTCTTGCAACATCCTAATTTTCACTAACTAGTTGGTCTATCAAGTTGTAGTGAGTTTGTGTCAACCAAGCATTCTTTCTCTATCTTTCTCATCCATTCTTGTGTTCATTTTTCTTCTCTCATCTTCAGCTATTCTTTTTTCATCTTCAATATTTCCTTTTTTTCCTAGGATTTCACACATCCTTACTGATTGTGCTTCTTGTTCTCTCTTCAATGCTTTCACTTGATCAGCTAGGTTTTGGTTCTTTTCAGATAATTATGATATTATAGCATCAGATTCATCAGACATGCTTCCCTTTGACTTCTCTTTAAGTTCCTCAACTTCATCTTGAGTATCTTTCAAATGATGTGCAAGCTCCTTCCTCTTGTTGATAGACTATTTCAATTTATTGCTCAATTCTTCAACCTTCTTATTATCCATTTTAAGCTCCATTTCCATGTTCTCAATCACCATTTTATGCTTGTAGCTTTTCACCTTTTCAGATATTTCCTCTTAAGTGATAAAATTCTTAATAAGAGACTGATCTCTAATACCAATTATTGGACTAAGTATTCAATGATGAGTACTGGGAGGGTAGAGGTGAATCAGTACTGTAAAACACTTTAAACTATTTAACCTTTCCTTCTTAACCATTTACTGATTCCATTTTTTTTGCATGCATCTTCACAAAACATATAAAATGTATAGCATATAACACATAACACAAATATTTTGGTATCATAGAAATCCTTGTTAGAGGATAAAAACTGTAGTGGGGATTGATGGGTCCATAATTTGTCCTTGTTTAATCATATTTTTGTGCTCTGTCTGAAACATTTCCAAGACACTTGTTACACCTTTTAGTATTTGAACTTTTGACTATGCTATAAGTACAAGAGAACCATCAAAACCCATGAATAAATGATAGATGATATACTCTAGATACCTTTTTGCTAAATATTATACATATATTATAGTATTTCATATAGTCATTTGAATGTTTGTTCTAATATTTGGATTAGTTGAATGGTTAAATTCTTGGAGATATGTATATGATACTAACTTGCTAGGGAAAGAGGAAGGACTGAAGAATGGATCAACAAGAATTGATGAAAAGTAAGGAAGACTTAGGCATGATAATAGAAATTTATTGTGGTGTCGCGAGACATTCCTGAAAATTTGAAGGAAGAAATAAATTCCAAGAAAAATAGGAACATTTTTATGCTATATCTTCTCTATGATAAATGTTATGTTAAGCGGTTATGCAACCTTTATGTTATTATGTCATGGACTTTTGTACTTTCCTATCTCTATGCCATGATTTAGTTAGAAGTTATCCTTTGTGTTCAAATAAGCATATGTATCATCTTAAAATGGAAGCACTTCCATGATAAGAGAATTTAGCCCTTTGATTAAGTGGTCTGGGGTCATGTTAAGCACCTTGATCAGATCTTTGCATGTATTTGGCTTTTCTCCTTGTTCTGCTTCCCTCTGCACCGATTTTCCACTTCATATCTGCATTTCCTGGCATTCTAGGGTGGCATCTTGAGGTTTTTGACCTCAAGGTCAAAGCTGACCTTGAGGGTCAAATTCAACCTTGACTTTGACCTATGTCAGGGTCAACCTCAACTCTGACCTAGGGCAGAGTCGACCTTGTCCCTGACCCCCAGTTCAAATTTCAAGTTTTTCTGATTTACGGGCATCGGGTTTCAGAAATATTCTTTTTCCCACCTCCGGGTCGGCCATTTCAAGTTTCAGAATGTTAAATCCTTAAATTTCATTTAATGGGTCAACCCACAATAGTGGGTTACACTTTTTCGGAGGAAGAAATTCTTCCCGAAACGTGGCGGAGGCAAAAAATGCCTTCATACTTTCGAATGAAACTGAAGTGCTACTTTCGAATGAAACTAAAAAGTTTCAAATGAAACCCAAAAACACCATAGTTTTGAATGAAACTAGGTTTCATTCAAAACCTATTTTCTAGGAATAAAATATTCCATGCAACAAGGTTTCAAATGAAACCTAGGTTTCATTCGAAACCTTGTTGCATTAGGTTTTGGTGGGGTTTTTAACCCCACTTTCCATCATTTGGAAAGTGACGTTTTGGCTGTGGGGTTCGGCTGTGGGGCATCCGATTCATCGACCGTCATTTTCCAGGTGGGTATTTTTTTATTTTTTATGTGTATATACGTATTACATTTGTATATTTATGTATTTTTTAATGTATTTAGTATTTTTTAACATATATACATGTATATATGTGTATATACATGTGTATATGTGTATATATGTTTATATGCATGTATATATGTGTATATGCATGTGTATATGCATGTATTTATGTGTAAATATATGTGTATATGCATGTATTTATGTGTATATGCATATATTTATGTGTAAATACATGTATTTATGTGTATATACATGCATTTATATGTGTATATATATGTATTTATGTGTATATATGCATTTATATGTGTATATGCATGTATTTACATGTAAAGATGCATGTATATGTGTACGTATGCATGTATTTACATGTATATACATGCATCTATGTGTATATGCATGTATGTACATGTATTCACATGCATATACATATATATATGCATGTATATACATGTATTTACATACATATATACATGTATTTACATGTATATACATGCATGTATACATGTGTATATGCATGTATGTACATGTATTTACATGTAAATACATGTTTATTGTATATACATGTATTTACATGTATATATGCATGTATATGTGTATATGAATGTATGTACATGTATATATATATGCATGTATTTATATGTATATACACACATATATGTGTATATGCATGTATTTATATGTATATACACATGTATATGTATATACATGTGTATATGTGTATATGCATGTATTTACATGTATGTACATGTATACATATACATGCATGTATTTACATTTATATACATGCATATATATGCATGTAGATACATGTATGTACATTTATATATGCATGTATATGTGTATATGCATGTATTTACATGTATATACATGCATGTATATGTGTATATGCATGTATTTACATGTATATACATGCATGTATATATGTATATGCACATGTACATATATGCATGTATATACATGTACATGCATGTACATACATGCATGTATGTACATGTGCATATACACATATACATGCATGTACCTATGTATGCATGTGTGTACATGCATGTACCCATGCATGTACACATGTACATACATATATACATGTGCACGTACGTGTGTACACATGCATATATGCATGTGTGTACATGCACATGCACACGTATGTACACGTGTACATACATATGTATGCATATGTGTACACACATGTATATACATGTGTATATATACACACACACACGTGCATATATACATGGGCACGTGTGGTCATAATGTATACAGGTATATATACCTGTATACATTATGACCACACGTGCCCATGTATATATGCACACATGTGTGTATACACATGTATATACATGTTTGTACACATATGCATACATATGTATGTACACATGTACATACATGTGCGTGTGCATGTGCATGTACACATGTGTCTACACATGCATATATGCATGTGTACACACACACATGCACATGTACATATATGTATGTACATGTGTACATGCACATATTTACATGTATATACATTTATGTACATGTATATATGCATGTATATACATGTAAATTTACATGTATACATAGGTGCATGCATTCAATGCATGTGTACAAGTATGTACATATATGCATACACATGTACATGTATACATAGGTACATGTTAAATGGGTATAAATAGGTACATGTTTATACATAGGTACATAGACCTACATGTTAGATAATAAGTCTCTAATGAGTTTAAATGTAGTTTTAAAAACTTTATTTTGATTGAATAATGTAGTTAAGCAGTTATAATTTGTGTTCAAATTTAATGTCTAGTTATTTACACTTTATTTTTATTGAATAATGTAGAAGTGTACTTTAATTTTATTTAATGAAGTTCAAAAAATACGATTTAGTGCATGTGTACATGTAGTTATTTGACACTGTAAATATAATTTCTTTCAGGTGCACATATCTTGATAGTTCATTTATACATCTAGCTTACTAGACATTACACATGGCAGATGCACCTATCCTGCCTCATGATCGGGAACAATCTGAGAACCTATTTGACTGCACAAATAAGGAAATTCAAAAATTAAAAGAGTCTATTGATAGTCCCTCCAGCTCCACTATTTATAGGAACACCTGTCAGTCCATCCTGGATAGCCTAATTGCTATCCGGAATGACATACAGAGGACTAGTGCATATTCCCCAAATGTTGTACAGTCTATTCTTGAGAGAAAGAGATGAGAGGTTAGCTCTGGTCTTTCTCTCAAGGAGGTGGCCAAACTAGTGCCCAAAGAGATTCTTAAAACCCAAGTTTGGCCATCATATGTAGAGAAACAATATGTGAAGGGATATCAGGTTATGAAGTGTCGAGATCCAGCTATATCTGCACTAATATACCCTAGGTTTCTAGCTGCCCATGGTCGTTACCCAAATAATGACCAAATCCCCTTATACTTCACACAGCAGATCTATGCAGAGGTGTGATTAGGGAAACAGGTTAATTACACAGATTTGGCACCACATCAGGGGTAGGGGCATGGGAGACTTGCAGATAGAGATGCTTTTCGTCGACCTGATCGTCCGAGACCAACACACAGGGTTATTCTAGGTGAGAGGTCACAGGATATTGCGCCATAATTGGGTTCCATAGCAGATGATGTTGTTCGTAGCACCCAACTACATGGTGCGATTGATAGTGTGGGGCACATTGCATCGGCTACAACATCCATATCTGTAGATTAGGTTGGCTAGTATTTGATGCAGCGATGGTACTCCAGATCATCATGTGGAGCATCTTCCAGTAGGAGCTCAGATGACTTGTACTCTGCAGCAGGGATCCCTTCACTTTCTAGCCTTGAGGGACTTACAGGAGAGATGGCATGCATCACCATGACTAGTTTGGTCGAGGATCTTATTGATGCATATGCATTTATAGCTGCTAAGCATGGTATCCCTATAGCGGATGTCAGAGATCATGTGGGTACTGTTAGATACACTCAGCAATAGGATCCTCATCACACACATCATGATAGTAGCGGTGCCCATGGTGATCCTCCTACAGACCAGTCTATTGCTACTGAGAGAGAGGCACACTGTATAGACCCTTCAGTGACTGCAGGGCAGTGGTTATCTGATGTTCATCTTGAGGACGTTGAGTTTGGCATGAGTGCGAATGGTTACCTAGATTTGCTGACACATGATGATCAGTCAGCTTCTATGCCATCACATATGGTTTCTCCATTGCATTCATCTTTAGAGAGACGACTGTCATCTACTCATGTGGCAGATGTTCAGTTTAGCTTTGATCAGGCGTAGTAGCATATTAATACCCTGGTTGATAGGATCGAGGAGAGGGAGTCAGAGCATGTTTCGGTTCCACTGTCTACACAGGTATAATTTGTTTTAATGTTATTTAGTTAAACTTTGATTGTTGGAGATTCAAAATTTATATATAAATGTATATATAATTTTTGTCATTTTTTTTTATCTAGGGGGAGATGCCTCTTATTACTCCTATAGGGAGCGATCGTGTACGACGTCAGGACTCACTCGATGATGACATCAGAAGTGGGCAGGTGAGTTTTTAATTTATTCAATTTGTGTACGTACATCTTTACGTTTTTAAAATAGATGAGTATTATTTTATCAACATTTGAAAGATGTGAATATTAATTTGTATGATCTCACTTTGTCTATACAGGGTTCTGCACATCCCTCACAGCATGATAGCTACTCAGGGCCCAATCGTACTGTTAGGAGTCGTCATGATGATTCTTAGGCTCTTTTAGACATGTTACACATGTAGGGATCTCTGATGTTACATTTGACATAGTTGGACATGCATCCATGTATATTTTTTTCATGTATACATTGCTTACTTCTTGATTGATTTCATATATTTGATGTTCATGTTTGACATATATGTACATGTTTATCCTTGATGTATGTATGTACATGTGTAGTATACTAAATTGATAGATCTCTAGATTGACTATACATTTGACATAGTTGGATGCATGCATGTATATTTTTTTCATGTTTACATTACTTACTTCTTGATCAATCTCATATATTACATGTTTATGTTTGACAAATATGTACATGTGTACTATTTGATGTTTATATTTGACATATGTACATGTAATTCATACAAATTTTAGTTGAATGTTAAATTTGAATGTAATTCACACAAATTTCAATATGCACATGAAATTTAAGATAATTAAGTTGCATGTACATTACAAACTTATTATTTTTAATATGGGAAGTAAAATAGGCAATATATCACAATCAAGAGTATTTATTAAATTTGTAAACAATTTAATCCTAACATAGCAATTTCACATATTGAATTAAGCTATCTAACATGCATATAAAGTATCCTAATTTTATAAATCCAAAATGAGATAGATTTAATTCTTGGCACATGCACACATATACATTTTAAAAAGACAAGTTAATTTATATATATATCTACTAATAAATTTGCTCCATTCACTAAGGGCACATGCCCTAAAATTTTTTTCTCAAAATCATTTTTCATACATGCACATGCACAATTTATTGTACATCAAGTGGTTCATCTCTCTCTTTGATAATATTCACTAATTTCTCATGCTCTTCGGTATCAAGTCTCCACTTACGAATGCCACGTCCTGTCACTGGATGAAGAGATAGTTGTGTGGCAATTACAAGATGACTATATTGATAAACCTTGTTGTTTAATTGACAATCAATAAAATGAACCCCCTGTTTAATTACTTTGATTTGCTTCAAGTATGTTCCTTGCACAACAACTGACCCTGCACAGACAATTGAACAACAACATGCATTAAATAAACATGTGTATATATATGTGTACATGCATACATTGTATCATAATTTGAACAAAAATTTGAATAAGGCCATCAAATGCAAGATAAATTTATTCATCAAAACCCATAAATATAGCACGCTAACCTATAGGAAACACAATTCCATCGCTTGTTTCATTCTTTGTTAGCTTCATCCTCTCCTTCGTACAATGTAATAGATAGTAATTCACACCTTCAACATTATCAAACTCTGCAATTACTGCAAAAACATGTCCTGTAAAAGAACATTACACCACTGTAAGTTATATAAATTTATTAGAGATATATATGGGTACCCTAAGAATTGAAAAGTGCATATGTATATAAGAACACGTACCAATTTTGATCAAACCTAAAATATGGTCGTAGTCGGTGGAAATCAATGGAACATCATCATAGCTTTCATCCTCAACTTCATCATTTGTAGTGGTAACATCTAGTGGAACCAAATTCCATTCACTGACATATCCACTTTTTTGGTTAATACATTCACCGTAGTCTTCAGAAACATAGTCATAACAAAAGCATGAGTAATCTCTACAATACAATGACCACACATTACTATCTGTACTCATAACCAAATGCAGGGATCTTGTTTTCTCTACCCTCTTGCATCCATGGAATGATCTTCTATCAACACCTGAATAATACACAAACACATGTAAATTTTTAAGAGTTGTTAGTATAACATATATATGTACGCATAAATTGAAACTTTAATTTAGAAATTAATGCATTTCATAAATATACCTGATATCTCCCAGAACAATCTAACTGGTATGACTCGATCCCGTAGTGAAGATGTGCTATCTTGATTTGGAGCTACAAAGTGTCTCTTGCACCACTCAAGCACATCATGAGCATTATTTATACGATATCCCTGATAGTCCAATTGATACTTTCTTAAAGAACGTTTGATACAAGCTCCTACACCATCGTGCTCTCCCTTCCCGTGTCCACTCTCAAAGAAACTCCAAATATGTGGTATCTTTTGGAATCGATGATATCTACATAGCGCATAAAATGGTCTTGCTGACTTGAATTGTGCTGCACATCCATCTCACCAAACATAATGCTTTTTTATTTTTATGCCTTTATTTTCTAAATATCCAAAATATGTTTTAAAATAGTGCTCGACAAAATGAGTGTCATGCTCTTTATCATCACTGATGTAAAAGTGATATTCATTCTTTATGACTCATTCTTGAGTTGTACTTTCAATGCCATCCAAATCTAATTGTGCACGTCGATAACATACATGCACCATGATAGTGACCTGCTCTGTATAGTAGTATTCCGATTGAAGTTCTTTTTGAGAAACAAAAGAGTAATTCTCTGCAAAATCAACAACAGATAAAACTGTTCCAAGTGGAAAAGTGTCTCTTAGTAGTTGGAACTACTCAGCTTTCCACTTAGCAAAGAAAACGTGTCGTATATATGGTTGAATCAATTTATGAAAATTTTCCATAAATGTTGCAGCATGTATCTCTTCTTCTACATATTCCAACCTTGTTGATTCTTTCCTGACTTTTGTTTCAAACTTTACATACTTGTATCTCTTACAATTTACTATCCTTGTCATGTCAGTATCTTCATCCCTAAAAGGAAATTTAGCTAAATCCCCACATGTTTCACATGTGCCTCTTATGCATTTTATTTCATGTATCTCACTATCAATTGTCTTTTCACATAAGATCAATGTTATGAATTGGCTTGGTCATTTAGGAAAATCATTCTAAGAGCCACCACTTTCTTCTATCATCTTTCTAAACCCTTGAAAGAAGAGATCGAATTCAACATGATATCGACAACAAGTCTCAAAAGTTTTATTTATCTTTACAAAATATGGTTTCAATCTTTCGAACATCATTTATCCAATCTTGACGTTAGGATTTAAATTGCAAAATGAGAGATACAATTCATGTTGTGTGGTGTCCAGCCAATGTTTTGTGTGCTGCAAATATTCCTTAGGCCCTGTCCTCTTTTTCATGACATCTCTCCTATTTGATGAAGGACGAGTATGATCAGTCCAAAATGTTATAACTAAGTTCCTGACTATTTCATTAATCTTGTCAGAGTGAGGAGCTCGACACATTAGTGCCCAATTACCTTCCAATGTAGTATCATCCAAAATGTTTCTCCTTTTCAAGTAATGTGACATTGTCTTACAACTATACCCGAGATGAGATGAAAGTGAGGAAATTTGTCTTTTATGATACATGTTTTTATTTAAAATTGATGTCAATATCACTCTTCTAGAAATGGACCTATCTGTAACTCTAGATGTTTTCCCAATGGATTGCAAACCTTCCTTGACAGTTTCAACAACATTTTTTCCTAGGTCATCCAATTTTCTCTTTTTTGAACTTGCATCTACACCCAATAGTTTCAATGGCTCCTTTAACTCATCTTTAAGAAGTGTGATTGATAATAGTTGAGTTTTCTCAAGTGTATCAAGATTTTCAAACTGTGCAATTATATCCTTATACTTTTTATTCAATGTCCTCTTCATAGTATTTGTGGGTTGTTTAGCATACTCTCTCAATTTGTTCACATCCATTTCAAGTAAATGATCAATGCTTTTATGATTAATTTTTCTTTTCAACTATTGGGCTAGGCTGACATTGTCATGTGTTTCTTGTAATTCAACTGCAAACAAAATATTTAAAAATATCTTAGGATAGCTCATCTTAAGGAGAACAAGTGATTATTTATGTATAATCTCATAGTGTATTATAATCATTCAAATCTAGACTAAATCAAGATAATGGTACGTAACTTAAATAAAGAGAGAGATAGAGAGATATAGAGATCTATGTGTACTTGTTTGAGATTGTAAAGGATGTTCTTGTTGAGCTTGTGATGACCCTTCTATAGCATCTATAGGATGGTCTTGTTGAGCTTGAGATGTCCCCTCCCCAGCGTCTATAGGTTGGTCTTGTTGAGCTTGAGATGCCCCTTCTCCAGCATCTACAGGTTGGTCTTGTTGAGCTTGTGATGACCCTTCTCCTGCAAATGGAGATACAGTTAGTAAGTTTAATACTTACTAGATATTAAAGTAGACATGTGTAGATCTATTAAAGATATTAAAGTAGACATGTGTAAGTTTAGTTCCTAATAGGTCCTGATAGGTCTAATAGACCTCTAATAGGTCCTAATAGGTCTAATAGGCCTTAATACATGTATAATACTATAAAAGTACATGTCCTAATAGGTCTTTTTGTCCTAATATCTGTCTAATAGGTCTTAATACATGTCTAAAAGGTCTAATAGACATCTAGTAGGTCTTAATACTTGTCTGACTAGGTCTTGATACATGTCCTAATAGGTTTGACTAGGTCTTAATACATGTCTATTACGTCTTCATACATGTCCTAATAGGTCTCATACATGTCCTAATAGGTCTCATACATGTCTTAATAGGTCTTCATACATGTCCTAATAGGTCTCATACATGTCCTAATAGGTCTCATAGGTCTTAATACATGTCTAATAGGTCTCTTTGTCCTAATATATGTCTAATAGGTCTTAATACATGTCTAATAGGTCTTTTTGTCCTAGTATATGTCTAATAGGTCTTAATACATGTCTAAAAGGTCTAATAGACATCTAATAGGTCCTAATAGGTCTAATAGGTCTTAATACATGTACAATACTGTAAGTACATCTAATATACATCCTATAATGGGTATAATAGGTAACTAATGCATCCTAATAGGTCTAATAAGTCTTAATAGGTCTTCACACATGTCCTAATAGGTCTCATAGGTCTTAGTACATGTCTAATAGGTATTTTTGTCCTAATACCTATCTAATAGGTCTTGATACATATCTAATAGGTAGATAATAGGCCTCTAAAGGTCCTAATAGGTCTAATAGGCCTCTAATAGGTCCTAATAGGTCTAATAGGCCTTAATACATGTATAATATTGTACAAGTACATCTAATATGTCCTAGAATAATGAAACTAACTTTCCTAATAGGTTAGGTAATAGGTCTAATAGGTCATAATAGGTCTTTAGGTCTTGATACATGCCCTAATAGGTGTGATAGATCTTAATACATGTCTAATAGGTCTTAATACACATGTCTAATAGGTCTAATAGACCTCTAATAGGTCCTAATAGGTCTAATGGGTCTAATAGGTCTCAATACATGTATATGATACTGCAAGTACATCTAATATGTCCTAGAACATGTATAATAGGTTCCTAGTAGGTCCTAATATAGGTCTAATAGGGCTTAATAGGTAGATAAATGGGTATTCATGGATGTTCTAATAGGTTTGATAGGTATTAATACACACATGTCTAATAGGTCTAATAGACCTCTAATAGGTCAAGTAATAGGTCTAATAGGTCTTAATAGATGTATAATACTATAAGTACATCTAATATGTCCTAGAATAGGTACATAATAGGTTTCTAATAGGTCCTAATAGGTCTAATAGGTCTTAATAGGTCTTTAGGTCTTGATACATGTCCTAATAGGTTTGACTAGGTCTTAATACATGTCTAATATGCCCTTTTGTCAAGTAATAGGTCTAATTAGGTACCAGTTCCAATTGATCTAATTGAATCTAAGCTACTTGGGTTATAGGTCTAGTTGCATCTATGTCGATACTAATATGCCAATCTAACTTAATTAGGCCCTAATAGATCTAATAGACCTCTAATAAGCATGATTAAGTTGACTATTACAAGTGTATACATATACATATTATTCAAGTCCTAATATATGTAGCTATTAATAAGACATGCTCTTTATTGAATATATTCTAGGTCTAATTAGAAATTGCAATATCATGTGCTTACATGAACTTCATTAACATATGTCCTAATCATCAATTATGATATATAGTCACACAGAGAGAGAGAGATAGGGTCACACCTTGTCTCACATGATGATACCTTTCACGAGCTTCTCTTCATAATCTCTCTTTAGTTTTTGGTGAGTAATGTCGAGCACTCTTATTTTGCCTTCTTTTCTGATTCCCCATCACTTTTGCATGATTATTCCACTAAAATATCACAAAATGTAGGAAAATACACCTTCAAATGTCTTTTTTATATGTAAAATATGAATTATTTTGCAGCTCTGAGTTAAAATATTCAGAAAATGGCTCTTATATTTATATGCGATCATCGCTATCACGAAAAAACACCAAATTGACCGACATGAGTTTCGAATGAAAGTTAAATTTAACTTTCATTCGAAACTCTCTTGACCTGGATGTTGACGCAGATGTCAACCTGGGGTTAGCATTTTTTACTTTCGAATGAAAGTAGTTTCGAATGAAAGTAAGAAGTTTCGAATGAAACTAGTTTCATTCGAAACTTCCTTTCTAGGACTTTTTGTCAAAAGCCAACAGAAAATAGCACATTTCTAAGTTTCGGGGTTGAAGCGCTAGGCTCAAATGAAACATTCAGAAAATGACCTTGAGTCCATGCAAAAGTGCTCTGAGTCAGCTTTCTAACGACTATACTCTTGACCTGTTTTGAATTCATTAGGTGTATGTTGTTTGACGTGAAACGAATGTTGGTTTTTTGGCCAATTCAAACATATGACTTTCACGTTCAATAGAAAATAGTAGAAAATATAATAAAAATTTTGAAAAATATTAGTGCCCTTCATCT
Organism: Chamaecyparis obtusa; assembly: GCA_027943335.1. Taxonomy (NCBI): domain Eukaryota; kingdom Viridiplantae; phylum Streptophyta; class Pinopsida; order Cupressales; family Cupressaceae; genus Chamaecyparis; species Chamaecyparis obtusa. The sequence continues at coordinate 120,666 of BSBK01001854.1, read as the reverse complement.
TAGAGTCTTCTTTCTACCAAAAAAAAAAAAATTGAAATCCGATATATACAAAAGAAGTTATGCTTTACGCAGTGAAAGTAGGTCAAAAAACTAGCTTGGTCAACTTTGAGCATACATAAAATATGAAAAAAATGTGATAATGTCTTGAAACCAATTGGATGCCCTTATTATGGATGTTACCAAACTATATTTGAAAGAATCGCATTGATATCTTTTATAGAAAAAAAGTTATGCATTACGCAGTCATGGTAACTCTTTGAAAATGCCATTTTCAGCAACATACTAGTTTTTGTGGGAGAAAGAAATTTTGATTTAAATTAATTTAAAAATAAAAATAAAAAATATATTTAGATTCTACACAGAAAATATGAAAGGACTCTAGTTTACATCATTTTCCGATTTCAAACGGTTGAACAACAATATGCATTGGAATGTCGAAGTTTTTCTGAAAATTGGAAGGTCAGTGTCAATTCAAGCCAAAAAGTGTAACCCACTATTGCGGGATGACCCTAATCTAGGTATATTTCTAAAGGTTAGGACCTAATTGGGATTTAATTCTCCAAGGTGGCCCCTCTAGAAGATTGTGCCCTAGTTCACTATAAAAGGAGGCCTTCCTCTCTCATTTTCACATCTCATCTCAAGAAATTGTAATCCATTCTCACCAAGAAAGCTCTCAAGTGCAAGCAAGTGAATTCAAGTGTTCAAGCATTCATCCATCAAGGAGATCCATTGTTATCCATTGAAGGATTCAATCTCTTTGGAGCCCCCTTGAAGATCCATCCTTCTACATTGATCCTAGCCTCCTCATATGAAAAGATCAATTCAAGATTGGTGTTGAAGATCAAATGCCATTGATTTGAGACATCCTAAATTCATTCTACATCCATTAGAGCATACCTACTTGTGGATTTGAGGATTCAAATCCTCTACAAGGACTTCAACATAAATGAGGTGAATTATTTCATTTTCTTTGTTTATGCACATTACATTTCAATTCAATTTCAAGATTAATTCCTAGATTAGGGTTTGACCAAGGCAAACCCCCCCATACAAACAATAAAACCCCCTTTTTCTTGCAGGTACAAGTGCAGAATTTCAGATCTGAGATTAGATTTGGATACCCTTTTTGGAAAAATTTTGAGATCTACGAACAAAGTCAAAGTTGACCTTCTGAATAAGAATGTAGCCTTTTACCTTTTATGAGGGTTAAAGACTACCTGCTGTCAGAAAAATAAAAATTTTCTAGGTTTTCTTCATCTCGGTGTTTCCAATTTGAAATAGGTTGCAGAATTGCCCAAAAGTACACATGGACATCAGAAATTGGCATTTTCCAAATTTGCCCTATTTTGAGGTTAGTATTTTCCTTTCAATTATTTCAAATTTCAAGCACAATTCTACTATAGGAAATATAAGGTTTTTCTCTGTCTTTCATATTCTCCATAGATTGATTCGATTGTGTTTTAACCTTTTGGTTGATCAAATTGGATCTCTCTTTTGGGAATTTGGATTTAGGAATGGATCTCATATTTCCCCCATACATTACACTCAATAGAGGTGATTCCATATTTACCTCTATTCATTTTGGTGAACCATACTTACTCTCCTTTCTTTTGTGGAATTGGATGCCCTATTGTGTTTTGTGGTGTTAGATTTCATTTTATCTTGTTAGTATTAGATTTATCTTTTGTGTTAGATCTTGCATGCTAATTAGATTTCAAAAATACAAAAATATTCATGCTTTATGTGTTTTTAGTTTAGTTCATTTGCATTACATTGATTTATGAGCTTTACTACTAGTAGTCCTGCTTATAACATTCTGGTTAGAAGAAGTCGTAGACTCATGGGTGCCATTGATCCTGAATCTTCCTCTCCTTTCCTTAGGATCCCAGATGATAATTTGATTCTTCATGATTCCAATCCTACTATGGAGCAAAAATCTTCTCACTCATCTCATGATGGCGATGATGCTTTAAGAGTTCCTCCTGAACAAGTCCAAAAAATTTCAATTGAACTTGATAAAATGGGTAATTGGCTTATTCAAGAGAACCATAATCAAGATTCTATTCAAGCTATAGAGGCTCTTAAGAAAGTTCTCCATGATAATGATCAATGTGTTAACCTCTTGTGTGGTATTACTCACCTCGTGCATTCAAATGTTAAACCTTTAGCTCAAGAAGCTCAAGATTTAGGGTTGATTCCTCCTATCACTAGTGTTGAACCTCCTTCTAATCCTTTACCTATTATTCCTACCTATACTCCTTCTTTGGTGACTATGATGGTTCCCTCTATTCCTATGAGTGTTCCTCATGTGTCTCTTCCTACATCACAACCTTCATATCATAATGTTCCTTTTACTTATTCCAATCCGCTTCCAACTGTTGTTCCTAGTGTTCCTCCAGTTGTGTCTTCTATTCTTGTAGCTTCTTACACTTTACCTAGTGTGTCTAATGTTTCTCTTCCTCCTATTTCCTCTAATGATTCAACAATCATTAGTTTGGCTCAAATTGTGTCATCCTTACAACAACAACTTGCTTCCTTAACTCAAAACAAGTTTATTATTCCTACATGTGACATGGGAAGTCTTTTTTCCTTGCATATTATTCATACTCTTGTTCCTCAGCAAGGTGATATGCCTCATCTTGAGAATTATAACGGAAAAGGAGATCCCATTCATCATGTTAAAACTTTCCAAATCCTTTGTAGTGATTACACTCATGACCATAGAATTTTAGCCAAACTATTTGCTAGAACCTTCCATGACAAGGCCTTACAATGGTATTGTTCCTTGCCTCCTTATTCTATTGATTCCTTTCCAAAACTTGCTAATGCCTTTATTCAACAATTTAAAAACAACATTGGCACGCAAGTGTCTTTGACTGATTTGATGCATTGTAAACAAAGTGCTAAGGAAAAAATAACTGAATTTATTGGTAGATTTAAGCATTTGCATGCTCAGATTTCCTATCATGTTCCTGATACTGATATTCAACGTATGTTTATTTCAAATTTGCAAAAGGATATTAGAGATAAGATTATGCTTACTCAATTTACCTCTTTTCAACAACTTTGTGCAGCGCTTCATCATTATCAATTACAAGTGAGTCAATTTGAGAGAAACACTCCAATGGCTCCTATTCCAGTTGATAAGAGTGATGCTGCTCCTAATCCAAACAAATTTCAAAAATTTAACAACTATGTCAAGATCAACAAACAAGAGAATGCGATTGTTGATTAGGTTGTTGTTGCATCTCACAATGCCACTTCTACATCCACTACTTTTCGATTAAATCATATGTTTACTCCTCTTTCTGAATCTTTACATACTATTATAAATAGGTTGTTAACTGCTAATATGATTAATTTACCTCCTATTCGACATCTTTTACCTGCTACGATTGCATCTAAATCTTTTGATCAAAATGCTTTTTGTCAATATCATCATCAGAATGGTCATGATACTGAGAAGTGTTATTCTTTAAAACATAAGTTTCAAGACTTAATTGACTCTAAAGCCTTATCTGTTGATAATCTTGATGGTAGTGGGAACAAATCTATCTCTCCTCCTAATCAAAAGCTTCAAATCTATATGAATCATTTACCTACACATGATACTAATACCATTGCTCAACCATCTACCATGGAAATGGTGTATGATTCAAAGATGGATGATCTCAATTATGTTTTTAATCAAGTGGAGTATGTTGGTCAATCTGTATCTCCACCTCAACCTCAACCTCAACCTTAGATTCAACCTCAAGTTCAATCTCAACCTCGACCAAAACCTAAGCCTAAAATAAAAACTCAACCTAAACCTCGACAACAACCTAAGAATAAAAGACCTCGGGAAATTTTGATTACCTTTGATGATTCTGAGATTATTAAAGCTCCTGATGGTCCCCTTTACATTTCTACTAGGATTTCTTAGAAACCTACTTGTGGTTGTCTTGTTGATACTACATCCTTAGTTAATGTGATTACTGAAGAAAATCTTTTTATGAAAAGCTTACAATGTGATTCTTATGATACATCAGATGTGTGGATTCAAACTTGCAATGGTTTTCTTTATCCATCATTTAGTTCTATTACTTTACTAGTTGAACTCTATGGAAAAATTGTGAACACTACCTTTGTTCTGGTTCTTACTTCTAATCAATTTCAAGTTAAGCTAGGTTTTCCTTGGTTAAATACCATGCATGTTGTTGCTTCACCTATCCATAAGTCTCTTAAGTTCATTCATGATGAAGAAGTAAAGACAATTAATCATAGTTTATATCAACCTTATAGGCCTAGAGATTGTGCTTCTCTTTATTTCTTTTGGCCTTCATTACCTAATTCATGTCCTCCTCGACCTGATAATCCTTTTCATTCATATCAAGCCTATAAACATTGTAAGATTCTTGAATTAAGCATTCCTCCTATGGATCTTAATTGTGGTCTTTTTCCTACACCTTCTATACCTCCTTTAACTAGGGCTTCTAGTTTTGTTAATCAAGTTCCTACCATTGTTGATAATCCTATTGATCTTCCTAAAGAACCTGTGAAGGATCCTGTGATTGTTCCTCCTTGTTCTCAACCTATTTCAAATAAATCAAAACATAATCGATCTGCTAATGAATTTTGTAAGAAGCATCATGCTCATGCTAAAGCTCGTAATTCTATTCTTCAAAGATATCTACCTTCTTTGGATAAATCTAAGCATGATGTGTTAGAAGAAGTTGTTACTAATAATGATGTTAAGATGCATGATTATGATGATTCTATTCATATCTTAGATCCTATTTTGATTAATTTTGATGAAGAAGATACTCTTGATGATACTGATGATGTTAATGATGAATATGAGACTATTGATATTGACATTGATTTACCTAATATGCTTTCATCACAATTAACTCTTACACCTAGTATCGAACATTGTGATTCTCAAGAGGATCCTTGTTTAGAACTGGCTATCATTCCTATTGTGTTTGATATAGTCCCTCTTATAAGTTACCCACCTTCCCTAAATGATATACAACGAGATGGGGAGAGTAGGCGGCATGCTTGATTGACTTGTCCTTTATGGTAGCTTTGTTGTGTGTTTTCCTACTGTACTATGCTTCTCCCGTAATGTGTTTGCTAAATGTTGTTAGATTCTTTTATATGATCCTTGTTACTCAGTTGGTACAAGGTGATAAAGGAATCAAAACTATTGTTCAAATTCTTCTATATGTATCTCTATTCTTCTATGCATTGTTCAATGTTATGTTGTAAATGTGCTATTGTTCATAAATGTTTCCTTGTGTAATCTTCTAGGATTCAAGATATGGTAGCACTAATTATTTTTGGTCTCCATGTCATAGTCTGAAAAGATACTCCTTCGTATATCTTATGTGATCTTTCCTCCTTTATGATCATAGTTCTACTTTCTTTGGGGAATGATGTCAATTCATTTGCAATAATATCATATATATATTATCTTATGATCATACTGACCCCATGGTAGGTAGATCCCTTATGTGTTCTTTTTTATGTTTCTATGATATTTCCCTTGATTTGTCTTCATTGCGAGGCATCTCGATGTGGAAACATAATTAGTGGAGTTGTTTATGTTTCCGTTAAAGCCATTTCTCCTCTTAAAGTGTTAGCAACAACTTTAACATGGGGGCATATGCTCTGCTCACCTATTGTACACACGCACCTCTTTTTGATACACACATATTTTTCAAGATACTTTTCTCCCTTTTTGGATTAGTAACTAATCCTTAAATCATGGATTTATACTTAAGGATCTATTGATCCCTCCAGTTTCAAATATACATATATTTTGATCCCTTAAGGTCGGAAGTGTCCTTCAGAGTGGGTCTCTTTTATTTTTGGTTTTATTCTTATGGAATAGAATATTCCTAAGGGTAAATCCTTGATGGATTGACTAGTGAGTAGCCACATTCACTAGGCATTTCAATTCCATCTTTCCAGTTGCGTCATTTCCTTGTGTGGTTCACAATGGGACATAAGTTCTCATTGGGCAAGATAATCACACCCTTTCTTTCTCTCTCTAGAGATGTCTCTCTTATTGTGATCTAGGAGTTGACGAAGACTTGAGTCCTTGGGGGATTGAGGTTTCTCTTTGTCCCTTGGATTATGATAAGATTATCTTTTCATTTTGATCTCCTTTACCAAGAGTTTGCATCGAGTCCATACTCTTGCTAAAGTGGGGACTTAATGTATCATCTTAAAATGGAAGCACTTCCATGATAAGAGCATTTATCCCTCTGAGTAAGTGGTCTAGGGTCATGTTAAGTGCCTTGATTAGGTCTTTTTATGTATCTAAATTTTCCCCCTATTCTACTTCCCTCTGCACCCATTTTCCACTTCATATATGCATTTCCTATCATTCTAGGCTGGGGTCCTAAGGTTTTTGACCTCGAAGTCAAAGTTGACCTTGAGGCTCAAAGTCAACCTTGACACTGACCTAGCTCAAGGTTGACCTCAACTTTGACCTAGGGTAGAGTCTATTAGGAATGAATGCTAAATGTTTGGCAACCATTCTATAGCAGTTGTTTTTGCATTCATGACTATGATTGTCACTGATGTCAACACGGTGATCTTCTGAAGATTTGCAGAAAAGTAGACAAAGTTTGAATTAGTGCATGTGGGATATTATAGTTGGAGCTATGCAATTTTGAGGATATACTCTTTGATATGTTATATGTCTATGGTTAAGATCGTAGATAGTAATTCTTTTATTCATGGAAGTTATGAGCATTTTGGTGGAAGCAGTATTCAAGCAGAGTTCATGAGTGGCGGTTTGTTGAAATCGGATGATATCTCCTAAACAAGATGGAATCTAGTTTTGTTCAGTTAAAGAGAATTTGAAGACACATTTATAGTGACGTGGATGATAGCACAAACTTTGAGGTTGCACGAGTGAAGATTTATTGTATTTGGAAGTTGACAGTTTTGTATATTTTTTATGTTGCATGTGGAAACTTTTAGTTTGTAATTGTATGCTGACTCATTTGTAATTATTTGAGTGTGGTATAAAGGAAGGAATGTTTTTCCTTTTTATATATGTGTGGATGAATATGAAGTGAAGAAAAGAGATAAATGTGAAAGTGAATTTGTGAAGGAAGACATGCGAAGTACATAGATCTAAAATTGAGATCTGGTGTAACAGTGAGTGCAGTTTGGCACAGTTAGAGAAGAGGTAACATATTATTCTATTGAGTAATACAAAGATAATTTGGATAGTGTGTTCAGTGATCTTACCCTAAATCTATTTGGGCAGTGGGTCCTTCTGTCTTCCATAACTCTTAACAAGGTTAGAATCTTTTAACAGGGGTTCAAAATCTCCTAACAGGGATTCATATATACTGAATGTATTTCATAAGACTCCTAATAGAGTTCATCCTTTCACAAGGAATATTCATATTAGTTCATCTTTTGTGGGCATCATTCCCACTAGGGTTTACTCTTTGATCAAGAGGTTCCCTAGTCAACATATCTTGTGTCATTGTGTTATTGTGTATGAATATCTTTCTATGGTTGGTAATTATATTGCTTACATGGTTTAATGTTGTTGAAGATGATAAATGTTATAATTATCTGATAACTGATCCACCCCCTCCCCCCCTTAGTTATCTTGGTGGACTTTACTTTCTAACAATTGGTATCAGAGCAGCAGGTCTTTGAAAAAGAAGTTTAACAGCTTAAGAAGATCCATGGTGAATTTTAGGAAAGAAAGCCCTAAGTTTGATGGAGTAAATTTTGATATCTGGAAAGAAAAGATGAAGACACACCTACTGTGTTTAGGAATAGGTTATTGGTTGATTGCAAAGAATGATAAAACTATCATTGAAGAGGACAATCTTGAAACATGTACTGCTGATGAGAGAGATCTATTCATGTGTAACATACTTGTAAGAGAAGGACTTTTGATAGCCCTTCCAGAGAATGAGTATAGTCAGGTAAAATGTTTGAAAAAATCTCATGAAATTTGGAAAGCTTTACACTCTACTTTTGAAGGTGATGAACATGCAAAAAGAGTTATATTACATAATTGGATATGTGCATTTGAAGATATAAGAATGTTGGAAGATGAATTTGTTAGAAGCTATATTGGTAGAATGTCAGAAATTGTTACAAGCATAAAATCTTGTGGAGGAACAAAGACAAAGAATGAAGTGATATGGAAAATTATGAGAAAATTGACTCTTGTATTTAAGAAAACAACATAGATGATTGGACAAGTTATACCTTGTACTACAAACTTTACAAGAGAGACTCTTCTTGGAAGATTGGAAGCAGTAGAGATGAACTTGAGGTTATCAAGAGACTTTCCTAGAATGGAGACAACATTCAGTGCTCTTAGTGTTTTCCCTACTTTGTCAAGAAGCATTAGTGTGAGCGGAGATTATGTTGGCAGTATCAGATCTAGAAATGAAGAAGACAAGAAGATTAAAGAAGTTATTTCCTTGCTTGTGAAGAGAGAACTAGACAGTAAGAAATTTTTTAAATGTTGGACTAGTCAAGAATATGGTCATTTTGCATATAAATTTCCTAAGAGAGTTAAAAAGTACAAAAACAATTTCAAACCTAGAAGATCTAAGGAATTTTATTATGCTAATGATGAATATCTTGAAGCTAGTATAGAGAGAACTTTAAGTGAAAGTGATAATGAGAATAATGATGACATAGGATTTATAGCAATTAAAGAAGAAAATTTTGAAACTGATGTTAAGGAAGAAAAAGCCTTAGTTTCTCAAGTTGAAAAGAAAGTTGATTAGATTATAGATAGTGGTTGTTCACATCATATGACTGGAGACATGAAAAAGTTCATAAAGTTAAATGAATATGATGGAGGAGTTGTTAGAGTTGAAAACAATGCACCTTGTTTGATTAAAGGTATAGGATCTATTACTCTTGATGGAAAGACTAATAATGATGATGTTTATTTTTTGGATGGATTGAAACATAATCTTTTGAGTGTTGGATAGTTAGTTGATAAGGGATATCAAGTTTGGTTTACTGAGAAAACTTGTGTGATAAAGGATAAAGATGGAAATATGATTGGAACTGGATCTAGAACCAAAGGTAATGTATTTCAGTTGAATCCTACTTAGATGACATGTTTGATTACTAAAATTGATGGCAGTTGGTTATGGCATAGAAGGTTTTGTCATATAAACTTTGACAACATTGTGAAAGTAAGTACTACACTTGCAGTAAGAGATTTGACTAAAATTATGAAGCCTACTAACATGATTTGAAAAGAATGTGTGATGGCTAAACAGAAGAGAAGCTCTTTTCCCAGTAAGAAGTTTACATCTACAGAAAAGCTAGAAATTGTTCATATAGACTTGAGTGGTCCTACCAGGACTAGAGGATTCTATGGAGAAAGGTATTTTATGATTCTTGTTGATGATTTTACAAGAATGATGTGGATTGCATTTCTTAAAGAAAAGTCTGAAGAATTTGATAAGTTTAAGATTGTTAAGAATAAAGTTGAGAATGAATCTGGAATGAAGATTAAATGTTTGAGATCTGATGGAGGTGGAGAATTTACATCTAGAGAGTTTAACACCTTTTGTGAATAAAATGGCATTAAGAGACACTTCTCAGCCCCTAGAACACCTCGACAAAATGGTATTGCAGAAAGAAGGAACATATCAGTGACTGAAGCAGCAAGAGCTATGTTATTTGAGAATGATTTGGCAAAGATATTCTACAGAGAAGTAGTGAACATAGCAGTGTATACAATGAACAGAGTACAAATTAGAGCAGACACGGACAAGACACTCTATGAATTATGAGTTAAGTACTTTAGAATTTTTTGAAGAAAATTTTATATAAAGAGAGATGATGATATTGGAAAGTTTTATCCTAGAAGGGATGAAGGTATATTTCTTGGATATTCTTTGAAAAGCAAAGCATATAGATGTTACAATAAAATAACTAAGACTATTTTTGAAAGTGCAAATGTTAAAGTTGATGAAAAGTTCAAAATTCGGGAAAGAATGCTTGATTATGAATCAAATGAAGAAGCTCATCCTAAACCTAACACTAGATCTACTAAATTATTTTATGAGAATGACTTGTTGAATGAAATCCACAGTGAAGTCATTAAAGAACCTACACCTGGAGTGAGATTTGAGACAGTGACACCTAGCAAGAGTTTCCTAAGAAATCATCCTATTGGAAAAATTATTGGAAGCATCAAAAGAGGAGTTCTAACTCGAAATAAGGTACAAGAATAGTTATGTTTGATTTCTCAAATTGAACCTAAAACTACTAGTGAAGCTTGTAAAGATGAAAGTTGGACTAATGTTATGATAGAAGAACTAGATCAGATTGAGAAGAATAAGACATGGGAATTGGTCCCTAGACCTAAAGACAAGAATCTTATTGGAACTAAATGGGTATTCAGAAACAAGATGAATGAACAAGGAGAAGTAGTAAGAAACAAAGAAAGATTGGTATGTAAGGGATACTCACAGCAAGAAGGAATTGATTATAAAGAAACTTTTGCACCTGCTGTAAGAATTGTAGTAAGAATGTTTTTGGCCTATGCAGCTTATAAGAAATTCAAAGTATATCAGATGGATGTTAAGTCAACATTTCTAAATGGATAATTGGAAGAAGTCTACATTGAGCAGCTTGAAGGTTTTCCTTTAACTCAAGAAGGAGACATGGTATGTAAACTGAAGAAAGCTTTATATGGACTAATACAAGCACCTAGAACTTGGTATGCAAGATTGGACAAGTATTTGTTAAAGTTGGGATTTACAAAAGGAACAGTTGATAGCAATCTATACACAAAAGAGATTGAAAATGGTTTGTTGGTTATAGTTATTTTTGTTGATGACATTATTTTTGGAAGAGAAGATGAACCTAGTGACAAATTTATTGATGAAATGAGAACTGAATTTAAAATGAGTATGATTGGTGAAATTAAATACTTTTGGGGATTATAGATAACAAAGAACAATGATGGTATCTTTGTAAGTTAGACAAAGTACTTGAATGACTTGTTGAAAAGATTTGGAATGGAGAACTGTAAACCAGTTGGAACACCTATGGTAACTGGACATAAGTTATCTAGCACAGATGAGACTCTTGCAGTGGAACAAAAGAATTACAAATCTATGATTGGAGGATTGTAGTATTTGACACATACAAAATTTTATATAGCACATCTAGTTGGAATTGTAGCAAGATTTCAAGCTGAACCTAGAGAATCACATTATGTAGTAGTAAAGAGGATACTGAGATATTTAAGAGGCACAATAGACTATGGATTGTGGTATGATAAATCTAATGATTTTACCCTATGTGCTTATATAGATGTTGATTGGGGAGGCAATGTTGATGATAAGAAAACCACCAGCGGTGGAGCATTTTCCTTTGGAGGAAGATTGGTTTCTTGGTTAAGAAAGAAGCAAAATTGTATCTCACAAAGCATAGTAAAAGTAGAATATGTAGCAGCAGCAAAAAATTGTAACCAGATAATTTGGACGAAGCAAATGCTGAAGGATATTGGAATAAAGTTTGTTGAACCTATTATCATACTATATCATCTTAAAATGGAAGCACTTCCATGTTAAGAGCATTTATCCCTTTGATTAAGTGGTTTAGGGTCATCATTGGCATCTTTGCATTCTCCCTTGTCTTCCACTTCTTCTCCACACTTGATTTCTGCATTCTAGGTGAAATTAGGGTTAAGTTCTTAAGGACTTTCTTGATTTTCCTCCTTCCATGGCTCTATTTTCTAGGTAGGGTTCAAAAATGAGACCTCCTAGTTCTTCATCACATCATTCAGAGGATTTTCTATCTGTTCCTGACACTGGGTCCCAATCTGACATCAATTTCCAAGTTTCTAGCATCTCTGAGAACCTTTTCTACAAATCCTGACAAGTTAGGGTTTGAGGTCAATGTCAACCTCAACCCTGACTAGGTCAGGGTCAACCTCGAACCTAACTAGGTCAGGGTCAACCTCAACCTTGACCTCTTCCTGCTAGAATTTCAAAGTTTCAATTCTCACTCATTTGGTTTTCGGGAAAGTTATTTCCCACTTCTAGGTCAGTTGTTTTGGGCTCCAAAATGGTAAATCCTTTAATGTTATTTAATCAAGGTATATTTTCTAAAGGTGAGGACCTAATTGGGATTTAATTCTTCAAGGTGGCCCATATAGAGGAGTGTGCCCTAGTTCACTATAAAAGGAGGCCTTCCTCTCTCATTTTCATATCTCATCTCAAGAAATCAAGCTCTCAAGTTCTCCAGGTGATCAAGCAAGCATTCATTCAAGTATTCAAGTCTTCTTCTTCATCCAAGTTCTCCATTGAAGATCACGGATTTAAAGCATTCAAGCTATTGGAGGGATTTGGCTCAAGCATTCAAAATCTATCATTCAAACCCTAGATCTAGGCACCATGGTGTTGTGATCTTCCTTCAAAGATCCTTTGTTCATCTTCAAGATCCATATCATTGTTTCCTCAAGGTGGAATTCAAGCATACAATCATGGAGGTTTGATTATGTTATGTTCAAGCTTTCATATCAATATATTTGATTACATTCCAAATACATTAGCATATCTATTGAATTGCATAGCTTCATTGTTAGATTGATTTCTACTACTTGCTAGCATTCTCCTTTTCCAATTTCAATATTAAGGTTGATTCCAAACTGGGGTTTGACCAAGGCAAACCCCCCAAACAAACAACAAAACTATTTTTCTTGCAGGTATAGGTGTGGAATCTTGGATCTAAGAGTGAATTTGAATACCCTTTTCGGTAATCTTTCAGGATCTGCATACAGAATCGGAATCGGACTTCAAATAAATAATGTGGTCTTTGACCTTTTAAAAGGTCAAAGTCGACTTATGTGAATTTCGAGAAAAGATTTTTGGGTTTTGTCCACCTCGGCATTTCCAGTCCAGAACAGGTGATGAAATCTTTAGAAAGTTCATACAGAAGCCAGAATTCAACATTTTCCAGATCTACCCTAATTCAAGGTTAGTATTTGCACTTCAATTATTTTAGATTTCAAGCTTAATCCAAGTATAGGGAAGTATAGGATTTATTCTTTCTTTTATATTCTTCATAGATTGATTCAATTGTGTATTAACCTCTTGGTTGATCAAATTGGATCTCTCCTTTGGGAATTTTGATTTAGGAGTGAATCTTACATTTTCCCCACACACATATACAAATAGTGGAGATTCCAAATTACCACTATTCATTTTGGTGAACCCGACTAGCTTACTCTCTTTCTTTTTGGTGTTAGATTTACATTTTGCTCTTGCATCTATACTTCAAAAATTCAAAAATTCAAAAAAAAATCTATATATTGCATAAAATACAAAAACATATTTCTTGCATTTTTATCATGAAGATTGTTAAGAGGTTTTGGTGCATAATCATGTTTTTTATTACTCTTCTTCTAGCATCTATTTATAATGAATATGATGTTTATGAGGGTATTATTCATTTCATAACATTGATGACCCTTCACTTTGCTCTTGCTTATGCTTTTGTGAAGTTGATTGATACTAGTCTACCTACATTTAAAACTTTTCTTAGGGATTTATGTGGTAGCCTTATTCATCTTTTAGATTATGTGAAGAATTTGGTAGATGACACACCATCTCCTAATCTTCCTAATCATAATCCATCTCCTAATCTTCTTAATCATAATCCATCTCCTAATCTTCCTAATCTTCCTACTCCAATACCTAAATCTCCATCTGTTAATCCTTGCTCTTCCCGTACTTATGATGGGATTCAAGCTATAGGGCAGGATGCAGATGTGCAAGATTTCTTTGATTTACCTCCTCCTCTTGTTCAGGATGATATTCAAGGATAGGATAAAGAAACTTCTTCCAAACCTATTATCCCACCTTATATGACCTTTACTCATGAACATGATAAACAATCACCTCCCGTAGAAGCTTTGCATGATATGTACACTACTAGATATAATATGGTGACTAAACAAGGCTATAAAGGTTTAGGGTTAGGAATTAATGAACATGGTATTAAATTTCCCATTAATATACCTCCTAAACCAGATATGAGTGGTGTCGGTACTTCTAAATCTCAAGTCAAGTGGTGTGGATCTTCATCTTCCCCTTAACGTTCATCTCTCTACACCTCTAATGGATAATCCTAACACTCATCAAGAAATTGCTAAAATAGTATATGTAGAGCTAATGAATTCTAAGAAGGAAAGATTTACCTATGCCTATTGATGCTTTGTAAAAATTTAAATGTCCTTTCCACTATTGTAATACTCATTTGCTTGCCAATTGTAATAACTTCAAATTATATGTTAGCGATAGGGCTGCGCATGGTATTATACCTTTTTCTCACGCCATCTTACAACTTCTTCATAATTTTGATATAGGGGATTCCCCTCCATTAGAGCTGGAGTAAATGTTCCTCTCCTCTTGTCTCATGACTAGGGGGCAAGAGGCATCATTTTATCCAGTCTTTTAGGATCCATTAGGTTTTTTTTATTAAGATTTAATTGGTATTCTTTATATTTCCTTCTTCCATAATCTTCCATGATGTTTTTATCCATTCCTAGGAATTATATTTTCTTCTTAGGAAATCTTTTCTAGGACATGTGTTTTGTAAAAATATCCCTTGTCTTTCATCCCTCGGGGGGGCAAGGTTCTTCCTTCTTTCTCTTTTTCTAGGGGAACTTCTTTCCTTAGCTTAGTGGTATTTGTTTATATTGCAATATTATTTCATCATATTGATAGATATTTTGACTATGGATAACCTTCTTACATGAGAAGTTGTTGTCCTAGGTTGTCACTTCTTCTCTATGTTGAAAATTATGTTCTTTATAAACTCTCACCCTTGCTTTAGTGTTAGAGTTGTTTCCCTCATTCCTAAGATTCCTCTTGCTCTTCTTCACCGAGGGCTTGATGATTGAATCTTTGTTCCTGCCTTTTGAAAGATGATATCTTATCTAAACGCACTCTTCTTTGGTGGAGATCTTGGTGATTAGATCTTTTTCATTGAGGGTACTTTTCCATAAGTGATATATCCTTCTCATGATTATATATACTATTGGATGTAGGGGTCAATATCTCTCACTAAGGATATACTATACATTGTTGTAAGTAGGATATCTCCTTGCTTTGTGAAGTAGGTATCCTCTTCCATCTTTTTTCCTACACTTGGGGGGCAAAGATGTCTTATCCTTCTTTTCTATCTTCAAACATTCACACATGGAGTCACAAATATGGGTTGTGAGTTTGGTAGAAGTACTTTAGCCTTGGGGGCTTGGTATGATTTTCTATCTTATTCACATCTATGCATTGTTATTTCATCCAGTATTCTCTTCTTTTCTAGGGATTCACCTCTTTCCTTGGTTAAGTAGTATCTATCTATTATGTGATATCCAATCATACATGAAAAGTATGGTTTGCATTTGCGGACCTATGTCCTTTATGCAAACCTTATTTGACATTGGGTTTCCCTGGTTGATACATCTCTCACCTTGGAAACTGAATAGTGTGCTATCTCTCATTAAGGGTTATTTCCTTTTCACTTCTTGCATGATATCTTTTACATTTGTCTCTTCCATGGCCTCATAGGAGTTGTGACCTTCTTGGCTTGGACTGAGTGTTGTCTATGGATATTTTCTTGATCCTGAAGAAGGCTTTATCCTTGTTCTTTCTTTCCTTAACATGACAAAATAGTATGTTTTTTCCCTATTAAGGAGGGGGGCATATGTAGGGCCTCCCTTGTACTATATTTTTTTATTTTTATATGCTAAATCTTCCAAAAGTAATGCACATAAGTTGCTAAATCCTGAGGAGACATGCATTTTTCAAATATTTCAATATGCTAAATCCTCTAAAGGTAATGCACATAAGTTGCTAAATCCTGAAGGGACACGCATCTCCAATTTAAAATATGCTAAATCTTGGAAGGTAATGCACATAAGTTGCTAAATCCTAAAAAGACATGCACCTATATGCTAAATCTTTCGAAGGTAATGCACATAAGTTGCTAAATCTTGAGAAGACACACATTTTATATTCATAGTGATACAAGAAGGTGGATCTATGGGTATTCCAGAAGCCGTCAGAAGATGCATTACAATTACAAGCACAATTTATGGGTGAACCTATTGGGCTCTCCCTCCAGGGTGATTCACGGTAAGGTGGGCATCTTACCAGGTGAGGTAATCACTTTCTCTTTTCTCTCTTTTTGCTTTCATGCTAGTAGGACTGGATCATGAAGCTATGTTGTCTATAGTGTTGCTCTTGTCTTTCTTATGTAATCATTTATGCTATTAGAATAACTTTCCAAATATGATATTGGTATGAGAAATATTTCTTAGCAAGGTTTCTTATGCTAATTGATTTGGGTTGTTTAGTACTAACCCTTGTTCTTTTGTATACTCTCATGTATGTATGTTGAGTTAGAATCCTTGGTCTGGGGGCTTGTCTCTTTAGCTAAGTGTTATTTTATCTCATTTTTGGATTCACTAGGATCTCTTCTCTCTTCTCCTTTACCAAGAGTTTGCATTGAATCCATACTCTTGCTAAATTAGGGGCTTAATGTATCATCTTAAAATGGAAGTGCTTCCATGTTAAGAGAATTTCTCCCTCCAAGTAAGTGGTTTAGGTTCATGATTGGCATCTTTGCATTCTCCCTTGTCTTCCACTTCTTCTATGCACTTGATTTCTGCATTCTAGGTGAAATTAGGGTTAAGTTCTTAAAGACTTTCCTGATTTTCCTCCTTCCATGGCTCTATTTTCTAGGTAGGGTTTAGAAATGAGACCTCCTAGTTCTTCATCACATCATTCAGAGGATATTCTATCTATTCATGACACTGGGTCCTGATCTGACATCAATTTCCAAGTTTCTAGCATCTCCGAGAATGTTTTCTGCAAATCCTAACAAGTTAGGGTTTGAGGTCAATGTTGACCTCAACCCTGACTAGGTCAGGGTTGACCTCAACCTGGACCTCTTCCTACCAAAATTTCAAAGTTTCAATTCCCTCTCATTTGGTTTTTGAGAAAGTTATTTCCTACTTTTGGGTCGGCTATTTCGGGCTCCGAAACGGTAAATCCTTTAATGGTATTTAATCAAGGTATATTTTCTAAAGGTGAGGACCTAATTGGGATTTAATTCTTCAAGGTGACCCATCTAGAGGAGTGTGCCCTAGCTCACTATAAAAGCAGGCCTTCCTCTCTCATTTTCATATCTCATCTCAAGTAATCAAGCTCTCAAGTTCTCAAGGTGATCAAGCAAGCATTCATTCAAGTATTCAAGTCTTCTTCTTCATCCAAGTTCTCCATTGAAGATCAAGCATTTAAAGCATTCAAGCTATTGAAGGGATTTGGCTCAAGCATTCAAAATCTATCATTCAAACCCTAGATCTAGCCACCATGGTGGTGTGATCTTCCTTCAAAGATCCTTTGTTCATCTTCAAGATCCATATCATTGTTTCCTCAAGGTGGATTTCAAGCATACAATCATGGAGGTTTGATTATGTTATGTTCAAGCTTTCATATCATTATATTTGATTACATTCCAAATACATTTGCATATCTATTGAATTGCATAGCTTCATTGTTAGATTCATTTCTACTACTTGCTAGTATTCTCCTATTCCAATTTCAATATTAAGGTTGATTCCAAACTGGGGTTTGACCAAGGCAAACCCCCCAAACAAACAAAAAAACTATTTTTCTTATAGGTACGGGTGTGGAATCTTGGATCTGAGAGTGAATTCAGATACCCTTTTCGGTAATCTTTCAGGATCTACGAACAGAATCGGAATTGGACTTCAAATAAATAATGTGGTCATTGACCTTTTGAAAGGTCAAAGTCGACCTGTGTGAATTTGGAGAAAAGATTTCTGGGTTTTGTCCGCCTTGGCATTTTCAGTCTAGAACAAGTAATGGAATCTTCAGAAAGTTCATACAGAAGCCAGAATTCAACATTTTACAGATCTACCCTAATTCAAGGTTAGTATTTGCACTTCAATTATTTTAGATTTCAAGCTTAATCCAAGTATAGGGAAGTATAGGATTTATTCTTTCTTTTATATTCTTCATAGATTGATTCAATTGTGTATTAACCTCTTGGTTGATCAAATTGGATCTCTCCTTTGGGAATTTTGATTTAGGAGTGAATCTTACATTTTCCCCACACACATATACAAATAGTGGTGATTCCAAATTACCACTATTCACATACATTGTGACAACACCAGGACAATTAGTATGTCTAAGAACCCTATATTACATTCTAAGACAAAGCATATAGAGATCAAGTATCATGTTGTAAGAGAGAAAGTTGTTGAGAAAGAAGTCAAACTTGAGTACATAAGTAAAAAGGAGTAGATAGTAGATATATTTACAAAGCCTTTGCCTAATTATACATTTGAGTATCTAAGAGGTATGCTTGGGGTTATGCCCCAGCCTACTTTTGAAAAGTGATGTAGTTAGTTGCATTCATCCAGTGGTATATGAGCCTTATCTTTCTTTTGGACTGGATGTTTGTACTTCCTCTATGGGGGAGTATGTGTATCTAAGCTGAGACATGAGGACTCTAGTGAATATATTTTCTGAATAGTGTCTTTTGACATTGGAGTTGTTGTTGACATATTGATGAAATTTTTGTCATTAATGTCAATGGGGGAGAAGTGTACATGAAAAAAACTATTTGTACTATTTGAATAGAAAAATGAAGCAAGATTTGATTGATGAAGAGGATTTTAAACAGTAGTGTTGCAGTATTGGATTTTTGGAACATTGGATGTTTTTTTTCCTCTATGTTGCCATCAATGCCAATGGGGGAGATTGCTAGGAATGAATGCTAAATGTTTGGCAGCCATTCTATAGTAGTTGTTGCATTCATGACTATGATTGTCATTGATGTCAACATAGTGATCTTCTGAAGACTTGCAAAGAAGCAGACAAAGTTTGAATTAGCGCACATGGGATATTGTAGTTGGACCTATGCAATGTTGAGGATATACTATTTGATATGTTATATGTCTATGGTGAAGAGCACAGACAGTAATTCTTTTATTCATGGAAGTTATGAGCATTTTGGTGGAAGCAGTATTCAGGCAGTGTTCCTGAGTAGTGGTTTGTGGAAATCGGATGATATCTCCTAATCAGGATGGAATCTAGTTTTGTATAGTTAAAGGGAAGTTGAAGACACATTGATAGTGATGTGGATGATAGTGCAAACTTTGAGGTCACACGAGTGAAGATTTATTGTATTTGGAAGCCGACAGTTTTGTGTATTTTTTATATGGCGTGTGGAAACTTTTAGTTTGTAATTGTATGCCAACTCATTTGTAATTATTTGAGTGTGGTATAAAGGAAGGAATGTTTTTCCTTTTTATATATGTGTGGATGAATATGAAATGAAGAAAAGAGCTAAATGTGAAAGCGAATTTGTGAAGGAAGACATGCGAAGTACAGAGAACTGAAATTGAGATCTGGTGTAACAGTGAGTGCAGTTTGGCATAGTCAGAGAAGAGGTAACATATTATTCTATTGAGTAATAAAAAGATTATTTGGATAGTGTGTTCATTGATCTTACATTGAAGTTGTTTGGGCAGTGGGTCCTTCTATCTTCCATAACTCTTAATAGGGTTAGAATATTTTAACAAGGATTCAAAATCTCCTAACATGGATTCATATGTACTAAATGTATTTCATAAGACTCCTAATAGATTCCATCCTTTCACAAGGAATATTCATATTAGTGCATCTTTTTTGGGCATCATTCCCATCGGGGTTTACTCTTTGATCAAGAGGTTCCCTAGTCAACATATGTTGTGTCATTGTGTTATTGTGTATGAATATCTTTCTATGGTTGGTAATTATATTCCTTACATGGCTTAATGTTGTTGAAGATGATAAAAGTTATAATTATCTGATAACTAATTCACCCCCCCTCCTCTCAGTTATCTTGGTGGACTTTACTTTCTAATAGATTCGACCTCATTCTTGACCCCCAGTTTAAATTTCAATTTTTTCTGATTTCCGGGCATCGGGTTTCAGAAAGTTTATTTTTCTCGCCTCCAAGTCAGCCATTTCTGGTTTCAGAATGGTAAATCTCTAAAGTGCATTTAATCTAGGTATATTTCTAAAGGTTAGGACCTAATTGGGATTTAATTCTCCAAGGTGGCCCCTCTATAAGATTGTGCCCTAGTTCACTATAAAAGGAGGCCTTCCTCTCTCATTTTTGCATCTCATCTCAAGCAATTACAATCCATTCTCACCAAGCAAGCTCTCAAGTGCAAGCAAGTGAATTCAAGCATTCAAGAAAGCCTTCAAGCATTCAAGTTTTTAAGCATTCATCCATCAAGGAGATCCATTGTTAGAAATTTAAGGATTCAATCTCTTTGGAGCCCCCTTGAAGATCCATCCTTCTACATTCATCCTAGCCTCCTCATATGCAAAGATCAATTCAAGATTGGTGTTGAATATCAAATGTCATTGATTTGAGACATCCTAAATTCATTCTACATCCATTGCAGCATACCTACTTGTGGATTTGAGGATTCAAATCCTCTACAAGGACTTCAACATAAGCGAGGTGAATTGTTTCATTTTCTTTGTTTATGCAAATTAGATTTCAATTCAATTTCAAGGTTAATTCCTAAATTGGGGTTTGACCAAGGAAAATCCCCTTTTTCTTGCAGGTATAGGTGCATAATTTTGGATCTGAGATTAGATTTGGATACCCTTTTCAGAAAAATTTTGAGATCTGTGAACAAAGTCAAAGTCAACCTTCAGAATAAGAATGTAGCCTTTGACCTTTTAGGAGGATCAAAGACTACCTGCTGTCAGAAAGATAAAAAAATTTTGGGTTTTCTTCATCTTGGCATTTCTAGATTGAAACAGGTTGCAGAATTTCCTGAAAGTACACACAAACATCAAAAATTGGCATTTTCCAGATTTTCCCTATTTTATGGTTAGTATTTTCCTTTCAATTATCTCAAATTTCAACCACAATTCTACTATAGGAAATATAAGGTTTTACTCTCTCTTTCATATTCTCCATAGATTGATTCGATTGTGTATTAACCTTTTGGTTGATCAAATTGGATCTCTCCTTTGGGAATTTGGATTTAGGAGTGGATCTCATATTTCCCCCATACATACATTGAATAGATGTGATTCCATTTTTTCTATCATTCAGTATCAATCCTCTATATAAAGGGAGATGATGGTTAGATAGGAGAGTCATATGGTTGTATTACTGATATAAATCTATAGCAAAATTACTTTTCTATTGTTGTCTTTTCTCATGGTAGTGTAATTAGTTTTATGCAAATATAATGAAGATGTGATTCTGAGTTTAATTTGTGTTGGTATCTAGTAGAAGTCGACCAAGGGGGGCCACTAGGAAGGTGGATTAGAATAGATTAGATTAATTTTTTTGATCATTTACTACAATTCAAGTAAGTTCATTGTTCTTTCCTATAGCACTATGCATTGTGTATGTTCATGCACCACTTGCAAAAATGATCATCGTGAATTCTTTGGGTCGATAGAATAGAATAAGTTTGAATTTTTAATTTTCAGCACCATTTTCCATTAGTAGTTGTGTGTGTTTACTTTCCTGCAGCAATAGTCTAAGTTTCTTTCATGCATTTACCTTCCTACAACTTAAGAAAAATGACTTCATGGGAAGCTTAGTGCACAAATAGTGTTGTCCCATTTTAAGTATACATCCCTGAGTTGACAATTTAAATGCATTTCATGATATGGAAAATAGTAATTAGTTCAAATATACTATTCCTAGAAGAAGCCAAAACATGATTATTATTACCTATTATGGGGTTGTTCATTTTTGGCACCATTTTTGGGAATAGTGTCAAGCTAAGAACCTCATTGAGGTTTTTTAGATAGTTTCCCACTTTCTAGATAGTACTTTGTAGTTCTAAAATTTCTTTACAAGTTTGTCATTCTACCTGGATGCATCAAAGGGAAAGAAGATGAGACATCTTTTGACATAGTCAAGGATGGTGGATCCAATTAAGGAGAGTCCAAACCTTGTAGCAAATAGAACATAGTGGAATACTCAACAATGCAACACAAAGTAATTGTTTAAAACTGATTTTCATTAACATGCCCGACTGTAAGGCCTTCTGGGTTACGGCCAATTACAATCAGAAAACAATTATGTAAGATCCACAATAGATCCAAGACAAACTCCAGCTAGTTCAGCTTTGAAGACAATCAAAAGCTAATGGAAACCCTAAGGCAGATCTAAACATGAGCTCACAAGCCTCCAAGCAATCTCCTTGTTCCCAAGTATGCAACCACTAGCTCTGCTAATACAAACTATCTGATAAGAATTAGATTTGCAAGATCATGGAAGATCTTTTCCACAACTTGAGCTCCAAGCTTCACATCTGAGATCTAGATCTACCAAGTCATCTCCCTCCTTAAACATCTACCCAAACATCTCTTAAATACTAATCATCAGCCACAAGTTGACAAGATGAAATCCTAAACTCTTCCTAACAAATATTAAATGCCATACAAGTCAACTTACAAATGTATACAAACATTTAATTCAGCATGTCTACCTATAAACATAGCTACCAACAATAAATGCACCCAGTTAGCCCAACAAATCACATAGAACTCCAGTCAGTAAGCTAGATCTACCAAGCAATAGTGAAATAACTGAGCACGCTAGGCATCATCAAGCACCTATGTCAACTGAGCACTAGAGGCATGACCAAGTAACACTTTCACCAAGCGCCAGAGACTACCGAGTTCCTTCAAGGACCGAGCTTCCTTCGATGACCAAGGTTGTTGGTCAAGGCTACAACTGAGCAAAACTGGCCAAAATACAAACACCTTATGCAGTTTCATCGAGGACTAGGAATACCCCTGCCTCAACCTTGGATGCCCCTGCATCAGACACCCTAGGTTCCAAAAGATGTTCATATGTGAGAAGAAAATCTTCCAGGATTCAGCACGTAAATCTCAAACTAGTTATTCACATACAAGTCCTCCATCTTCTCTGCTTGCATATTCTTCTATTTTAGTTTCCTCTGTCTCTTCAAGTTCTTTCTAGATAATGGACAGGTTAGTTCTCCATAATGATCATTCATTTTCTCTGGATCCACAATCTCAACTCAGCTACCAATACTCAGGCTTCTCCTACTGAGCGTTGTATCCATCAAAGGCATCAGTGAAAACTTCTTGTCATTCTTCTCAACAGTAAAGACATTCTTCACACAGTCATAAATAGCTCTACAATCATATTTCCAAGGTCTACCAAGCAATATATCACAACTATTCATATCCATAATGTCACAAAGCACAAGATCCTTATACTGGCCAATCTGAACATCAATGAAGCATTGCTCTCTTACTTCCAAAGCATTAACATCTTGCAACCAACCAATCCTATAAGGATGTGGATGTTTCATTCTATTCAAACCAAGTGTCCTAACCATGTCCTCAGCAACAAGGTTATCAGTACTACCATCATCAACAATAACATCATAGAGTTTACCTCCAAACTTGCATCGAGTCTTAAACAAATTACTCTTTTGACAAGGTTCATCCTTTATACCAAGCAATGTTCGTCGAAGCAGCAAGTTCTCTAATTTAGGTTCATTTTGAATGTTCTCATTTACCATAGCAATTTTTTGGTCAACCTTCTTCTATGTATACTCAAAAGAATGGTGTCCTTCCTCTCCATAGTTATAGCAAGTACCCTTAAAGATAACTCTACCTATCTTCTTCTTACGTTCCACAGGTTTCTATTCATCTTCTGCATCAGTTAGTTTATCCTTTGTCGAGTGATCAACTTTCTCCTTCCCTCAGGAGTTACTATGTTGTTTCCTTTCTAACTTATCTTCTTCCTTCAAAGCATACTGATAAGCATCTTCAACAGAATCGATCTTCAGCATACCAAGCTCATCTTGAATATTGAATCTAAGACCATTCACACACCGAGCTACCTTTTCCTTACCAATCTCTTAGTGTCCAGACCAAATAGTAAGTTTTTAGAACTCCTCGGTATAATCTTCAACAAAAAAATCCTTCTGCTTTAGATTCTGCAACTTCTTAAACAAGTCAAGCTCATAGTCAACCGGTATGAACTTAGCTTTCAATTTTGTCACCATCAACCTCCACCGATTGATCTTCATTTCACCTTCATCTTCCCTATCTCTTTGCAATTCTTTCCACCAAAGAGCAACATGTCCTTTCAACTTAGTCTATGCTAATCTCACCCAAAGAGGATCTTCAATTTCTTCCAGCTCAAAGAAATCTTCAAGTTCACTAATCCAATCAATCAGATTGTCGGGTTTCAAAGTACCAAAGAAAGTAAAAACTTCCATTTAGTAATTACTAAACCGAGTAGCAGATCTAGGTAACCAAGTAGTCCTTTCTTTGCCAGATCTATCCCTTCGATCATCACCACTAGATCTAGAAGGTTCAAATTCTTTGGCATCTTCTTCATAGCCATCCTCAATATCAACATTCTAAGGAATTCTAGTAACAACTCTCATGATCTCGATGACCATGTCATTCTTCATCAGTTCCATCTCAGATCTAAAACCTGATTTCACTTTCTCTGTAATCCTAGATTCCACGGTATCACAGAGGTCTTGAATAACACTAGGGTCTAATCTTCTCAGAGGCATCTTTAAAGATATCCAAAATAAACCCTCATCAAAAAATCCTCACTGATCACCTTGTGACAATTTCCAAGTTGTATATAAGTCAGATCACAACCTGCAATCTTGCAAACAACTAGGGCACAATTTCACAAGTTTAGTACTATGAATCTACAATCAAGATCATACAATCTTTCCACCAACAAGATCAACTTCGTAAGATCAACCTTGCTAGGTTATCTTTCGCTCAATTCTTCTTCACAAAATCAACACTTGGTCCAACAGGAACAAAACTTTGCTCTGATACCACCTAACGTAGTCAGGTACGGTAGATCCAATTAAGGACAGTCCAAACCTTGCAGCCAATAGAACAACATAGTGGAATACTCAACAATGTGACACAAAGTAATTATTTAACACTAATTTTCATTAACATGCCCAGCTGTAAGGCCTTTAGGGTTAGGGCCAATTAAAATCATAAAATAATTATGTAAGATCCACAATAAATCCAAGACAAACTTTAGCTAGTTTATCTCTGAAGACAATTAGAAGCTAATGGAAACCCTAAGGTAGATCTAAACTTCAGCTCGCAAGCCTCCAAGAAATCTCCTTGTTCCCAAGTATGCAACCACTAGCTCAGCTAATATAAACTATCTGATAAGAATCAAATCTGCAAGATCATGGAAGATCTTTTCCACAACTTTGCTAACTTTAGCTTCAAGCTTCACATCTGAGATCTAGATCTACCAAGTCATCTCCCTCCTTAAACATCTACCCAAACATCTCTTAAATACTAATCATCAGCCACAAGTCAGCAAGATGAAATCCTAAACTCTTCCTAACAAATATTAAATGCCATACAAGTCAGCTTACAAATGTATAGAAACATTTAATTTAGTATGTTGACCTATAAACACAACTACCAACAATAAATGCACCAAGTCGGCCCAACAAATCACACAGAACTCTAGTTGGTAAGCCAGATCTACCAAGTAGCAGTGAAATAACCAAGCACGCCAAGCATCGTTGAGCACCAGTGTTGACTGAGCACCACAGGCATTACCGAGTAACACTTTCACCGAGTGTCAAAGACTACTGAGTTCCTTCAGTGACTGAGCTTCCTTTAATGACCAAGGCCATCGGTCAAGGCTGCAACCAAGAAAAACTAGCCAAAATACAAACACTTTATGCAGTTTCACCGAGGGCCAGGAATGCCCCTGCCTCAACCTTGGATGCCCCTGCATCATCTTTGGAAGATTCCTTTCAAGTGAACCCAATAATATAAACATAGAATCTAAAGAAGTTGAATTACTTTTTTTGACGCAAGTCTTGAATTTTCTTCAACATCCTCATCTGTAAAAGACCCCTTTGATCCATCTGCTCTTCGACCTTTTGCTGAAATATTGGTGAGTTTTCTTAATACTTCCACTGCAAGTTTACTTATTGCTAATAATCCTTTGGCTATTATCACTTCCTATCCAAAACTTCACTCCCAAGTATCTACACTGATGGCACAACCTACCTTTATGTTCCCTCTTCCTAGTCTTATGAACAATTCCAATCTCAACAACATACCTACTATTGCTCTTCCAAAGTTCTATGGTCTAGTCATGGAAGACCCTGACACCTTCCTATTTGAGTTTGACATCATTTGTTGAAGCTTTGACATTAATACTGATAGTCACAAGATCAAGTTGTTTCCACCAATATTAAAAGAGTCAGCCTTAAGATGGTTCATGGGATTAAGGGCTAATACAAAAACTTCTTGGGATGAGATGCAGACTTTGTTTCTGTAGAAATATAAAGAGCATTGCAAAGGGGGTGATTTAAGGGGGATTAAATTTTATTAATTTCACAAAAGGAAGATGATACTTTGGAAGATTATATTTGACACTTCCTGTATAATCTAAAGAAGAATCCTCAACATGTGCTATAGGAGGAGTCAAAAAAACTCATTTTCTTAAACGAAGTAAATAACAGTTGTCTTGAAACACTTGATCTTATGGCTGGAGCAGACATTTCTCAATCTTCCTGGGATGATCTTAAGAAAATATTCCTTAACTATTCAAGATAAGATGTGAAGGAAGGGAGAGGATTTCGACCCACACTTGCTAAAGGGAATGGCTCTGATATCTCTAAAATGGAAATTTCCAATCTACTGTCAGATTTCAAACAGGATATTATCAATGATGTTTCTACACATTTGGATACAATGCAGACTAAGAAGCAAGAAGATGTAGAGGCAAAGATAGCTGAATATTTTTCTCATTTTTGGCAACAAAAGGATTGTCGGTGCAAGTTAGTAGAAAATTTGTAGACCCAACACCTTCCTAACAAGCTCAAGAAAATAGAATGAGAGGATGAGAAAGTGTTATTTGTTGTTCAATGCTGGCCATGCGCCCCTAGACAAGGTATGCCCCCAAGATCCCTTGTAATATTTTAATCCATATAATAACCAATGGCATAACCATAATTTTCAATACCCTCCTTATTATTCCCAACCTTCTTGGAATAATGCTTTGCCTAATACTTAGCAAAACCAATGGTTTAATTCACAACAAACCCAATGGCCACAACCTCAAAATCAATGGTAGCTACCACAAGGTAATTGGAAACCATATAACAAGTGGAAAGAATCCCAACAATGGCCTAATCAAAATCCTTGTTATCAATCTTTACCACCTCCAGTATCCCAACCCGCAGTCATGTCATCTCATGCAGTCAAAAGTCCTCCTCCAAGGCTGACATAATTACCTACTCAACCATAACCTAATCCTAACAAAAAGAAAAAAAAAACAACCTGTGTATTTTGCAAATGCCTCATAGTACCCTTCCTATGCATTAGAAGTCACTAATATTTACTTAAGATTTGGTACTACTTTACCTACACTAGAACCCCCTAATATTATAGAAGTTCCAAACCTTCCTACAGCATCAACACCTCTTCCAAGAACTAGTTTGCATAATAATGATCCACCAAATAATTCATCAATCCAAGCTAACATTCATACCAAATTTGTTCATCCTTTTCCTCATAGGCTTAGAGCTGAAATATAAATACCCCAGGATGAGACACCATTTGATATTCTTAATTGGTTTAAAAACATGCATGTTTAAATTACACTTTTTTAAGCTATCAAAGATGTTTTTGTCTATGGGAAATGTATTAAAGAAGCATGCCTCAAAATGCTAGGACCTAGGAAAAAGGATCCTCAAACGGTTCATGTTCTTGGCCAACTTGTCGATATTATGTTAGGAAAGATAGTCATTCTAAAGCATTTTGACCTTGGAAGTCCATTTGTTGATATTATAATTAATCGTCAGTCTATGAAAATTTATTTAATAGATTTGGGCATTTCTATCAATGTCATGACTAAGGATACCATGCATAAATGGAGTATAGAAGGATTGAGAACCACTCCAAAAATATTGCAGCTTGTAGATAGTTCCACTGTCACCTTAGATAGTATAATAGAAGATATTGTAGTTACATTGGAGTCCTAGGAATATCCTGTTGACTTCATGATATTATCACCTAAGGAAACTCATTTTGGTTATCCATACATCCTTGGATGACCTTAGTTAGCCACAAGTGATGCCAATATAAGTTTTCATTTAGGTAACATGATTGTTTCATATGGCCAAACAATTAAGAAGTTAGCTTTATATCCTCTAGCCCAACCTCAACCAAACTTAAGTACTCCTATTTGGCCTAATTTTGGAGATGAGGTGGAAGAGATTAACTATGTTTCTCAACTTATGATGTTACACAGACAATCTCTCTTGTAGCTTCAAGAAGCTAATGATATGATTTGAAGTATTATTACCAATGATTGTGTTGTTGTGAAAGATATCTCTAATAGTTTTGTTTTGCTATTATCTACATATGAGGATTGTACTCTTCCTATTGAACTTGATATTATCCATTAGTTACTACCCTATGAGATATCCACACCTCTTATACCCATAGGATCATTGCTTGAATTAACAACTAAGGTGGAGCTCTCACCTGGTCACAACCTATATGTCAACAATAAACTATCATCATCACAATTATCCTTGTTAACTCAACTCCTTTGTAAACATGAGAAGGATTTTTCTTGGGATTATGGAGATATGAAAGGATTAAGTCCAAATCTTTGCACACACAGAATCTATATCAACACGGCAATTTTACTACTTTGCCAACCTCAGAGAAGAATTAACCCAACCTTGAGAGAGATTGTCAAGACTGAGTTGTAGAAACTGTTGAAATGTTAACTTTATTTATCCAGACTCAAACAGCTAGTTGGTTTCTCCTTTGGTAATTGCCCCTAAAAAGGGATGTAAATGGAGAAAATGTGTGGACTAAAGAGAGCTAAACAATTCTACAAAGAAAGATCATTTCCCATTACCATTCATTGATCAAGTTCTAGATACCTTAGCTGGTAAAAAGTACATTTATTTTCTTGATGGGTACAATGGATATAATCAGATCATCATTTCTCTAGAGGATCAAGAAAAGACCACATTTACATTTCCTTGGGGAGAATATGCCTATTATGTGTTACCTTTTGGTTTATGTAATACTCCAGCTACATTTCAAAGGGATGTTATCAACATCTTTGATGATATATCACATGATTGCATGGAAATCTACAAGAATGATTTCACCACATTTGGTGTTACTTTTGACGAAGCTTTGGTGAACTTAGAAAAAGTGTTGATCAGATGTAAATACCATAATTTTTCCCTGAATAGTGAAAAATATTTTATGATGATACAAGAAGGAATTGTGCTAGGACACTTCATCTCAGAAGCTGGAATACATGTGGACCCTACAAAAATTGATGTAATTCTTACATTGCCTATACCTACAAAGAAAAAATCTTTTAGATAATTTTTAGGACATGTTGGTTATTATAGGTTTTTAATTAAAAATTTCAGTCGAATAGCCATCCCATTATACACATAATTTACAAAAGAATCCAAGTTCACATAGACACCAACCTATGAGGAATCCTTCTTGCAGCTTGTGTAATGCCCAAATAATCAGACAAAAACACAACAACAAATTTATTTTTTAAACAAACACTATCGAACACCTAGGACAAGTAGGTTACACAATAACCCATCGATACGAAGCTTTGGGAATGTAAGCTCGCTTGGGCGAGTCACCCAATGACACATAATGGATCATAAGGAAAGTGTTGGCGTGCCTCCATCCCCTACATGATAGAAGTCATTAGGTGACAAGGGGATAATGAGAGTTTTAAGGGGGAAAAACTTTTCCCTATAATACGAGTTTGTGTTTAGGATAATACGGTCTATCCTTAAGAATCTTAAGGAGTGATTTTAATCCAATAAAGAAAAAGTATTTAGAATAAAACAATCAAATATTAACCTTTGTCGATAATCATATAAACTAAGTTTCTTCACCTGATTAATAATCTTTAAGGATAACTATTTCATTAATACTAAGGTTAATAATGTTAATTATTTCATTGAAATAACATTCCTTTAATTTATCCATATTAAATTTTTGTAGAAATTGAGATTAAGATTACTATGAGAATTTAACCTCAAAAATAATTAAACAATAATTATAAAACTACTCTTACAATATTTTCCCTTGATTAATAATAAAAAAATAAAATCCTTTCACCATTCTTATCTTATAAATTTTTTTTACAACTTACTAATCCATCAAGATAAAAATTTAAAAGAAACCCATAATTAAATTTTATTGACAACAATAACTAAACCTATCGAAAAGAAAATTTAATTTAGATCTATAATAAATTACTAACTGCTAACCAATAAAACAGATCCAACTACTAGAATTCTAATATATTACTAATTATATTGCACTAACTTTATAAAGACAAAAAGAATTAATACTTTTAGTCCGATAAAAATCTCAACTTATGCATTTATAATATAAAATGAAATGCTAAAGCTATCTTATTAACAATATTTATAAATAAAATAAACACATCATTAAAAGATTGCATAGATAAAAGGGCCAACCAAACCCTAATTCAAAATTAGGGTTTGGGCCCTTATTAAAACATGTTGAAACCCTGAAGCCATTATTTTCTATGTTTTATTTTTTTGTTCTTGTAGGGTTTGAAGGAGCAGTAAGGAGTTGCTTTCATTTTTTTTGTTTGTTGAGATTCATGAGAACTCTCAAGAGAGTATGAGGGAATGGACTAGCAAGAGATCTCTTACCACATATGAGTATCTCTCTAATCCGAACCCAATAGCATACCCAGTTGCTCTGCAAATCTGGGTATTACTAGCTGTTATGTTTCCAGTTCATTAAGCATTTCCTTTTGTTTTACATTTCTATCTCTTTTATTATTTTATAACAGTATGACAAGATGAGTTTTTTTTTATCTAACCAAATCTGAGATAGAACCGTGAATCTGTGGCATAGCAGTGAAGGAAAGGGAACTTTTTTTTTCTATTTGTTAAATTAGTAACGGCATTGTCATTTTATTTATTTTTGCAGCAATAAACAAAGTTTATTATTTTTTTTGTTTTAAAAAAAATAGGGGTTTCGCACCCCATTACCCGCTTGTGGAGGGACTGAGCTCCACACACTCATGGGTGTGGGAGCATAGCTCCTCCGCCACCCGTTAGCGATGGTTGACAGGCCTTGATCCCCTGCCGCCACCACTAGCGGGTGACGGGGGGGTTGTGCTCCCACACCCACGCGTGTGAGGAGCACAGTTCCTCCACCCGCAATGCTGCGTGCATATAGGGAACGGAGGTGGGGGTTTCGGCAGAGCTGAGCCCCCAATGTTTTGTTTTAAAAAAAATTATTATTATTTTTTTAAAATTTTTTTAAAAATTTCACTTTATTGAATTTAAATAGTATATGTATTATGTAATAATTTATCTATTACATAATACATACATTGTTTATATATATCTATCAGTATAGTTATTTCATATTTATTTTTTTAAATAGCAAATATTTTTTATATTTTTTATAAACTAACTTTTATTTTATATGTATATACATCTCAGTGATGATATATATATATATATATGCTATTTTTTTTTTGTATAAAATTTACAATTCAAATATTAGTATTGCTGGTATATACAAAGTTACATATATAAGTAGTAATAATATATTATATTTAATACTATATTATTCATACTTATATTCTTTTATACATTATGTTTCTTTCATATAAATTTGACTTAGGAATGTTTCAGGTTGTTCTTCTATAAACTTGGAAAATTATAAGTTTTGTTAACATGGTTAAAATCTAATTATTTGCCCAGCATGCACACTAACACAAATCCATCTAGTAGGAAGAAACAAAGAATCTACTCAGAAAATACACTACAGGAAGTTTCAAATAATGATAGAAATTAAAAATTAGTTATTCTTTCAAAGAAAATAACATAAATTAGTGATTAGCTTCATGCTTTTCTAGATTAATACCATACAGGAAATAGTTATGTTATTCTGTAACTTATTACTAAATTAGTTTTCAGATAATATAGAAACAAAGCTAAGCACTACAGAATACATAATGATGAATTAAAATTTTCTTGATATCAATAACTACAAAGGTAGTAGGAAAGAGAAACATAGAAAGTAATTTCCTTTCTCCTATATAATTCTTCAACAATGTTTGATAGAGGAATTTGCAAATAATTATTTACTACTATTTTCTTAACACAACTTTCAAGAATTAACTTAATATATTATACAAGAACTTTTCATACTTTCAATTTTTCACAAAATTACAGAATTAGACAAAACTCTTTTTCATCCTTGACATTGACTAAATTATTTTTTTTGAGAACAAATTTACCATCTATACAAAATTTCCCTTATCATCATAACTTTCTTACAATAAAATTCAAAAGACTGAAATTCTAGCATCTCCAAATGTAACATTTTATATAGTCTCATAGCCTTGTCATTAGGTCTTCAAGTAGGAAACTTCAACTTTACACCAAGAAAGCCAAAACCTGCAAACATAAAAAAAAAAAATTCCACATGGCCATGGAGGCTCACCTCCCAGCCTAGGCCATTACATGGCCACCCCTGAGCTAGGGGAAATAAGAATAGGATGGGTTACACACAAACAACACATAACATATATGTCACAATTTGGTACAAAGACTTCCACAATTTACTCCCTTCCCAAGATTGCACAAAGGATTCTAAAGATTGAATCCATAGATGGGTGAAGGTGGAAACTTCTCTTATGGAGACACCTATCTTATAACAAAACATCACTTCAATATATATTACATGCCTTCACAAGGCCCTTCCAACCAAACAACTCAAATCCATGAGCATCAAGACATCCCTTATGGCCCCCAAACAAACATAAGAAGGCTCTCACGGGTGCCCATACAACCATGTTCTCATAGATAAAGAATTCACAACTAGGCCCTTCACCCCAAGTCCTCCTCAAATCCTCCCAAGGATGAGGAGTAAACTTGCACACCCAAAACATGAAGCAAAACAAGAAGACAAACAAGATTGAAAACAAAATCACACAATGAAACCAAACAATATAAGATTCAACACAAGGTACTACAATTTACAAATTTCACACTAGTACATTTCTTTCAAATCATATACAAAATATTTACATGATAGAAGCCACCAACCTTCTCCTAAGAAAAGGCAAAATTGAAAGGTTGAAGAAGAGCTCCTATTGACTCCAAGCTTGCTATCCTTCTCAAATATACTAGCCCAAACACTCTCTAGTACTCCTCTCACTCTCTCCAAATCTATCATAGACAAGATGAACAAGTGTGTGCTTCCTAAGTCTCTCTCCTCTAAAGTCATTCAAACATTCCTCTCTCATTCCTATTCCCAAAACAAATTAGGTTTCTAGATCCTAGACAAACTGACACTTGCCCTTACTAAAGGAATGGAATGAAATTCAACCCATGAAAAGGTGAGACATCCTAGATAGCATTTCCATTTTCGTTTATATCAAGGATGGCCCATTTAGAGAGACAAAATGGTGGCCTAGGAAAGTGGAAATAGAAGAAATAAGCCCCCTAACCCATGTACTAGCCTTGGGGCACCAAAATCCAACCTAAACTACACCCTGAGACTCCACAGAACCCCTTAAAAACTCCAATTAAACTTGCATCCGAAAATGGAGTATTGGTAACATGAATCTTGGTTCCTTAAACCACCTACCTAGCTTAGGAATACTCAAGACCAACTAAAGAGAGGGTGGGGTCCATATTCCACTCAAGCATGCCATATCATCACAATGGTGTCAAGTGACACCTCACATAAGTACACATCACATACACACTTGGCATGCTTAGTGGGCAAAATTACATTTATATTTTCACAAAGAGAAATTTACTTACAAACATACATTTACAAACATTGTCAATCACATACACACATGCATCATGTTTAAAAATAAAATCACATTATGACGAGGTCGTTCTCTTCTTAGATTCAACCTTGGTTTCAAACTAATTACACTTAGATCCATTCCTATTTCCCCGAATTTACAACCACGGCCATAGTCCTGCATACTCAATTTTCGGTGTCAATACATCATAAAATATTTGCATTAATAATCATTGAAAAATGAAGTAATACATCCAAACTTGACAATTATAAATAACTACATTTCATGAATCATTACCTAATCTACATTATACCCTAATTCTTCAAGCATCGAAATATAAATTCTATTTTCACATAAGCATGTAATCCTATGCTAATCATAGAACCATGATACCACCAATGTTTACTATACTGAAAGATATCATAACAAATGCAGAATGCAAAATTCATATATCATAGATAAGCATGGAACCAAAACAAGCATATAAAGAGTATGACTAACATCAACATCATATAAATCTATAACAATCATCACATAAGATCTAATGATAGCATACATAATCCAAAATAGGTCAAATGTCTATACTCAAAGTATCATCCTGATGAATCAAATGTCAAAAAGAATGTCAAGCTAAGATGAGTTGGGGTAGGACCTCAAAGCTTGAATCCCTTCTTACTACAACACCAATGCTTAAAGGACCTAATTGGTCTTTTTATTTTCATATCCATACTGATGCATCTAACTATGCAATAGGAGCAGTCTTGGGTCAAAAAGCCAATAGCCTAGAACATGCCATTTACTATATCAACAAGATTTTACATGGACCAGAGCTTAATTATATGTTCACTAAAAAAGAGTTTCTAGTCATTATCAATGCTTTGAATAAGCTTCATCATTATGTTACAGGATATCCAATCTTTGTTCATACTAACCATGCAACCATAAAATATCTTATGAAAAAACTTGCCATCACAGGAAACTTAGAAAGATGGCTTTTTCTACTACAAGAATTTGATATCACTATCATTGACAAGCTAGGTGGAGATAATGTTGTAGTTGATTCTTTATCAAGGCTTAAAAATGATAATACTAACACTTCTATGGTTGATGATGCATTCCCTAATGAGAATTTGTTTCATATTTCTATTAAAAGCCCATGGTATGCTGATATAACTAACTATCTTGTAGTTGATAAGATGCCTACTCATTTTTCTCCCAAGGAATGAAAACTGCTAGTTGAAAAAAGTTTTCATTTTTCCTAGATTGATAATACATTGTTTTACCACGTCATGTGAATATATGTATGTGAGGATGAGACATATGACATCCTTCATGCTTGTCATGATGAGACCTATGGAGGACACTTTGCAGTTAAAAGAACAACTATTAAAATATTGATAACTGGTCATTACTGGCCTACACTTCATAAGGATACAAAAAACTACACAAGGAAATGTGATAGATGTCAGTGGATGGGTCATCCTACAAATTCAGATGAAATTCCTCTATTTCCACATGTGGTGGTCACACAATTTGATAAATGGTGCATGGATTTTATTGTTCCTATTGACCCACCATCTAGTGGCAAATCTTGCATTCTAGTTTGCACCAATTATGTCACCAAATGGGTTGAAGTCAAAGAAATCAAGCATGCAAGTGACAAAAAAGTGGTTGAATTATTATATGAGGAAATATTTACCCACTATGGTGTGCCAAGAGAGTTAGTTAAAGATCAAGGGGTACAATTCACATCAACCTTGATCATATCACTCATGAATGAGTACAATATCAACCACAGAAAGTCCAGTCCCTGCCATCCTCAAGAAAATAGTTAGGCCAAAGTTACAAATGGAGAAATTGAAGCTATTCTTACCAAAATAGTTTAACTACATCGTCGATATTGGAGAAGCCACCTTCTAGAAGTAGTCTAGGCTTACAGAAGAACATGGAAGATAACATCAAGATCCACTCCTTTTAAAATTCTCTATGGAAAAACAATAATATTTTCCACTAAATTTGAACATAAAACATTGTGAACTTCCTTGAAGCTCAACATTGATCTTCATGCAGCACAAAAAGACCACCTTCTTCACCTCAACTCTTTGGATGAGATGAGGAATTTTGCCTTGGAAATAAAAGAGATACTATAGAAACAAAGAAAGAAGTGGCATGATTCACACATCAAGAAAAAATGCTTCTCATTAGGTGATTGGGCATTGTTGTTTGATTCACATTTCCAAAAAATACCTGGCAAGTTACAAACATGGAAGCTAGGACCCTATGAAATTGATCATGCGTTCAACAATAGGGCAGACCAATTATCCACCATTGATCTTGCTCATTTCAATTTATTGGTAAATATTCATAGACTTCATCTATACCATCAACCACAGATAAAAGATCACTTTCTACAATAATTCGGTGATAATACTACACCCTTACCAAAGGTAGTACTTCTTGTAGAAAAAGGTGCCAACCTTCTTCTTGCATCTTCACCCTAAATTTTGTTGGGTATGATCATCATAAACACTTCATTTTTGACTAATTTTCTCTATCCTTTCATTTTCTACATTCTTCTTTACATTCCACTCCATTTCTCTACCTTCCATCCACTCACCATCCACATCATAACAATTCTATTCTACTTGCTTTCAATAATTGCCATGTTAGTTGATATGGTTGTGTGATTATAAATAGTATAGTATTCACCAAGATGTAAGATATGATGTGAAAATATGTGTGGAGGAATGTAAGATCTACTTCTTAATCCAAATTCCCAAAGGAAAGATTCAAATTGATTAACCACAAGGAGATGATTAATGCATAAACGAATCAATCTATGAAGAATATGAAGAAAGGATAATACCTTATATTCCATTATAGAAAGTATTTATTGAAATCTTGATTTAATTGAAGACAAATACTAACCTGAAAAATAGGATAGATTTGGAAAATGTTGTTTTCTAGTGTCTGTGTTCAGTTTCGGGAACTTCTGCAACCAGATCTAGCCTGGAAATGCAAAAAGAAAAAGAAAACCTAGAAACCTTTTCTTTTTTGAGCAAGGTCAACCTTGACCCAAAATAGGGGTAAGATCTAACTCCATGGCACAATCTTACCCCTAAAAGTCGACCTTGACCTGTACTACTCCAACAAAAATTTTGTTCACAGATCCCAAAAGTTCACCAAAAAGGGTATTCAGATCTGAACTTTGAATCCTTGTCCTACATCTATACCTGAAAGAAAATTTGTTTTTTTATTGGATGAGGGGTTTGCCTTGGTTAAACTCTAATTTTGGAATTAACCTTGAAATATAATTGAAATTGTAGCAATAAACAATGTAAATGGAACAATTCACCTTGCTTATATTGAAGTCCTTGTGGAGGATTCAAATCCTTGAATCCACAAGAATGGAGGCTCCAAATGAATATAGAATTTTATGTAGGATATCTCAAATCAATTGCGTTAGATCTTCGATACCAATCTTGAATGGATCTTGGGAGAGGAAGAAGCTTGAATGGAGAAATCTTCAACAAGAGGGCTCCAAAGAGATTGAATCCTTCAATGGCTATCAATGGATCTCCTTGATGAATTGGATCTTGAATGCTTGAATGCTTGAGGATGAATGAATAATTAAATTATTTCCTTCTCCTTATTACTTGCTTGATGATTTCTTGATCACTTGATTTCACTTGCTTGAATTCTATGGATGGTAGATGTGAAAATGAGATAGGGAGGCTTCCTTTTATACTAGTCTAGGGCACAAACTTCTAGAAAGGTTGACATAGGAGAATTAAATTATAATTAATCCTTAACCCCTAGAAAAAGACCTAGATTAAATATAATTTAATATTTTACCATTTTTAAATCCGAAACAGCCGACCCAGAAGCGGGAAATAAAACTTTCTAAAGCCCGACATCTGAAAATTTTTGAGATTTGAAATTTGGACCTAGGGTTGAGGTCAAGGTCAACTCTGACCTAGGTCAGGGTTGAGGTTGACCTTGACCTAGAAGGTTAACCTTGACCCTAAGGTCAAGAATATCGGATCCTCGGGATAAGGTGCTAGAAAAAGGTTGGAAAAAGGTGAGGAGAGAAGAAGAATAAGGGGAAAAAGCCAGATCCATTCAAAGACCCAATCGAGGTGCTTGATATGACCCTAGACCACTTACTCAAAGGGCTAAATTGGTCCTAAAAGGAAGTGCTTCAATTTTCTGACGATACATTTAGCCCCCACTTTAGCAGGAGTATGGACTCAATGCAAACTCTTGGTAAAGGAGATCACAATGAAAAGGATAATCTTATTGAAATCAAAGGGACAAACGAATCCTCAAGCTCCTAAAGACTCAAGTATTTGTCAACTCCAAGATTACAATAAGAGAGACATCTCTAGAAAAGAGAGAGAAGAGGGTGTGATTATCTCTCCCAATGAGAACTTATGTCCCATTGTGAACCACACAAGCAAACAATACAACTAGAAAGATGGAATTGAACCACCTAGTGAATGTGGCTACTCAGTAGTCAACCCATCAAGGATTCACCCTTAGGAATATTCTATTCTAAAAGAGTGAAGCCAAAAACAAAAGAGATCCAGTCTTAAGGACACCTCCGACATTAAGGGATCAAAAATTTTGAAACTGGAGGGATAAATAGATCCTATAAGATAAAAATCCATGCTTTAAGGATTATTCACTAATCCATAAAGGGAGATAAGTGCCTTGAAAAATATATATTGAAAGTGGATGTGTGCAATAGGTAAGAAGAGTGTATGCCCCCACTTTAAAGTCATTGATAACACTTTCACAAGAGCTATGGCTTAAACAGAAACATAAACAACTCCACTGATTATGTTTCCACTATGAGATGCCCCCAAGTGAAGATAAATCAAGGGAAATACCACATAAACATACAGAGAACACAGAAGGGATCTACCTACCCTGCAGTCAGTATGCTCATAAGATAGTATATATATGATATATTTATTGCAAATGAATTGACATGATTCCCCAAAGAAAGTAGAACTACAATCACAATGGAGGAAAGAATACATAAGAGTTAAGAAGAAGAGTCTTTTTGCACCACAGCATGGAGACCAAAATGATTCAATGCTACCAAGTCGCAAATCCAAGAAGACTACACAAGGAAACATTTATGAACAATAGAATAGGTACAACATAACATGAAACAACATATAGAAGAATAGAGATACATATAGAGGACATGTACAATAGATTTGATTCCTTTACCACCTTGCACCAACAAAGTAACAAGGATCATATAAAAGAATCTAACAAACATTTAGCAAACACATTACAGGAGAAGCACAGTACGAAAGGCAAATAGAAAAAAGGCTACCATGAAGGACAAGCTGATCAAGTGTGCCACCTACTCTCCCCATCTTGTTCTATATCATTTAGGGAAGGTGGGAAATTCACATGAGGGACTATATACAACATAGTAGGAATGATAGCTAGTTCCAAACAAGGATCCTCTTGAGAATCATAATGTTCGATACTAGGTGTAATTTTCAATTGAGATGAAAGCATATTTGACAAATCAATGTCAATGTCAATAGTTTCATATTCATCATTAACATCATTAGCATCATCAAGAATTTATTCTTCATCTAGATTAATCAAAATAGGATCTAAGATATGAATAGAATTATCATAATCATGCATCTTAACATCATTATTAGTATTAACTTCTTCTAACACATCATGCATAGATTGATCAAAAGAAGGTAAAGAACTTTGAATAATAGAGCACGAGCCTTAGCTTGAGCTTGATGCTTCTTACGACATTCATTAGAAGATCGGTTACGTTTTGTCTTATTTCAAATATGCTAAGAACTAGGAGGGACAACTGTTGGTTCCTTCATAGGCTCTATAGGTGGATCAATAGAGTTTTCAATATGCTGAAAAGAAACACTAGGAGCTTGATTAAAAAAACTAGAATCCATGGATAAAGGATGTATGGAAGGTGTAGGAAAAATATCATAGTTAAGATCCATATAAGGCATACTTAACTCAAGGATCTTATGATGCTTATAGGCTTGATATTAGCGAAAGAGGTTATCAGGTTGAGAAGGACATGAATTAGGTAATGAAGGCCAAAAGAAGTCAAGTGTAGCACAATCCCTAGGCCTGGGAGGTTGATATAAACTATGATTAATCATCTTCACTTCTTCATCATGAATGAATTTAAGACACTTATTTATAGGAGAAGAAATAGCATGCATGGCATTCAACCAAGGAAAACCAAGTTTACTTGAAATTGATCAAAAGTAGGAACAACAAAAAAGGTAGTATCCACAATTTTACTACCAAGTTCAATCGGCAAGTTAATAGAACCAAATGATGGATAAAGAAAACCATTACAAGTTTGAATCCACATATCAAATATATCATAAGAATCACGTTGCAAGTTCTTCATAAAAAGATTTTCTCCAGTAATAAAATTGACTAAGGATGTAGGATCAATAAGACAACCACGCATAGGTATTTGAGAAATCCTAGAATAAATTTAAAGGGGACCATCTGAAGCTTTAATAGTCTTAGAATCATCAAAGGTAATCAAGAGTTCCCTAGGTCTTTTATTCTTAGGTTTTTTTCAAGGTTTTGGTTGAAGTTTTAGTTTAGGTTGAGGTCTTGGTTTAGGTTGAGGTGGAACTTGAGGTTGAGTTTGAGGTTGAGGCTGGGGTGGAGATAGAGATTGAGACAAAACAACATGCTCCACATGGTTAACAATATGATTAAGATCATCCATCTTTGAATCATAAACAATATCCACAAAAGATGGTTGAGAAATGGTATTAGTATCATGTGTAGGAAAAGGATTTGTATAGATTTGAAGGTTTTGATTAGGAGGAGAGATAGATTTGTTCCCACTACCATCAAAATTATCAACAAATCAAGCATTCGAATCGATTAATTCTTGAACCTTATGTTTTAAAGAATAACACTTCTTAGTATCCTAGCCATTTTTATGATGGTATTGACAAAAGGCTTTAGGATTAAAGGATTTGGATGCCACCGTAGCAAGTAAAAGAGGTTGAGTAGGAGGTAAAGTAATCATATTAGCAGTTAATAACCTATTCATAATAGAATGTAAAGATTAAAAGAGAGAAGTAAATGTACGATTCAAATGAAAAGAAGTGGATGCAGAAGTAGCATTGTGGGATTCAACAACAACTTGATCAGCAACTGTATTCGCTTGTTTATTTATCTTGATAGAGTTGTTGAGTTTTTTAAATTCATTTGGATTAGGAGAAGCATCACTCTTATCAACTGGAATAGGATCCATTGGAGTGTTGCTTTCAAATTGACTCACTTGTAATTGATAATGATGAAGCACTACACAAAGTTTTTGAAAAGAGGTAAATTTAGTAAGAAAAATATTATCTCTAATATCCTTTTGCAGATTTGAAAAAAATGTAGGTTGAATATCCATATCAGGAACAAGATAAGAAATTTGAACATGCAAATGCTTAAATCTGCCAATGAATTCAGTCAATTTTTCCTTAGTGTTTTGTTTACAATGCATCAAATTAGTTAAGGACACTTGCAGACCAATGTTATTTTGAAATTGTTGAATAAAAGCATTGGCAAGTTTTAGAAAGGAATCAATAGAATAAGGAGGCAAGGAACAATACCATTGTAAGGCCTTGTCACAAAAAGTTCTAGCAAACAACTTGGCTAAAATCCTATGGTCATGAGCATAGTCACTACAAAGGATTTGAAATTTTTTAACATGAGTAATAGGGTCTCCCTTATCATTGTAATTCTCAAAATGAGGCATATCGGCTTGTTGAGGAACATGAGCATGAATGATGTCTAGGGATAACGGACTTCCCATGTCACATGTAGGAATGCTAAACTTGGATTAAGTCGAGGATGCAAGTTGTTTTTGTAAAGAGGACATAGTTTGAGCTAAACTAATGGTTGTGAAATCATTAGAGGAAATGGGAGGCATAGCAACATTAGAAACACTAGGTAAAGTGTATGAAGCTGCAGGAATGGAAGACTCAACTGGAGGAATGCTTGGAACCATAGTTGGAAGAGGATTGGAATAAGTAAAAGGAAAATTATGGTAAGAAGGTTGTGATGTAGGAAGAGACACATGAGGAACACTCATAGGAAGAGAGGGAGCCATTGTAGTCACCAAAGGAAGAGTATAAGTAAGAATACTAGGTAAAGGAATGGAAGAAGTTTCCACACTAGTGACAAGAGGAGTGAATCCTAAATCTTAAGCTTCTTGAGCTAAAGGTTTAACATTTGAATGCACAAGATGAGTGATACAACAAAAAAGATTAAAACCTTGATCACTATCATGAAGGACTTTCTTAAGAGCCTCTATAGCTTGAATAGAATCTTAACTATGGTTTTCTTGAATAAGCCAATTACCATCAATTTTCGGTTGAAGGTTTTTGGACTTTTTGAGGAGGAACTCTTATAGCATCATCCTCATAATGAGATGAATGAGAAGTGTTTTTCTCCATAGTAGGATTGGAATCATGAATAATCAAATTGTCATCCATGATCCTAAGGAAAGGAGAGGAAGACTCAGGATCAAAGGCACCCATAAGTCTACGACTTCTTCTAACCAGAATATTATAAGTAGGACTAGAGGTAGTAAAGCTCATATACCAATGCAATGCAAATGAACTAAACTAGGAAAACACAAAGCATGAATAAATCACTATTTTTTTATTTTTATTTTATATGAGATG
The DNA here is from genome assembly GCA_027943335.1 of Chamaecyparis obtusa. Taxonomy (NCBI): domain Eukaryota; kingdom Viridiplantae; phylum Streptophyta; class Pinopsida; order Cupressales; family Cupressaceae; genus Chamaecyparis; species Chamaecyparis obtusa. The sequence goes on along the minus strand of BSBK01001854.1, from coordinate 77,977 downwards.
CAAATACATAAAATAAATCTAATACATGCAAGACCTAACACCATAAAAGAAAGAGTTATCTATCGCGGGTTCACCAAAATGTATGATTTTAAATAGTATAGTGTTCACCAAGATGTAAGATATGATTTGAAAATATATGTGGGGGAATGTAAGATCTACTTCTTAATCCAACTTCCCAAAGGAAAGATCCAAATTGATTAACCACAAGGAGATGATTAATGCATAAACAAATCAATCTATGGAGAATATGAAGAAAGGAGAAAACCTTAGATTCCATTATAGAAAGTATGTATTGAAATCTTGATTGAATTGAAGACAAATAATAACCTCAAAAATAGGACAGATCTTGAAAATGCTATTTTCTAGTGTCTGTGTTCAGTTTCAGAAATTTCTGTAACCGGATCTGGCTTGGAAATGTAGAAATAGAGAAAACCCAGAAACCTTTTTCTTTTCTGGGCAAGTTCAACCTTGACCCAAAATAGGGGTAAGATCTTACCTTGAGGCACAATCTTACCCCCAAAAGTTGACCTTGACCTGCACTGCTCTAATGGAAATTCTATTCACAGATCCTAAAAGTTTGATGAAAAGGGTATTCAGATCTAAACTGTGATTCGTTGCCCCACACCTGTACTTGCAAGAAAAATGGTTTTGTTTGTTGGATGAGGATTTTGCCTTGGTAAAACCCCAGTTTTGGAATTAACCTTGAAATATAATTGAAATTGTAGCAATAAAGAAAGTAAATGGAATAATTTACCTTGCTTATATTAAAGTCCTTGTGGAGGATTCAAATCCTTGAATCCATAAGAATGGAGCCTCCAAATGAATGTACAATTGTATGTAGGATGTCTCAAATCAATTGCATTAGATCCTCAACACCAATCTTGAATGGATCTTGGAAGAGGAAGAAGCTTGAATGGAGAAATCTTCAACAAGAGGGCTCGAAAGAGATTGAATCCTTCAATGGCTATCAATGGATCTCCTTGATGAATTGGATCTTGAATGCTTGATTGTTTGAGAATGAATGAATGCTTGAATTCTTTCCTTCTCCTTCTTTCTTTCTTGATGATTTCTTGATCACTTGATTTCACTTTCTTGAATTCTATGGATGGTGGATGTGAAAATGAAAGAGGGAGGCTTTTGTTTATACTAGTCTAGGGCACAAACTTCTAGAGAGGCTGACATAGGAGAATTAAATTCCAATTAAGCCTTAACCCCTAGAAGTGGACCTAGATTAAATATAATTTAAGAGTTTACCATTCTAAAATCTGAAACAATAGACCTAGAAGCGGGAAATAAAACTTTCTAAAGCCCGACATCTAGAAACTTCCAAGATTTGAAATTTGGACCCAGGGTCAGGGTCAAGGTCGACCTTGACCCTGAGGTCAAGAATCTCAAATCCTCAAGATAAGGTGCCAAAAAAAGGCTGCAAAAAGGTGAGGGGAGAAGCAGTATAGGGGGAAAAAGCCAAATCCAATCAAGACCCACTCAAGGCACTTTACATGACCCCAAACCACTTACTCATAGGGATAAACTAGTCGTAAATGGAAGTGATTCCATTTTCTGATGATACAATGGTCATCTCAGTAGTAGTTCTTTTGATGAGGTTTTCAATTACCGTCAATCTCTCGTGCATGTCAATTCATCATAGAAAGTACAAAAATTTGATCTCTTCCATTTTTAGTTCACACATTTCAACTATTATATTTAATACTACATCTATTTATAATGTGGCACTAAGAAAGTTTCCTACCTCATGCCTAGTATGACAAGTGTGGACACTTGTCCTAATTATGTAGGGGGTAGGGAAGTGTACTAATTTTCTAGGTCACTATTTTTTTTCTCATAATTCCTTAAGAGATTACCATGTCTTTTCAATTCTGTACTTATATCATGTTTATTTAAGTCCTTTATGTTTCACACAAGTCTTGTAGTCTGATTTCTGATTTATCTATGATCTCTAACTTGATATAACTTTAAAGTGTCATAATGAAGGAATTTTAGTTCATGAGGTTGAAGACCAAACCCAAATCACTACAACTTCTAGTACTAAGAAAAAGAAGCCAGTTCCTATAGAAACCACTCCTACAACACAAAAACCAAAAAAAGCTATTAGGAAGAAAATAGTAGAGATTACAGAGACTCCATTGCGAATGAGCTCCCAAATGAGAGGGAAAGTACCAAATGTTCCTCCAAGTGGCCAGTCTATCTCACCAGAACAACCTTCCCTTGAACCTCACGTGGTTCACATTTTTGATAATTCTCCAATACAAACAACTATTCTAGATAGTTCCCAAAACTTGAATGATTCACCCAGTGATCAGATTGGTAGTCCTCATCAGGAGCCACTTCAGCAACTGAGTGACCCTCAAGAAATGTAGCAAGAAGTCTAGGAAGAAATGCAAGAAGAACCTCAAATGGCTCAAATTTCATCTCAATCTTTTCCAAGTAATTCTATCATGCCCTTCTGAAGAACTTTGTTAACTGATTATCTAGAATAGTCCTATAGGGAGAACATGAAGCCTCAATTCATAAAATTTGGCCCACCTACTCTTCAGTCCCTCCTTTTCAATTTGTATCACCATTTTTTGTTTAAAAGAATTCTTTGGAAAGAAGAAAGGAAGAAAATGCATAAATAAATTGATGAATAGAGGGAGGAAATAGAGGATTTAAAAGAGAAATTGCAAAGGAAAAAATAGAGAATGAACCATGGTTTAAAGTTGGCTAATCAGATTATTGCCTATACGCCTCCTCCCAGGGTTTATGCTTTATGTTTGAAAGAACAATTTCTTATGTTTCAATTAATGATGACCATGAAGGATAAGGAGTCAAAATTCATATCAACTGAAGAATTATATGGACTATACCAATCCATTCCTTCTTGGAAAAAAAATTTACTTTGTGAACTTTATCTCCACAATTTTATTATCTCTAATGAAACTGACTAGAATCATTTTCTCTATATTGGATATATACACCTAATATCTCTAATGTAATGGATGAATAATGAGACTAACTATGATAGATAGTTAGAGGCTTACAAAGATTAGGAAAATTCAAAAAAATTACCCCTAAGGGTTGAAAGCAGTAAGCCTATTGTTCTATTAAGGGACAAGTTAAACCTTACCTATGGGTTTATAAATGCAAAAACCAGTGAGAAAAATTATGTTGTCACATAAAAGGCTTACAAGGGATTTTAGGGAATGCCCTATTTCACTTTCCAACAACCTTTAGTAGGTGCTAAAAATATGTGGAGTAGATTACGAGAAGCCTTCAAGAAATCAAAGCTAAACATCCCCCTTAACCTTGAAGTATCCATAAAAAGGGAACCTAAGTATATGCAATTAGGGAGGCAAATACAGTGAGAACTCTAGCATCCTCTAACATTTCAAGCACCAATGCTCATGTGGTCTCTATATGATTTCAATGCCACAAAGATAAATTAGCTTCAAGAGGATTACAGAGTGAAATACAAGGAGAAAACTAGGGGATTTTACTTTACCTTTAAGAGTAGAAAAAGAGGAGAGAAAAAATTTGCGGAATTTAGAAGAATAACCCATAAACGCAATGCTTGAGGACAAGCATTTTGATCATAGGGGGAAAAATGATGGGTCCATAATTTGTCATTTTTTTATGATATTTTTATTCTTTGTTTCAAACATTTCCAAGATACTTGTTACACATTTTAGTATTTGAACTTGTGAATATCATATAAGTACTGGCGAACCATCAAAACCCATGGGTAGATGATAGCCGATATACTCCAAATACCTTTTTGCTAAATATTATACATATATTGTAGTATTTTATATAGTCATTTGAATGTGTGTTCTAGTATATGGATTAGTTGAATGGTTAAATGCTTGGAGATATGTATATTCTACTAACTTTCCAAGGAAAGATGAATGACTGAAGAATGGATCAACGAGCATTGATGAAAAGCGAGGAAGACTTAGTCATGCTCATGGAAAGTTATTGTGGTGCCACGAGACATGCTTGACAATTTGAAGAAATAACTATTCTAGGGAATATAGGAAAGTTTTTATCCTATATCTTCTCTGTGATAAATGTTATGTTAATCGGTTATGCAACCTTTATGTTATTCTATCATTGATTGTTGTACTTTCCTATCTTTATGTTACAATTTAGTTAGAAGTTATCCTTTGTGTTCAAATAATCATCGATCCTCTATATAAAGGGAGATGATGGTTAGATAGGAGAGTCATATGGTTGTATTATTAATATAAATCTAAAGAAAAATTACTTTTCCAGTTTTGTGTTGTTTCATGGTAGTGTAATCAGTTTTATGGAAATATAATGAAGATGTGATTCTGAGTTCAATTTGTGTTGGTAGCTAGTAGAAGCCAACCAAGGGGGCCCACTTAGAAGGTGGATTAAAATAGAGTAGATTAAGTTGTTTGATCATTTAGTGCAATTCAAGTAAAGTTCATTGTTCTTTCCTATAGCACTATACATTGTGTATGTTCCTATAGCACTTGCATAAATGATCATCGTGAATGATTTGGGTTCACAAAATAGACTAAGATTGAATTTTTAATTTCCAACACCATTTTCCATTAGTATTTGTGTGTTTTTACTTTCCTACAGCAATAGTGTAAGTTTCTTTTGTGCATTTACCTTCTTGCAGCTTAAGCAAAATGACTTCATTAGAAACTTAGTGCACAAACATTGTTGTCCCATTTCAAGTATATGCCCCAAAGTTGATAATTTAAATGTACTTCATGATAGGAAAAATAATACTTAGTTCAAATATACTATTCCTAGGATAATCCACGACATGATTATTATTACCTATTATGGGGTTGTTCAGGGATAACACCCACAAGACTTTACTACAGCAATAAAAAAAAATCTCGGTTAGAGCTACAATGTTTAGCTATTTCTTGTAGCTTACCCTGTTAAGAGTATTAACCTAGTTAAGAGTCTTTGGACTATTAATTCTACCTTGTGAAAGCATTTTACAATTCTAATCTAAAAATTGTACCTAGTTAAAGGATTTACAAAATAATATCTATTAGGATCTACTCAGTTAGGAGACTTTACAATTTTGATTATTCTTTAATCAGTAACACTAACTTATCTATTAAACTTGCACAAACATATCCATATCAGACTCTTTATGGTCATTAACTCATTACCTCATACTATGTATCTCTCACAATAACAATTTAGTACTTGCTAGGTTCACTTCAAAATCACAATAAATTTTCAACTCTTTACTACTCTGTACTCAGTGTCTTCTCTTCTCATCACCTTCTCTGTAATCTCTTCTTCATACATGCAGTCTCCTCTTTCATTCATACCAGTTTGATATTCATACTCTGATCCATTTATATACAATTCTAGAAGCGGTGCTAGGTGTTCTACAATCATCTTCTTCAGGCGGTACTAGAATTGGTTACTCCTCCAATGAATATTTCATACTTAATTATCATTGGTAGATCTCACCTTTTAATAATGTGTAATTATTATGTTTCAATCTCCAATGTTCTTTCATACAATCTCCTCGAGATTTGTAAACCATTTTTTGTTTGGTGTTCAGATTCAGTGTACTTAAAGATTCTCCTTGTGTTGGCCTACTACACTCGATAACACATTTTCCTCTAGCTTAATAACTATATTCTCTTCTTAGTTCAGTTGATGTTATAGCTCGGTATAACTTGGTTCTCAGTGCTTGGTTCTTCCTTTCTCAGTGCCTAGACTTTATTTACCTTTACCAAATTTACTTATTCCTTATTTCCTCTACCAAATATCTTTCCCTATTTTACCAAAAAAAAATTCCTTCATTATTGAATGACATTGACAAACAATATGACTTCCTTATAACTAATGACAACAAATATAACTCTTAGGAGTATCAAGGGCGAGGACTTACCATGCCATATGGTATTATCTTTGATCAATGTATTGATAAAGGTAGAATTAAATTGAGCTCCCTAATCTGTTACTATTTATTGAGGTACACCAAACTTGGTAAAGATTACCTCATACAATAATTCAGCTACCTTATTATCCCTGGCATGTTTCATAGGTCGGGCCTCAACCCATTTAGTGACATAATCTATACACACCAATATGTAGGACTGTTGGAAGCTATAATTGAAACAATTTTTATATTGTCATTGATGTCAAACCTTAATTGGTGAGATAGTTTCTATCTAGTAGAGTGCCATATCATTTGATTGATGAAGAGGATTTGAAAAGAGGAGATAACAAGAAGACTTAGTGAAAAGATTGAGTTATGAGAAACTATAATGGGCACTTGATTAGTTGACACATTCACAAGATAATGTGTTGTTTATCTATAATACTAAGTGAAGAAGATGGATGATTTGAAGCATATAAGAGATGAGGAAAGAAAGACTAAAAGCATAGGCTTGATCGAGAAAAAGAGTTGAAGATAAGGAAGTTAAGTTTAAACCAAATGATGATAGTGTTGCTCGAGCACCAGTATAAGTCAAGAAAATAGTGTCAACTGAGCATCATTAATAACCAAGTATCAGAAAATGAATTGAGCAAAAATAGTGAGTACTGAGAAGAACAATTTTAGAGATGAGCGAGTTATCCAATGATGATTGAGTGTCATTATTTTACATTCTGTGAAGGGATTAAGATTCCCATCTGGCATAGTTGAATTCTTGGAATATGTAAAGCATGTTGAAGATAATAATAAATGACTTGGAGCATTTAATACATGGTAACCTATTTTTATGCATGGATTCAAGGTGAAGTTTTGAGAAGTATCTAGAAGGTTAGAGGGAGAATGAAATGTTGGAAGGATTCGATGAATCTAACCAAAACCTAAGATCTACAGTGGTGATTAAGTGGCAAAAGATTAAGCTACCTAGTTAACGAGGTATAAGGATAACCTAGTTGTGGGTTATGCAAGAGGTTGATTTTGTTAATTGGTAACCTAAGCAGAAGGCTAAGAAGAGATGTGAAGAGTTGTGAAGAGTTGTGAAGAGGTGATTTCTTGAAGCGTTTCGAAGAAGATCGGAGATGGAGATGATAATGAAGGCCAATCAGTGGATCAGCATATGAGCTACATTGGATCTGTATTTGCAAAGTGAGTTGTATGTATGAGATTAAACCTATTGTTACCTTCTAACCATTGTATCAATTGAAATCATTTAATCAAGGTTGACCTAATAGTAATTTCTAAATCCTTTAATCAAGGTGACATTCTAATGGAATGTTCTTAAGTCCTCTAACAAGGCCACTCCTAAAAGGGTGATTAAATCCTTTAATAGGGTCACACCTAATAATTGTATTGTAACCTTTAGCAAGGTTGGGTCCTTATAGAGCTCACTTCAAAAAAGTGAAAAATTGGTAGCATGTTACTAGTGGTTTTTCCCAAATTGTTTTTCCACGTTAAATCCTAGTGTCATACTTGTGTGAGTTTTATTTGATGTGTTAAGTGTTTTATATTTTTCAAGTTGATTACTTTTGGACAGTGGACTACAATTTTATGTTATTGGTTATATTTTATAGAGATCGAGTGGATTATTGAGTATATCTGAGTTGGTTGAAGTGTTTAAAAGTTAAATTGGTACATCTAGACCTAAGGATGACTGATTCACCCCCTTCTCAATTATTCTAAAATTATTCTAACATAGGACATTCCATTGGATCAAGGTTCAATAGGTCCCACAAAATCAAGTCCCCATTTATCAAAAGGGGTGACAACCACCTGAGGATACAATGGAATTTCATTTGATTTGGTTGATTGACCCATAAGTTGACAATGCTCCCATTTATTACTATACCTTGCAGCATCTCTATGTAACATGGGCCAATAGTATCTCATGTTGAGTATTTTAAGTGTTCTTCTTTTGGATGCAAAATAACCACCAAAAGGTTCATCATGGAAGGCATGTAGTATATCATATGTCTCATCCTCCCTTAAACACTTTCTCATTACCTGATCAGGGCCTATATAAAACATGCAGTGTTCTATCCAACTATTTTCAGTTAGCAGTCTTTTGTCATTTGGAGAGAAATGGGCTACAGCCCTTGTTGTAGCTCAATAATTTGCAATATCATCATACCAGGGGTTATGGGCTGAAATAAAGAAAGTATTCTCATCGGGAAAACTATTGTCAATGCCTATAAGATCATCTAGAACTTGTAATCTAGAAAAAAAATCCACCACTACATTTTCTCTTCATGGCTTATCCACAATTTGGATATCAAATTATTACATAAGAAATAACCATCTAGCTAACCTTCATATGATAGAAGGTTTCTTCATTAGGTACTTAATGGCTACATGATCTATGTGAACAAAGATCTCATACTTAGTTATGTAGTGCATGATCTTTATTTAATGCGTAGATAACTTCTAGCGATTCTTTTTCTGTTACAATGTAATTAAGTTCAGCACCTTGCATGTTCTTGTTGATGTAATAGATTGCATTCTCCTTATTTTTTTCCCAAGCACTTCTCCAACAGCATCAATATATATATGTAAAATGGTAGTGACCAATTGAGACCCCTTAATGCTGGTGTTTTTATAAGATTTCTTTCAATTGTTGGAAAGATCTATCACATTTAAAGGTCTAAGTGGACTTTGCTTCCTTCTTGGGGAGGGTATATAATGGAGCTTCTATCTAACTAAAGTCCTTAACAAACCTTTTTGTAATACCCTACATGCCCTAGGAAACTCATGACATCCTTTTTTTTTGTCTAAGGTAGGTAGAGTAGTGATCACTTCTACCTTAGATGGATCTACTTGGATTCCTAGTGAGGAAATGTAATGTCCCAACACTACACCTTCTAGCATCATCATATTTAACACTTATCACTATTCAAAGATAGGTTATGTTCTTGACATCTTTTCAGTACTTTTTCAAAATTGCATTGGGCTTCCTCAAATGTGGTACCATAGGCTATAAAATCATCCATGTTGATCTCTATGAAATCTATCAAGATATCTGAAAAGATACTGATTATAGCCCTTTTTAATGTAGTTGATCCATTGCATAGACCAAATGGAAGGAATGAATAGGAAACTATTCTCCATGGACATGTGAAATTATTTTTATCTAGATCCTTTGGTGCTATCATTATTTGGTTGTATCCATTGAATCCATCCAAGAAGTAAAAGTACTTCTTCCCAGCCAAGTTATCCAAAACTTGATTAATAAAGGGCAATGGAAAGTGATCTTTCTTCGTTACATTGTTGAATTCTCTATACTCTACACATGCCCTCCATTTTCCTCCTTTTTAAGATACTACGCCTAAGGGTAACACCCACTTCTTATCAAAAATACGATAGATAAAGCTAGCATTCAAGACCTTTTGCAGTTCTATTTCAACAATATCCTTAAGAATAGGATTGATCCTCATTTGAGATTGTCAAACAAGTTTATAATCTGGACTTATATATTCTATGAGTATAGAGCTTGGGGTCCAATGCTTTCATATCACTATAGTCCCATGCAAATTCTTGTTGGTTTCCCCTTAATAGAGTAAGAAAGCTATCTTGGTGGGACCTAGTGAGGTGCTTGTTGATGTTTAGCTCTTTCCCAGAAGTGATCTCTACTTTCTCATCTGTGTCCATCATGGATATTTCAGGAAGATTGGCTAACTAGATCTCACTTGGAAGTAATGTATGTAAATAATATGTGGCTATAGAAAATTTGGATGATAATTGAGGAGGTAAAATAGTTTGTAAGAGACATTGGTCATCATTACAAACTTGGGAGATTAGTTTGTAATCATTTGAAAGAATGGAATTCAAGATGTTATCTTCTTGTTGCGTAGCTACAAAAGGATCCTAGTGAATTGTCATAAGGTGGATTAATAAATTTATTTCCTCTTCATTATCACCTAAATCTTTCCATAAAGTTCCATCCTCACCTAACTGGGGCTGAGAATGGGAATACAATGCTACCCTTTTGGTGGATAAGCCATCAAATATTGTCATTTTCCCTAAGCAATGTTCTATATAGGCATCTACTAAGGCCAACCATGGTCTATGAAGTATAATAGGATATCCTCCTAGGGTGGATTTTGGTGAGATAATCACAAAGTCATATGGGTATTCCCATGAGTTCATGCTTATGACCACATCTTCAACCATCCCATCTAGTTTGACTATTGAACTATCTGCCAAGTGCAGTATGGTGGGGGTTTGTATTACACTATCAATATTTAATCATAGTATTATTTATTTGGTCATGACATTTATGATTTCCTCAAGGTCTACTAGAGCATTCATTACCTATACCCCATTCATAGATACTATGACAATAGGAATTCTAGGATTAGAATATTTGGTAATAGATAATTTCTCAAGCATGAGTTCAGAAAGTTTCCTTAACCCATGCATAGTCTTATGGTCTTTTCATTTCCTACTAGGCCTTTTAATACATGCATCCCTAATAGATTTAGTATATATGGGTACTTATTTAATAGCATCCAATAAATGAATCTTAACACTCATTTTCTTTAAATGGTTTAACAGTTTAGTAGGAGATTCATTTTGGGATGGAGAAATATTCTAATTAAGCCTTTGAGGAAATGGTGGTGCCTTTGTTGTAGGAGTTTGTTGATCAGAAGCATGAGGAGCTTCAACTTGTGCTTCCTTAATTGGGGATTCTTCACTGGAGACCTCAGTTATGATAGGACTGGTGGGGGAATAAAATGCAGTTTCTAACCTTAGATATATATTATGAACATTAATGGCATAAGTGGGTTGTTGGTTCATGTCACAGGAATAGACTTTCTACTAAGGTTGCTTGTTATTAGGTGTATTGTCTTAAAATGGAAGCACTTCCATGTTAAGAGTGTTTAGCCCTCTAAGTAAGTGGTTTGGGGTCATGTTGAATGCCTTGAATGGGTACTCAACTTGGATCTGGCTTTTTCCCCTATTCTGCCCCATTTTCTACTTCTTCCTAGCATTTTCCTAGCATTTTGGACTGTGAACCTGGGATTCTTAACATTAGGGTCAAGGTCGACATCTTAGGTCAAGTTTGACCTTAACCCTAACCTAGCTCAAGGATGACCTCGACCTTGACCTAGGTCAAGGTTGACCTCATCCTTGACCCTAGGGTTTGGGATCCTCGAGGTTAGCTTCTGATTTCAAGATTTCATCAAAATCTTATCTTTTCCCTCTTCGGGGCCACTATTTCTCAGATTAAGTGTCAAATTCTCAAATTAATATTTGAGGTGGACCTTTCTTGAAATTTGTATAGGTGATGAAGGGTGCTCCCCTTAATACCACAAACACATAATAGAAATAGAGAAACAACAACAATATGCAAGAACAGAAAATTGGCTTCTTATTATCTCCACAAATGTGGAATTACAAACTTTTAGAATTACAATATGCAAAGCCCCATGGGAATTCCCTTACAATATTCTGTAGGACAAAGCCTCGAATTATTGCCCAGATCTACTACCCAGAACTATTCTGAACTGCTTAAGACAATAATACAGCCTTCCTTATATAGGCAATTTTTCCACCGCCTGGGAAGGTTCCAGAATTTTAGCCAATAAGGCCGACCAAACTTAGAATTATTTTATCTTACATTTTATTACATCATAGTTGGCTCAAGATAAGCTTTGAAACCTGAATAGAAATTTTGAAGAAAATTATTTTTCGCCATTTCAAGTGGCCCAACTTTCAAAGACCATAAGTCATCACCAGTTGACCCGATCAGCTATTATAACCCCATTTCAAAAATGCCACGAAGCGCTCTACAGGCTTGACCCGTGCAAGTGCCCATAACCTAAATTTTTGACCTCATCCAGGGCCTCTAAAGCCTTCAAAACTGAGTTCAAAGTTTTTCTACCCTACTGCCAATACCGAAAATCTTCAATATCTTCCAATATACACTTGATCTGGCAATGAAACTTTACTGGCAGACTTATATGACCAAAATGAACCTCCAAGAAAGAAATCAGATCATTCTGAGCACATACGAAAATTACCAAAAATAGTAACTTTCCATAAATAGCAGCTCTGCACAAGATAGCCCTTATTGAATTCAAAAATAGAAATATTTTTGGGTGATGCAAGATTGCTCTTACACCCAGGATGCTCCTGCATCAGACACCTGGGGTAATTTGAGAAGTGACCCTGTCATGACTCAGGTGTGCAGAGGAAAACCAAGACGGTTAACCTCCTCCTTTGTTAGCCATGATGAATCTTCAATAGGTCGTCCTTTCCATTTGACCAAATACTCTTCATATGTCCTGTTCCTTGTGCTTCTGCCAACACGACTATCCAGTATGTCTTCAATCTCCTTGATATCTGAACTGGTTGCTAGAATACTCCACTGTGCTGCTACAACCTCATCTTCAACACCTCCTTCATGATACTCTGTCAAATCTAAAATGTTAAACACTGGTGAAATATTCAGCTCAGTAGGCAATTCTACCTCATATGCATTTCCTGAATCATGTTTCTTCAGTATCGTACATGGCCCAAACTTCTTCATTTTCAACTTGTTATATGTACCAACTGGAAACCGCTCCTTCTGCAAATGAACCATGACTTCATCTCCAACCTGAAATTCCTTATGCCTCCTTTTCTCATCTGCCTTAGTCTTATATTGCACATTCATCTTGGTAATATGCTTCCTCACCTCCTCATGGATGTTCTTCAAATGTTCTACAAAATCCTCAGCTTCAGCACTACTTATTTCTCCTTTATCTATCTTCCTTAATTCAGATGCATTTCTTGGACTACTTTCATATACAATCTAGAATGGTGATTTACCAGTGCTCCTGTTGACAGAATTATTGTATGCAAATTCCGTCTGTGGTAAAATCAAATCCCATCCTGTTGGCTTATCTCCAACCAAACATCTCAGCAAATTTTCTAAACTTCTATTCACCACCTCTATCTGTCCATCAGTCTATGGATGATGTGATGAACTGAACTTCAAATCTATCTACAACTTCTTCCATAATGTACGCCAGAAATATCCAACAAACTTAGTGTCTATCTCTGAAACTATGGTCTTTGGCAAACCATGTAGTCTCACTACTTCTCTAAAAAACAATTCTGCTACATGAACAGCATCATTAGTCTTCTTGCAGGGAATGAAATGTGTCATCTTTGAAAATCTATCAACCACCACAAAAATTGAATCATGTCCCCGCTAAGTCCTCGGTAAACCAAGAACAAAGTCCATGTTGATATCCTCCCAAGGCTTCTTTGGTACGGGTAATGGCTGATACAACCCTGTATTCTGCTTCACTCCTTTCGCCATCTGACATACTCTGCAACTCTGTACAAACTTCTTCACATCTTGCTGCAACTGTGGCTAATAATAATTCTCACTAACCAAACCAAGGGTTTTATCACGACCAAAATGCCCATCCAATCCTCTGCTATGCTTCTCCTTGATGAGATTCTCCCTCATAGAACTTCATGGAATGCACAACTGACTCCCTCTAAATAGCATATCATCTTGGATGATAATATCCAGCCATTTCATCCTGTCTAGAGTAACAGGTTCTGTATAAGCTTTCCAAGCTTCACCAAATTCAGGATCCTCTAGATACAAATTCTTGAGTTCCTTGAACCCAACCACCTCAATTTGCATCTCTGTCAGCAATAGTTACCTTCTGCTAAGAGCATCTGCAACCCTGTTAGACTTTCCACTTCTATGTTTCAAAACAAATGTATAACTCTGCAAAAACTCAACCCATTTCAAATGCCTTTGATTCAATTTTCTTTGACTATTCAAATATTGCAAAGCTTGATGATCAGTATACAAAACAAACTCCTTAGGAAGTAGATAATGTCTCCACTTCTTTAATGCCTGAACTATAGCATAAAATTCCTGATCATAAACAGAATACTTCCTCTTGGCATCATTTAACTTCTCACTGAAATACGCAACAGGTTTACCTTCTTGGCTCATAATAGCTCCTATTGCAGTACCACTAGCATCATAATCTACTTGAAACACCTTATTAAAATTTGGAAGTGCTAAAACAGGTTGTTCTGTAACTTTTTATTTTAACAATTGAAAACTCTTTTCTACCTCATTAGTCCACTTAAACTCTTTTCTATCCCCTCTCATTGTTTCAGTCAAGGGTCCACAAATACTGCTAAAATTTCTGATAAACTTTCTGTAAAAGTTAGCTAGACCATGAAAAGATCTTACCTCAGTAGCACTCCTTGGCGTAGGCCATTCAAGGATAGCCTGTATCTTCTCTGGGTCCATTTTTAGACCTTCTCCTGAAACTACAAACCCCAAATACACCAACTCTTTCTTCACAAAACTGCACTTCTTCAAATTAATCAGCAATTTCTCTTCTCTCAACTTCTCAAATACCACACGAATATGCATCATATGCTCATCCAATTTCTTACTAAAGATCAAAATATCATCTAGGTAAACAATGACAAACTTACCCAAAAATTCTTTCAGAACCTCGTTCATGAGCCGCATGAAAGTGCTCGGTGCATTGGTTAGCCCAAAAGGCATGACTAACCACTCATACAGTCCTTCCTTTGTCTTGAAGGCAGTCTTCCATTCATCTCCTTTTCTGATCTGAATCTGGTGATATCCACTCTTCAGATCTATCTTTGAGAAATACACAGCTCCACTCAAACAGTCCATAATATCATCCATTCATGGCAATGGAAACCTGTACTTGATTATGATCTTGTTTATTGCCCTAGAATCTATACACATCCTCCATTCGCCATTCTTCTTTGGTGCTAATACCGCTGGTACAGCATAGGGACTCAGACTCTCTCGAATCAACCCCTTTTGCAATAACTTGTGTACTTGTCTGTTCAACTCTTCACTTTCTGCTGGTGTCATTCTATGTGCTGCCTTGTTTGGAAAATTGGCTCCTGGAATCAAATCTATCTGATGACTCATCTTCCTTACCGGTGGTAATCCATCAGGTACATTATCAGATACAATATCCTAAAACTCATTCAACAAATCTGCAACCTCTACAGGTACATCCTCTACTTCTTCTTTACCAACTTTTGGAATTAAAGCAAAACACACATGCTCATGCCTCATACCATCTAGGAATTTTATTCCATCAACAAATGTTATTCTTGCATTACCACATACCTTTTCTTCGGTCTCCTTCAATGGCTTTAGCTTGTGTCGCACTCCATCCTTTGTCAGGGAATAGGTATTCGCACGACCATCGTGTATAGCACATCTGTCAAACTGCCATGGTCTACCCAATAACATATGACATGCATCCATAGAGATGATATCACATAGTACCTCATCTTGGTACCCACCGATCTTGAACTTTACCAGGCACTGTTCACTGACCATGACCTTGTGGTCATCCTGCACCCAGGCAATCTGATATGGATGTGGGTGTTTCTGTCTCTTGAGCTTCAACTTTGTCACCATCTCTTCTGACACCAAATTGTCAGTGCTTCCACTATCGATAATCACATCATAGCATTTACCCTCACACTTGCATCGAGTCCGAAATAGGCTCCTCCTTTGCTCAGGTTCATTCTCACCACTCAACAGGACTCTTTTGTTAATCAACGTTTCTCCTCTTTCAGCATCTTCCAAATTTGATGATCTGGCATCTTCATCTACATGTGCAACTCTGGCCTGGCCTTCATTTATCCTATCTGTTCTACCTTGGCGCTGAGGACATTCAAATGCCCTATGACCTTCTTCTCCAAAGTGAAAACATGTTCCACGGAAGCCACCTCTTCTAGATCCTTGTCCTCTTCCTCTTCCTCTCTGATCTCTATTATTCTGATCCTGGAAGCAATTGGAATTATTTCCTTGCTGATTCTGACTGCTACTGGCCTCATCCTTCTTTTTCAGATCTTCATTTCGGCCACCATATGACCATCCACCAGATCGTCCACCGCGACCTCTTCCGTTTTGTCTGCTCTCAAACTTCTTGTTCAGCTTTTCCTCTACTTTTAGGGCAAACTGGTATGCCTCTTCAATACTATTCATTCGAACCAGATTTTGCTCCTCTTGAATGCTTGGCCTTAACCCATTAAGGTATCAGGAAACTTTCTCCTTATTAGCTTCTGCATGGCCTATTCTAATGAGAAGTCAATAGAACTCCTCTGTATACTCTTGAACAGATCTTCCTGCTTGCTTCAAACTCTGCATTTTCTTCAGTAGGTCAAGCTCATAATCAACAGGAATGAACTGTCGCTTTAATTTATCCACCATCCGATCCCATCTTGTGATTTTATCTTTCCCTCTTCTATTTCGCTCCAATTGAATTTCTTACCACCAAATCTTCGCATGACCTTTCAGTCTGGCCTTCGCAAATTTGACCCTATCAGGATCCTCAACATCTTCGTACTCAAAATATTCCTCACATTCATTGATCCAGTCGATCAATTCCTCTGGGTTAAGATTTCTAGAAAATGTAGGAACCTCAATCTTTGGTCTTTTCCCAATCTTGGAAATTGCCCGAAAAAGTCTTTCTTCCTCCTGGTTCACAATTTCAGCTTCTCCTTCTTGATATTCTTCTTCAGCTTCATCCTTGCTTTCATCTCTGACATTAAGATTCATTCCTTTGTGAATCTCTTCTTGCAATGCTCACACTTGTCTTTGCAGCTCTCTAACCTCAGGTGTCACAGCACCAGCTCTTCCGCCACGTTCTCTTTGTGGAGGCATTTTCGCGATGCGCGCTGAAACCCTAAGCACGATCCTGGTGCAAACTGCCTCACAGTCGGTGATCTGTTTACACACTCAAGAACTCCCGCTCTGATACCACTTGATGAAGGGTGCTCCCCTTAATACCACAAACACATAATAGAAATAGAGAAACAACAACAATATGCAAGAACAGAAAATTGGCTTCTTATTATCTCCACAAATGTGGAATTACAAACTTTCAGAATTACAATATGCAAAGCCCCATGGGCATTCCCTTACAATATTCTATAGGACAAAGCCTCGAATTATTGCCCAGATCTACTACCCAGAACTATTCTGAACTACCTAAGACAATAATACAACCTTCCTTATATAGGCAATTTTTCCACCGCCTGGGAAGGTTCCAGAATTTTAGCCAATAAGTCCGACCAAACTTAGAATTATTTTATCTTACATTTTATTACATCATAGTCGGCTCAAGATAAGCTTTGAAACCCAAACAGAAATTTTGAAGAAAATTATTTTTCGCCATTTCAGGTGGCCCAACTTCTGAAGACCATAAGTCATCACCAGTTGACCCGATCAGCTATTATAACCCCATTTCAGAAATGCCACGAAGCGCTCTACAGGCTTGATTGGCACAAGCGCCTGTCACCCAAATTTTCAACCTCATCCGGGGCCTCTAAAGCCTTCAAAACTGAGTTCAAAGTTTCTGTACCCTGCTGCCAATACCGAAAATCTTCAATATCTTCCAATATACACTTGATCTAGCAATGAAACTTTACTGGCAAACTTATATGACCAAAATGAACCTCCAAGAAAGAAATCAGATCATTCTAAGCACATACAAAAATTACCAAAAATAGTAACTTTCCATAAATAGCAGCTCTGCACAAGATAGCCCTTATTAAATTCAAAAACAGAAATATTTTTGGGTGATGCAAGATTGCTCTTACACCCAGGATGCTCCTGCATCAATAGGATTCCTAATTTATTATTGGAGATTATCCTTTCTTGATTGATGTGCCTAATGCTCAAATTAACTTTGGGGCTGACCTTACCTTGAATTTTGTAACAAGGCTCTTAAATAATTATTTTATTTCTATATTAAGGGTGGTCCCCTCCTAGAGTTTTTTGTCAAGACTTTAATTTAATTTCCTCTCCATGTGCACCTCTCTAGAGTTTTGTGCCATGGGCCCTTAATTATTGTTTTCTATGAGGCCCCTCTTGTGCCCTAGATCACTATAAAAAGGAGCCTTCCTCTCTCATTTTCTCCATCAAGTTTTTCAATCTCATCTCACAATCTCTCAAGCTCTCAAGCAAGAAGATCAAGCATTCAATCATTCAAGCCTTGAAGCATTCAAGATCCAATTCATCAAGGATATCCATTAGTAGCCATTGAAGGATTCAAGCTCTATAGAGCCCTCTTGTTGAAGATCCATCCATTCAAGCCTCTTCCTATTCCAACATCCATTCAAGATTGGTTATGAATATCTAAAGAAAATTGATTGGAGATATCCTACATTCAATCTTACATTCATTTGGAGCATCCATGCTTGTGGATTCAAGGATGTGAATCCTCCACAAGGGATTTCAACATAAGCAAGGTGAATTGTTTCATTTACTTTGTTTATCTTTGCAATTTCAATTCAATTTCAAGGTTAATTCCTAAATTGGGGCTTGACTAAGGAAAACCCCTCCCCCCCAATGAACAAAATCATTTTTCTTGTAGGTACAAGTGCAGGACGAAGAATTAAAGTAGATCTGGATACCCTTTTTGCCGAACTTCTAAGATTCACGAACAAAGTCAAAGTCGACCTTCATTTTTTTAGGTCATCATTGACCTTTTATGATGGTCAAAGACAACCTGACCTCAGATTGGAAAAAGATTTCTAGGTTTTGTAGATCTCACAGTTTCGGTTTAAAGTGCGAAAATCAACAGTTTTGAGATCATTTGATAGGGTTTTTAGCCGATTCTTTTTCGGAGGTAAGTACCTTTATTTCTTAATTTCAATATTAATCATCTATATTTACTTTTTATATCAATACAATTCAAATGTATGTTTAAAATATTGGTTTTGGGGTCTCTTTTATGTGCAAACCATTGTTCTAGGACCCCATCCATATTTTATCCTTTACATTTTGGTGAACCTGACATACTTACCCCCTCTCTTTTGTGGATTTCGATGCCCTATTATGTTTGTTGTATCTTGTGTGTTCACCTTTATATCTTTACATTTTGGTGAACCTATTTTATAACAACTCCTTTTGTGGAATTAGATGCCCTATTGTGTTTACGGTGTTTGATTTCCTTTGAATGCATTTGGATATAGCTAGATCTATTTTCTATGCATTTCTTTATTTGTTATCATGTTGCATAAGTTGTTTCAAATGTTGCATGGTGTTACACCTAGAAAGACTCTATTTATTACATGTGATCTCCGTCATATTTATCTTTATGGAGAGGAGTTGAGGATTGATGTTAATTCTTCTCCTAATAGATGTCCTTCTTCCCCCTCTAGGGATCAAGCTTTAGTGAATTATGGTGACCCTACAAGGTTCTTTATTGGTAGGGATGATAATCCTCCTATTTGGGATAAACCTTTGGATTTGGATGTTGATTACTCTCTTCCTCATGAAACCATTGTGGGCAATCCCTTGGATAATGACATTGATTTATCCCCTCCTCACAAAGAAACTTTGATACAAGAGGGTGATTTATTAATAGATGACATATTGATACATGATGATAACTCTTTTTCTAAAAAACATGTAGAAATTTTAGCGAAAGAAGATGACATTATAGATGCTTTACCTCCATTTGAGATTCCTTCTAGTGAAGAGGCATTAGTGGAGAATGATATGAATTCCCTTAATGTTCTCCCTTTTAGTGATGATCCTATGGAGAATCAAGATCTTACCTCATTTCCTCCTAGGATATCCTCTTTTCTTCCTTCTTGTGAATCTATTTGTAGTGTTGAGACAACTAAAATGGTTTATCCTAAACCCTTGTTAACTGTCAAAGGTTTTCCTTGCCTTACTATCAAAGGTAAACCTATGGAGTCTTTCAATAATCAAGATTCGATAGCTCACACTTATCATAGAAGGAATAATCCTCAACCTAATCTGATGGTTTCTACTTCGTTGCCACCTTCTCAACCTATTCTTCCTCCTCCACCTCATCTTCCTAGCAAGGAGTATGATTTGATAAACCAATTGCAAAATACTCCTACCAAGATTTCTTTATGGGAGCTTCTTCGAACTTCACCTACCTACTATGAAGCCTTGCAAAAAGATCTAGAAACTCTTCCTACTCCACCTCCTAATCAAGAGAATATCAATAGCTTCTTACAATGCATGCATGCTACCCTGGGTCCTCCTAACATTGTATTTACTCAAAAAGATTTACCTTCTAAAGAAGTTCAAAATCAATATGATGCTCTTATGGTTGTTGTTTCTATCAATAAAAGTATCATTTGTAGGACCTTGATTGATAACAGATCTAGGCTTAATTTTTGTAGCATGGACATACTCAAAGAAATTAATGTTGATCTTTCAACTATTCAACCTAACAATGTTCCCATATGTGGCTTTGATAACATTGCTAAGAACACTTTAGGCATCATTACCTTACCTATCAAAGTAGGACCGGTCATCCTAAATACACCTATTCATGTTATGCCTAGACCTCTCAATTATAACCTTCTTTTGGGTAGACCTTGGTTGCATGAGATGCATGTTGTTCCTTCCACCCTTCATCGTAAATTCAAGTTAATACATAAAAATGGGATGTATACACTTCATATAGATGATGCGCCTAATCCTTGTTTGAATATTCAAAATCAGACTACTCCTATCCCTAATAGCAATCCTTCTTCCTCTAATGCTCTTCCTGGAAATGATTGGGGAACCTCGGATTTTACTCCTACCTTTATTGGAGAGTATAAGGTTAATGATCTTGATTTTATGAAGAAAAAAATAGAATTTGAACAATGATTTTTTACTTCTAAAGCCCTTCGTAATAACTTTGTCACTACTTCTACCCACATTGAATCTGTCAAACCTACTAAGGATGATATTGTGATTGCTGAAGTTCCATTGACTCCTTCTGATATGGCTTATCATTATGGTCCTGGTTATCACTTCCTAGTTAAACAAGGATTTAATGGTCAAGCATGTGGTAAGCATAAACAGGGAATTCAAATGCCCTTACACACTGGGGGGCATGAGCATTCTTATGGATTGGGATTTAATCCTCAACAAAAGATCAATGTTAACAAAATTTCAAATAACACTTTAAAACATGATGAAACTATGAAGGAATTTTACCAAGAAGTTCTTTTGACTAAAATCCTTCATGCTAAGATGATTGCTAGACTTAAACACAAAAAGAAATGTGGTTCACACTTGAAGACTCTTCCATTTTGTTTATATCATAGAATTCATGATCACTCTACTAATTAATTTCATGCTTTACATTGTAAGATTAGGAAGCTCATTGATTGTAATGTTATTTATATATCATGTGGTAATGAGTTGTATTTCAATCCTATTTTCTCTAAATAACATCTATGTTCCTATTATGGAGCTCCACATTATGTCAACAATGTTAGCCTAATCCTTGGGGGCTCATTGTCTTGCATAGTGTTGTGAGTGATATAATATGTCCCCTTTCATCCTTGTTCCTACACTTGGGTGGAAAGGATGTCATCTCCTTCTTTTCTATCTTTCCGAGATTCACCTATTTCCTTTGTTAAGTAGTATCTATATATTATGTGATATCCAATCATACATGAAAATTTGGGTTTGCATTGAGGATCTTTGTCCTTGATCACAACCTATTTCATTGTTTGACATTGGGTTTCCATGGTTGATATATCTCACCTTGGAAATTGAATAGTGTGCTATCCCTCACAAGGGTTACTTTTTCACTTCTTGCATGATATCTCTTTGCATTCGTCCCTTCCATGGCCTCATAGGAGCTATGACATTCTTGGCTTGGACTAGGTGTGTTTAGGGATATTTTCTTGATGTTGAAGAAGGCTTTATCCTTGTTCTTTTCTTTCCTTAACATGTCAAAATAGTATGGTTTTTCCATCTTAAGCAGGGGGGCATATATACGGCCTCCCTCATTCTATATTATGTATTTTTATTTTAACCTTTTATTTTGCAGCATGCTAAATCTCAGAAGGTAACGCACATAAGTTGCTAAATCCTGATGGAACACACATTTTCAATTTCCAATATGCTAAATCTCAGAAGGTAATGCACATAACTTGCTCAATCCTAAAGGGAAATGCATTTTCAATTTCCAATCTGCTAAATCTTCTGAAGGTAACGCACATAAGCTGCTAAATCTTGAGGAGACATGCGTTTTATATTCCATGGTGATACAAGAAGATGGATCCATGGGTACTTTATAAAAAAATTTAGAAGATGCATTACATACATGCACAAAGCCACCAGAAGGTGCACAACATTATTGGGTGACTATCAAGTGTTTTCTTGGTGGGCCATCCTATCCTTTTGTGGTTCACAGTGAGATACACTCATCTTACTGGGCGAGCTAGCCACTCCTTTCTCCTTTTCTATCTTTTTCTAGTGATGTCTCTCTTATTGCAATCTTGGAGTTGACGAAGACTTAAGTCTTTGGGGGCTTGAGGATTCCTTTGTCCCTTTGATTTCAATTAGATTATCTTTTTCTTTATGATCTCCTTTACCAAGAGTTTGCATTGAGTCCATACTCTTTCTAAAGTGGGGTCTTCATGTATCATCTTAAAATGGAAGCACTTCCATGTTAAGAGCATTTAGCCCTCCGAGTAAGTGGTTTGGGGTCATGTTGAACACCTTGAATGGGTACTCGACTTGGATCTGGCTTTTTCCCCTATTTTGCCCCATTTTCCACTTCTTCCTAGCATTTTCCTGGCATTTTGGACTGTGAACTTGGGATTCTTGACGTTAGGGTCAAGGTTGACCTTGACCCTAACCTAGGTCAAGAATGACCTTGACCCTGACTTAGGTCAAGGTCGACCTTGTCCTTGACCCTATGGTCCGAGATCCTTGGGGTTAGCTTCCGATTTTGAGATTTCATCAAAATCTTGTCTTTTCCCTCTTTGGGGCCACTATTTCTTGGATTAAGTGTCAAATTCTCAAATTAATATTTGAGGTGGACCTTTCTCAAAATTTGTATAGGATTCCTAATTTATTATTGGAGATTATCCTTTCTCAAGTTTTGTGCCTAATGCTCAAATTAACTTTGGGGTTGACCTTACCTCAAATTTTGTAACAAGGCTCTTAAATAATTATTTTATTTCTATATTAAGGGTGGTCCCCTCCTATAATTTTGTATCAAGACTTTAATTTAATTTCCTCTCCATGTGCACCTCTCTAGATTTTTGTGCCATGGGCCCTTAATTATTATTTTCTACGAGGCCCCTCTTGTGCCCTAGATCACTATAAAAGGGAGCCTTCCTCTCTCATTTTCTCCATCAAGTTTTGCAATCTCATCTCACAATCTCTCAAGCTCTCAAGAAAGAAGGTCAAGCATTCAAGCATTCAATAATTCAAGATCCAATTCATCAAGGATATCCATTAGTAGCCATTGAAGGATTCAAGCTCTATAGAGCCCTCTTGTTGAAGATCCATCCATTCAAGCCTCTTCCTATTCCAACATCCATTCAAGATTAGTGTTGAAGATCTAAAGACAATTGATTGGAGACATCCTAAATTCAATTCTACATTCATTTGGAGCATCCATGCTTGTGGATTCAAGGATTTGAATCCTCCACAAGGGTTTTCAACATAAGCAAGGTGAATTGTTTCATTTACTTTGTTTATCTCTGCAATTTCAAGGTTAATTCCTAAATTGGGGTTTAACTGAGGCAAACCCCTCCCCCCCAATAAAAAAAACCATTTTTCTTGTAGGTACAGGTGTGGGATGGTGAATTAAAGTACAGATCTGGATACCCTTTTCATGAACTTCCGAGATCTGTGAACAAAGTCAAAGTTGACCTTCATTTTTCTGAGGTCATCATTGACCTTTTATGAGGTTCAAAGATGACCTAACCTCAGATTGGAAAAAAGATTTATGGGTTTTTTAGATCTCGCAGTTTTAGTCCATCATAGCAGAAATCAACAGTTTTTGAGATTGTTTGACAGGGTTTTCAGCCAATTCTTTTTCGGAGGTAAGTACCTTTATTTCTTAATTTTAATATGAATCATCTATATTTACTTTTTATATCAATACAATTCAAATGTATGTTTAAAATATTGGTTTTGGGGTCTCTTTTATGTGCAAACCATTGTTCTAGGACCCCATCCATATTTTATCCTTTACATTAGGATTAGGTGTAGGTTGTGTAGCTAGTTGGATCTTCTTAGGAGGATTAATATTTGTTGTAGGAGGTTGGGTTGGATGCATCAAGGCTAGCTTTTGGGGTTCCTACAAGGCTCCAAAGTGTTGGTTATGCCATTTTTTACCTCCCCTCTATTGAGGTGACCTTTTCCAATTACCTAGTGGAGGTTGTCATTAGTTTTGGGTTACTGCCACTAGTTCTGATTCTACTAATTTTGAAGTTGTTGTCATTGGTTAAGAGGGGGTTGTTACTAGTTTTGTTAATTAGACCATTGGGATAGATAAATTTTCCAAGACTAGTTTTGGACATTAGGACTATACTAATGTTCCCATTGATTACTAGAATAATGACTATAAAAAGTTAATGGATCATAAGGCATACCTTGTATTCATTCCCATTGTCTTATTGAGAAATGAAGTAAAGTTGGTCATCATCCCCTTGCATAAGACTATGCTTAGTTGGCATTTGGTGAGTTTCCATATTCACCACTTGTTTGCACTTGCATTCCTTTTTCTTTTGTTTGTGGAATGAGCATAATTCTACCATCATACATACAACCTCCTCATGTTTCTTCTTTTCCTACATGGTATCTAACTAATTTTCCATGTTATTTATATCATGTTTAGAATCAGATAGTACATATTTTATCTCTATCCCAGAAGCTCCAAATCTGATAGCCTTACTAGCATTGGGTATTTATCCTCTCCCCTTCTTCACAATAGCTCTTGAATAATTTAAGCATATCTTCTTTATATCATCCCAGTGCTTCTATTAATTAATATCTCCTCCAAACATGAGATCAAGTGCCTCAACACTTCTTTCATGAGTTCCTCTTAGGAATATCTTTTGGGATTCCTCATTGAGTTCATGTTGTGTATTATTCTATAGACTAAATAGGATCCAAGAAATATAATCTTCCAGGCTCTCATCTTCCTATTGGGTAATCTTGAAGATATCATCCCCCCTTAAATAATTTCCTTGACAATATTCCTTGTACTTTCACAAGAGATTTGTCTTCATCTCATTCCAATTGTTGAAAACATCACCTCTCAATCTCATAAACCTTATAAATGGTAATTATTTAAGATTATATGGAAATAGCTTGAGCTTGTGAGAATCTTTACTATAGTCATAGCATCTACAATGGATATCAAACTCAAATAGAAATGTATCAGAGTCCTCTATAATCAAGCCACAAAAATTTGGAAGGGATGAACCAGGAATTTTCTTAAGGTTGTTGTTGTCATACTAGTCCGAAACTAGAAAAGGAAAGGTGGGTGGTGGGTTTTCCATGGGTGGTTCTCTATTATGAGGACTTCTATATAGTACTAGATCTCTATCACAATTTACTTTTTCCTAGTTGAAATACTACTCGCCTAAATGCAAATTAGCTAATATCTCAACATAGGGATCAAGGTTCAATAGTTTTCCAAATATGTGGAATCCAAATGAATCATCTTATGAGGATGATGAATAAGTTTTAGGAAACTCTTGTGGGGCATCAACATAAGGTTTATCTTCCTCAGATTAAGGGGCATCAACAGGTTCTCCTTGATTATCAATATTTTCTTCTCGGACAAAACTACCTAAGGAATCTTTGGTTCTTCTTTTGTAGCTCATACAAAGATATGTATAGGTTAAAAATATATTTTTCAAAAATTAAGGTCATGCTAAGATAGTTTCGAATACTATTCTAGGAAATCTAGAAGATAAATTTTAGCAATAACTTAGATTGACACCATCCTCAGAAACAGTACCAAAAATGCTTGCCAAATTAATCTAACTGGTAACTAGGATAGTTTACTCATTACTTACGAATTGAACATCCACAAAGAAGTAATCAATTGATTCAATAGGCTCATTTATCTATCAACCCAATGATGTGAACTTGAAATGGTCTAGCAAATTATATGCACTAAGTTACAATAATTTCCATCACTATTATACTAAAAGGAAACATTTCATTCTTGAAAATAAATAATAGAAAGTAACTTGTCTCTGTAAGAATCAGAAAGCTTCAAATACTTTAGTCTACTCAGAAAAATCTATAAATCAAATAGGTCTCTACTTTGTTTTCTTTGGTGCGAGAACAACCACAAGTTTTGCTACCTAGTTGCTGGAGGAAAAATAAAGTATGAAATAATGGCTAACAAAATACAAGAAAATAGTAATGTTCACTCACCAAGTGGGCCCCCTTGGATGAGTTAATTGGAACAACTCAATATATTCTTATAGGAACAAAGACATCTCTATTTTATTCATAACTACAAACCAAGTACACACTGAATAGAAATTGTATTAACTAGAATCACCCAAAAACTACAATAAAGACTTCTATTCTTATTGTAAGAATTTGCTTAAGACAAAGAATACAAGCCAAGATCTAGAAGCTCAAGAGATAGCACAAACAAGAGAGACAAGGTGATATGATCAAATGAAGAATTCAATAATGATCAAATGATGGATAATAGATTGATTACATACAATGTAGAAATGCCTCAATATATAGGCAATGCATGATAACTAGAAGTTATGCAAGTGATAGGCTATCAACTAGACATGGTGGAATCACATGTCCACCAAAGGTGGATCATCCTCCATTGTACATGAAAGTATGTGAAGCATGTGCAAAAATGAGAGGATGATAATGTGATAAGATCACTAAAGGTGGATCTCACAAACAAAGAGGTATGTGATGGAACCTAAAGTGGAGATCCTCCTAACCATGTGCTAAAAAAAAATGCAAACTCCTAGGTGTCTCAAAGACAACTAATTATGGAAATGCATTATCCTAAGTAAACTTAAGTAAAGTGTAATTAGTAAATACTTAATTACACCAACACCCCCCCTTAAGTGCAACTTAGGGGAATGCACTTAAGCTCACAATGCAAGATGGGTCCCAGCTACTAGGCCATGTTAGGTACCCATGTACAATATGCAAGAGCAATAGATAATGCAATCTCTCATAAAGCGGAGAAAGTGGGAAAACCTCATGGGAAAAACCCTCCCCCAAAAAGAGAGATGAATACAATAATAGAATATGAGAGAGAAGACCTCATGTGAGGAAAAGATCCCCCCCATAAGATAGAATAGAGAAGTCATGTGACCCCCCCTGATGGAATAGCCTGCACCCCCAAGAGACCTCACAACTGAAGAAACTTGCTCTTAGTGAAGGGTTTGGTGAAGATGTCTGCAACCTGCTCTACTATAGGACAATACTGCATCTCAATGACCTACTCCTGTATCAAATCTCTAATGAAGTGCATATGAACCTCAATGTGTTTGGTCTACTGATGTTGGACCAAATGTCTGGAGATCTCTATAGCACCCTGATTATCACAATGAATGATTGTAGGTCATGGAATACTGAAACCAAACTCCTTCAGGATATGCTAAAGCCAAATAGCCTCTGTAGCTGCAGTAATAGCCCCTTGATACTCAGCCTCAATCGAAGAAAGAGCAATAGCATGCTGCTTCTTACTCTGCCAACAAATGGGGCCTGAACCAAGATGAAACATGTAACCTGCAGTAGACTTGCGACCATTAAGATCGCCTACCCAATCTGAGTCTGTATATCCAACCAATTGAAGTCTTGTACCTGCTGCATAGTGAATCCCATGTGTATGTGTACTCTGTATGTAGTGCAATATGTGCTTGGCTGCCTTCCAATGAAGCTCATGTGGCTCTTGCATGAAGTGAGAAACCATGCCAACTGCAAATGATAGGTCAATGCATGTATGTGTCAAGTAGATGAGACTTCCAACAAGATGTCTATACAATGTAGCATCAACAAGTGGTGTAGACCACTTAGCCTCTAACTTGACACTGGATAGAAATGGAGTGGGTGCAGCCTTGCAATCACTCATGTGAAATCGAGCAAGTAGATCAAGAGCATCCTTGGGCTGAGAAAGTGTGATCCCTGCTGAGGACTGTGTGATCTCAATACCAAGAAAATAGTGAAGTAAACCCAAGTCTGTCATAGAAAATTTGTCCTGAAAAGAAGACTTGACACTAGCAATGATGGATGAAGTACTCCCTATAATGATCAAGTCATCAACATAAAGTACAAGTATCAAGTGTGAGTCATCCTGCCGAAGAATTTAGACATTCAAATCTGAATGACACCTGGTGAATCCTGCTGAGAGAAGGAAGGAATCCATCTTGGCATACCAAGCCCTAGGAGCCTATTTGAGGCCATAGATAGACTTCCTTAACCTGCAAACCATAGTAGTATCCTAGATGAATCCCTGTGGTTGCTCCACATAAATCCCCTCATGAAGATCCCCATGTAGAAATGCACTCTTGACATCCATCTGATGTACAGCCCAACCATGAGCTATAGCAATAGCAAGTGTCAAACAAATGGAGTTTATCTTGGCTACAGGTGCAAAGGTCTCAGTGTAGTCAATACCAGGAACTTGAGAGAAACCTTTTGCAACAAGTCTTGCCTTATACTTATCCATACTGTCATCTGCTACAAACTTGGTCCAATAGATCCACTTACAACGAACCACCTTTCTTCCCTTAGGAAGAGGAACTAAGTCCTAAGTATTATTTCTCATCAAAGAGTTATACTCTTCCTCCATAGCTTTGTCCCACTTAGGAACCCCTGAAGCTTCCTTGAATGATTGTGGATCGGAAGCAGTTACAATATAAGCATATGGAAATGATTTGTGTTGTGACCTTGTCCTCCTAGTGTCTGAAGGATTCCCCACAAGTGAACCTGTTGAATAAAGTGTTTGTTGTGCCCAATGAGGTCTAGTGGAAGAAGAAGATGATGAAGGAATGTCCTCAACTATGTCTTGACCCTGCGAAGGTGGTGGCCTAAAAGTTAGGGTTGAGGGAGTTTCATCTTCCAAGTCACTATCATCACTATCATTATCCAAAATGGAGGAAGTAGGAGGATTTGAAGAATCCAAGCTAGGACAATTCTCTTCGAAGTGAACACTCCTCTCAAAGAAGATCTCATGTGTCTCAAGATCCATAAGCTTGTATGCCTTAAGAGTCTCAGGATAACCAACAAATATGCAAGGCTTTCTTTGTGGTTCCAATGCCTTACATTTCTATGGAGGTATGCATGCCCAAGCTGGACAACCAATATGCAAATACCCTCAAGTGTGCAAAAGTCTATAAGCGTTGAGTTCACATATTCCCTTCCATTATCTATTCAAAGAATCTTGATGGCTTTACTTGATTGCTTCTCAACATGAGCCTTGAAGGTGAGAAATTTATCAAACACTTCACTCTTGTGACCAAGAAAGTAGACCCAAGTGTAGCGTGAAAAGTCATCAATGAAGGTGAGTACATAATGAGCCTTGCCAAATGATGACACTGGAAATGGGCCCATCACATCACTATGAACCAACTCAAGACAAAATGTTGCTCTCCAAGACTTCCCCTTATCAAACTTCTCTTCGGGATGTTTTCCCATTTCACAACCTGAACATACACCCTCTAAATACTTGATTTGACATAGACCTTTGACCATATCTTTGCTGCTAAGCTGCTGAAGATATCTATAGTTGAGATGTCCAAATCTTTCATGCCAAAGTTTACTTTGTGAATTTGAATGTGTCAACAAGGCATGAGAAGGAATCTTAGGTACAAAATTAGAAAATGAATAAAGCCTTGTGTCATGATTTGCTTTTCCTATTGCCACCATAGAATCATCCTTAAGATTTTTGACTACAACTAAATCAGGTAGGAATTCAACTTTCTTTCCACCTCCATAGTGAGTGATTTGGTAAATTGAAAGGAGGTTTGTGCTAAGGTTTGGAACATAGAAAACATCTTTGAAAGCTCCATTTTCCATCTCAACTTCCCCTTTTCCTTCAACTTCCACTTGAGTATCATCTCCTACATAAATGTGAGATACCTTAGATGGTTTCAAGAAAGAAAATTGCTCCTTTGTTGCACCCATATGATGTGTGGCTCCTGAATCAAAGATTCATTCCTCTGAATTAGTTGTACTTGCCACAAATGCTTTCCCTTTACCCTTTGATGTGGAAGGTGTTGAATCCTTTCCCTTCTAGGCATTTGGCAAATCAATGTGATGCTTCTTGATTATGTTTGTCAACTCATCAATTTATTTCTTGTGGCATTGATGCTCATCATGATTTGGCTTCTTGCAATATGCACAAATTTTCTTCTCCTTCTTAGAATTATCCCCCTTGTTTTTTTTGTTGTTGTTGTTGGGAGAAGACTTTCCTTGTTGTGAGGAGGAAGATTGTTGAGTGTCTGATTGTGATTTGGCCTTCCACTTCTTTTGCTTCTTGTTGGAACCTTTTCCATCTTGATTCCCTTGATTCCCATTATTAGCCACCAATGCCTTAGACTTTGAAGACTTGAGAATCCCCATACTCATCAATTTTGTTTGTTCTAAGACCAACATTTCTGAAAATGACTCAAATGAAGGCTTAGTGAAGGCACTACCCATGGTTAACTTGTGAGTATTGTAACTTGAAACAAAAGCCGCATATTCAGGAGGAAGATGATTCAACAAGTGACTAACCAACTTCACATCCTTCATGGGATTACCACAATCATCAAGTTGTGCTCTATAGTCATTTACTTTGTTGAGATAATCTTGAATTGTGTCAAAGTTCCTAGGATCTAATTTGAGGAGATCAGTCTCGATTTTGAATCCCATGTCTTCATCCACTTTACCAAACAAATCTTCAAGTTTATCCCAAGCATCTTTAGCATCTTTTATGGTTTTGATGTGATACATGATAGCTTGAGACATATTCTCTCTTAAGACTCCTAATGCTTTATAATTTTTTCTTGACCAAATTTGTATTGCAGCAGTATCATCATCAGTGGGTTTTTTAATTGTACCATCCACATAAAGATTTAAACCTCTAACCATTAACTTGCTCCAAACATTATCTTTCCATGTAGCATAGTTATGTGGAGTTAATTTGGCAATAGAACCCATGATGCAGAAATGAAAAGAGCACAAAAAAGAGAGACACCCCCCCCCAATTCACTCAATCAAAGAACCCCCCCAAAATGATGATCTTGGCACTTTATAACTAGTGCGTGTACAATTGCCACTTGACAAAATTGATCAAAGTGGACTTCTGATTTTGATATTTACAACTGAAAATATGAAGCTATAGCAGACTCAAGAAGATAGAACACAAGATCCTTCAAAGATCTAATCAATTACAAGTGCCTTAATAGGCCAAAACAGACCATATTCTGAAAGTACTATGTCTACTCAATATTTCTCCAAACTGATACCAGATCTGGAAAGTAGATGAAAAATTATGCACTTTCAAAAAAAATTGCACATGAAAATGTGTCCGTATCAGCCCGTACGAAGCCTCTGAAGTTGCAAAAACATGGATCAGATAGGTACAGTCACCAAAAACTATAATTTCTGCAAAATCCATGATCCAAAACCAAAAAAGAACACCACCACTAAAAATTTTAGCAAATTTTAGCCAAAATCAAAAAAAATTGCACTCAATTTGGAGTCCGTATGACCAAGTTATGGCCTCCCAAAGTCGAACTGCCAAAGCCAAAATGCAAATGGTGAGGGTTGGAAATTTTTGAAATATGCTGACGTCACCAGTTTCACTGTCTTAAATTTGACGGTTAAATGACCGTCGTCACAGTGCAAAAATGGCCAGATTTGATGATCAAATGGCGGTCAATCTTGATATACTGAAATGTCGATGCTATCAGGTGATTAAATTTGACATTTTCTTGACCGTCTCCACAATGCAAAAAATGCCCCCAGTGACGTCCAGATGGGCGTCAAATTTAAACCACTAAAACCTTTGAAAATGCAAAAAAATTTTACAAAATACCAGTTTCTTCGTGCTGCCGCATGTCCGAAGGTGATTGGCTCGATGGTGTTTTCCCGACCGCGGTGGTGGTTGGGCGCAGGTCTCCGGTGATGGTTTCTGCTGGTGGCCACATGATGGAGGATTTGTCTATCCATGGTGGCTACCCATGAGTGTTGAGCGGGAGGTGCCATGGATCTGTGCCCGTGAGGGAGCAGCACTGCTGGCGTCATTTCCCGGTAGAGTAGACAGTGACCAGCGGAGGGTGGTGAGAACAGTCTTCCCACGTGTTGAACGGAGCTGGGTTGCTGATGGTGCCAAAGTGGTGGACGGGTGGTGGATGCTCGCAGGGGCGCTACTACTGTGCTGCGCTGGCGGGTTGCAGAGGTGGCCCGCGTAAGCGGAGTTGGACCGGTTGAGTGCACGGGTGCTGATGAGGATGACTGCGCTGTGGAGATTCAGCACTGGTGGAGCCTCTTTTGGCGAGGGTCACGTGAGGGACCTGTACGCATAGAGGAGTGGGTGCAGATGTGGGACTTTAGTCCCACATTCACGCCCAAATAAACTTTTATGCTATTAATAACCCTTAACGCACAAGATAGTCTTAAAAGAGATTGTGCTCCCCGTTTGGCTCCGTGGTGCCTTCTTCACTACAAGATGCTGCTTTGCTCACTTTTTGCCCGATTTGACCTGTAGTGTCCGCTGCCAAAAATGGAAAAATTTTGTGACACAATATATTTCTAGAAATGGAAAAAAAATTTCTAGATCTTAAAATAAATACATTAAGTGTCCAGATTGAAAAATTATTTCCAGATTTGAAATAATAGATGGAAAATAATATTTAATATTGCAGATCTGAAAATATAATAAAGGAATATAATCAAATCTGAAATAAAATTGAAATAATATTACCCAATTTTGTAGATCGGGCCTTGGAGGTCCGATTTGCAAAAAAAATTTGCCTCAGATTTGACTTTTGCCGAATATAGGCAAATTTATAGTCAAAATTTATGGAAACAGCCACCCGGATGCAATGGTGAGGTCTGATCTTGCTCAAAATGCTCCCACAAAATGCTGATCTTGGATTTGGTTCGTGGCCATCCAAAAGTTGAAGCAATGAATCTCTCTCCAATGGCTATCCAATGAAGACTCCTTTGGCTCTGATACCATGTAAGAATTTTCTTAAGACAAAGAATACAAGCCAAGATCTAGAAGCTCAAGAGATAGCACAAACAAGAGAGACAAGGCAATATGATCAAATGAAGAATTCAATAATGATCAAATGATGGATAATAGATTGATTACATACAATGTAGAAATGCCTCAATATATAGGCAATGCATGATAACTAGAAGTTATGCAAGTGATAGGCTATCAACTAGACATGGTGGAATCACATGTCCACCAAAGGTGGATCATCCTCCATTGTACATGAAAGTATGTGAAGCATGTGCAACAATGAGAGGATGATAATGTGATAAGATCACTAAAGGTGGATCTCACAAACAAAGAGGTATGTGATGGCACCTAAAGTGGAGATCCTCCTAACCATGTGCTAAAAAAAAATGCAAACTCCTAGGTGTCTCAAAGACAACTAATTATGCAAATGCATTATCCTAAGTAAACTTAAGTAAAGTGTAATTAGTAAATACTTAATTACACCAACACTTATTGCTAATACAACTCCTTTGAGAAGTCTACAAGAAACTTATTTATAACAAAGGA
Source organism: Chamaecyparis obtusa (assembly GCA_027943335.1). Taxonomy (NCBI): domain Eukaryota; kingdom Viridiplantae; phylum Streptophyta; class Pinopsida; order Cupressales; family Cupressaceae; genus Chamaecyparis; species Chamaecyparis obtusa. Next base: position 44,500 of record BSBK01001854.1, on the reverse strand, counting down.
ATTTTTTAACTAACTCCTAAACTATAAACCATCTTAGCAATATGGATTACATTTTTTATCTCCTTACAAACATGTTTCAGACAATTCCTCAACTGATGGAATAAATCTTCACTTATTAAATAATCCAGTAGAAATATAGGATCTTCTTTATTGGATTTCCTCCCAATTGTAGTGGTCGGAACTTGATTTTCTTAATGATAGTTTGATGTATTATGGTAGTCGAAAAACCACTCCTTTCGGCAGTTGTTGAACCAATCTAGAGTCCTTTGTGTTGTCAATGTTTTCAATACCTAAATGAATTAGACATGTAAATGAAGGTTAGTATCACATGCCATATTTATAACATATGATTATCTCTGTATACACCTAAAAATGGTCATCTAGACTATTAGCCCCTTTTGCTAAATCATAAATTGCTTGTTCTTGATCAAATCCTAGTTCTATCATTTATTCGATTATTTTCTATGGGCTAACCATTTTATCCTAAGTCTTTATTTATTAAAAGGAATATTTCCTCCCCTTTTAATAAATAAAAAGCCCCCACTTTTCCTCTTATCCTAAGTTGCACAAATAAAGCATTATTCTTATTTTATAAAAAGGGAAAAAGCACTTTTTGTCTCATATGGACACAAAAGTCAACTCTTATTTGCTCATTGGAGGATATTTGTGCACATGGATTGCTCCTCTTTCAAGCTCCACCGTTGATTAAATCTTTTGCCTCTTAATCTTCATGGTCCATTTCTCCTCATTTCCTATAAAAGAAGAGCTCTCTTCTTCATTCTAGATCCTCAACTTTTTATGCTAACTTTATGCTGCAAGTTTTCTAGGTCACTTTGGAGCTTTTGAAGATTTGGAGCATTCTTAGCATCTACATCTCATTCTTGCATTCTTATCTTAGCTTCACATTTATTCTTTCTTAGATTAACTTCATTCCTATGCTCTAGATTAGCTCACATAGATTAATTAGCTTGGGTTGTAACACTTGCATATTTCCTTTCATAGCTTAGCTTGCATTTCCATTTCTAGCATAGAATTGCATTGCATTTTCATTCTTTATTCTTGAGGATATTGGCATTCTTGCCCTTGTCTTCATTGAATCTCCCATTGCATGGTTTACTAGCAAGGTTATTGGCTTAATAGCTCTAGCTGAGAGCATTCTTAAAAACCCTTGCACTCCATGCCTAGGGAGCTATGGATCAATTTATGAGGGCTCATTCTTGAGTTTCCTTTCATGTAATGATCCATAGAAGTGTGACACATTTATAGCACACAATCTCATCATCCTACTTTTAATAAAGCATCTATATACTAATTCATTCTTTTAGGAAATGGTTTTCTTGGTTGCAGAAACATATTCACATTTCAATCATTCATAAGAGTATGAATAATATAAAATGTGATTAGTTAACCCATAGGTAATATTGGTTAAGTGGTTCTTGTTCTTTTCATCAATACATAACAAAACATGACTATTCAGACTCGAACTAGGTCCTTATAATGCTTTTATAAAAACATTGTCGTAAAAGAGTTTAGTGAAAATATAATAACAACCTAGCTTGTATACTAACAAAATGAGAAAGTGTGGAACATAATAGGCCATAAAATGGCCTCATCATTTGATACTATATATATGATCGCACCTCATAATTCTTTGACTATCACAACCGCTACCATATTGTTAAATTTTATGTCTACCGATCTTCTGAACTTAGCCATTTTCATGCATAACCGATTACTTATCCTTCACACTGATTGCATCGTGTACTTCACTTATTATGATGTATTACTAAATGAATTAGTTTTCATTAATGATAACCAAACCAATTTCTTCCAATTACTGCAACCTTTCCAACTCAACACAATGCCAACAAACTCCCCATTTGGCATTCATGGAAAACACTTTATGCATGTACTTCACTTGTTCTCCCTTAGCATATTCTCCCCCTTTTACATTAATTCCAAAGGTGCATTTACATCCTATCAAAGATTACTTTGAATTTTAACTTTGTTTACTCTAAGAATGTCTCCCATAATTTATTCATGTGCTTTAATCCAATAATCTGCTCAAATAAATTAGCTAGTAGCTTCTCCATATTCTCCAATTTTCTCATATCAAATATATAAATTATCCCTTTAGGCTTCTTCACATGTTCTTGCATGACATCTAATGTAGGGGATAGGAATAATTTTCTCTCTAGTATATAGAACATTCTCTTGTCTTGATGTTATTGGATTCTCTTCATCTTTTGAGTTAACTCCTTCACTTGACTACTAAGATCAATAACTGAGCTTGAAATGGGATCAACCTTATTAGTTAAGATTTATAGCTCCTTTAGCAATTCATCTCTCTTTTACTATAGATCTATCACAAAACCTAAGTGATTAAAAATTCTAGTGAATATATGTCCTTCTTTGGTCAATGAAGTCTTCACATCTTTTACTAAAACTATTAATTTTCTTTTATCTTCACCAAACTTCTCCATTAATTTTTCTTTCATTTTATTCTCCAATTTCTCCTCTATCATTTTCACTACAACAGAATTCAAATCTTGTCCTTGATCTAAGATGGATTTTATCAATATATCCATGTAGGTAGTCAAGAATTGGGTCAAAATGACCTTTAGGGCATTTAGGCCCAATAGGCTCAAAAGATGTAATTTCGTCTAGAAGGCTTAAAATATGATGTAATGGCCATAATAGGCCTTATTGGATGTAAAATTACCCTATTTAGTCATTATTAGGGTTTCTTAGGAGTTAGAGGCACCATAGGACCAAAATTGTAAAATTTGCACAAAAAGTTGTTATGAAACTTTTGCAACTTTGGAGTAATGTTTCACAAATTACTTGTAAAGTGGACTCAACGGTCAATAAGTTTTAAAAGGTAGTTGAGGGAAGTTGAGAATTTTGGATAATAGGTTTATAAGCCTTTTAGATCAAGGATGTAAGGGTTGAAGAATTTTTGTGATCAGAATAATAAGAATTTCCTGAGTTTTTCTTATTCAATTTGATATCCTTATGTCTAGCATGTGTGATATGTGATTAAATCTATAAATTTGATTTCATAATCAGATATTAGGGTGAGTTAAGACTTCAATTTACTTGGTCTGATCCATTTTGGTGCATTTTGGCACATCCCACAAGAAAATTACTAAGACTAGTCTAGAATTGAACCCTTACCTAGGGTTTCTCTAATAAATGTCCGTAACTTGAGATTTCACCATGGAAATTCAATGTTCCTAGGTGAAATCAAATTTATGAGAATGTATTATAATATTAAAGTGGTTGTTGCTAGGAAGGATTAGGAATGTAGTGGGATCCTAATATTCTAGGTGAGCATCTATATATGCTCGACATGACTGTATCTACAAATAGAGTTAGATAAGGAAGGGTGGAGTGGATTGCTATGAACCAATGATGCATTGTGTACTTTTTTGTGTCTCTCTAAGTTCTCAAAGGTTTGAGAGTAAAGGAAGCATTCATTTACAAAGGGTTTCTTTGTAAAACTACCCTAATTAGGACTATTAGCCCAAGTAGCCCTATGAAGGACAGTCTGGAGCTATTGAGGGGGCCTCAAACTAGGAGTTGGGGTGTTTATAGAATTCCATAAAGGGTTCCATGAAAGTTGACCTAATCAGGGGGTCCTTTGAGAGATTGAAAATTTAAGCCCTAAAAACTCATAGAAAAAACCTACTAGCAATTAGGCCTTATCCACTAGGTCTAATTGGCTTTGTGTGTTTCCAAGTCTTTTCAAAGGGATCAAGTGACCAATTTGGCTTGTGTTGATTCCAAGAAGAATGTGGGAGCCCATTCCACCCATTTCTAAGTTATAATCCCATGAATTGTAACCATCACACATTTGCAAGGAGATTGGGTCTATGGAAGTCAATAATTGAAGAGTTGTGTTCCTGGTGAGAGGTTGTAGTTTAGACAAGGGTGTTTTGAAGGGTCTTATAGGATTATTTAAGCCTATCTCAAGGCCATCAAGGAGACACTCTTTGGATAGTGATCCCTAAGACAAGGAGAAACTTGTGGGTTATTATTTTGTTCTACAAGAATTAGTGCATAACCTAATCTCTCCCCATCATATTATTATTAAAGAAGACAATACCTCTTTTTAAGAAGTGTATGCTTGAGGAAGAATAATAAGTGGAAGTTAAGGCCAATAAAATTCCTCCTAAAGCCATGTCTTAGGAAGTCATGAGGAAGATGATGGAAGAAATGTTTGCAGAAAAACTAGAGGAGCTCAAGAATTCTAGTGATAGAGACAGAGGTGATGAATATGAGGGAAACATAAAAGAGGAAGGGGAACAAGAAGAAACCCCTAAACTAGAAATGGATTTGCCTCCAGATCAAAGAGATTTTTTAGAGGCTCTAAAATTAGTGAGAGGAGATGGTACTAATAGATTTCTATTATATGGAGGAACTATTACCATATTTTCATGTTCATTTCAAATTGGTAGCCTAATTACTAGATGAGTGACTATAGTACCCTAGTTTTTATTATTAAATGAACTTGTTTAGATTTGTGTTCATTTCATAAGATGAGATACATTTAAGGGGAAATAAATTTGTACATCTAAAGGCTACATGTATATATATGTTGAAATGATTGTATGTGCTATACAAGGAAAGGAATGAAAATGAAACATCTGGGCTCACATAGGCCCTGAGCATAGCAAGATCCTAGAAAGATGAAGATGACTATAAACATACATTAGTAGATAAGCATAAAACAATGATGGTACAAGACATTCCCTGAAGAGATGATGGAAGGATGACTAGGGTGTAAATCCAGTGTGCTCCTACTTGATCCAGAACTTGCAAGAAGAAAAGAGATGGAGTTATATCCAAGGGATCTAAGAAATGCATGATATCCTATTACATACCCTCATCTACAATCATGCATGTGCATAATCAAGCCATATATCTCTAGAAGGAAATGATGCTACAAGACACGTGCACTTTGAAAAATGTTGCAGAAAGGAAAGAAGATACCATGTTTTCACTAACTTGTTTGTTCCATATGAAGATAAAAAATAAGTTGTGACACTGTTGCTTGCCCTCATCCAAATAATAGCAATCTCGAGAGGATGGCCCTTCCTAAAAAGGGGACATCCTCAAGGGTCTCTATTGTCTAGACAATAGTAGTATTAAAGTGCTGGAATACAATGAATTATATTTCCCTATAATGTGGGAACTATCAAGAAGCCCTCAAAGCCCCTCGAAAAAACTCACATTACAGGTCAAGAGCACCCATGATCAAGTGATAGGCCCTCCTAGTAACCTACATTGAACCCATCGGGGTAATTAGAATCTCTATTTCCATAAAGTTTCAAGTTACCTAATAGCCTCAAGGAGGAGCACTAATCTAAGAAAGTGGAAGTAGTCAGTGAAAAGCAGTGGTTGTGGAACAGTAAACATTCACAAAGGAAGAATAATATAGAAAGCATGGGAGTGAAATCAAAATGCAAAAGGTTCCAATGCATTAAAAAGATAGCCAAAATAAGCATGGAGTAGCAACAAGTAAGTGGCTGCCTTTTACAGGTTCCCCTACAATTATGTATCATGGAAATATCAAATGGGAATGCATAAGTCTTAATGGCAAAAATGAACATCTAACAAGTCACTGTTGTGGCTGCATCATCCAAACAATGCAATAGCAACATCAAATGTTGTTGTTCCATCTGATGTTGCTATGGCATCATTTCCAAATGATGCATCCATAACAATGACTCATCATGCCACGATACCCCAAGAATGCAGTCATAATCAAGATTGTAGAAATATGTGCAAGAGGTGCAATAATGAGGAGAAATCATAGAGTCTCAGTAAGTACACTAGATCCACATCCTACAATAGAGATAATGATGTAGTATGGGGCATAAAAGACACAAGTCAAATTTGCATGAGTGATGAGAACCCAATCATGGGCTTCAAATGAAAATCATAACATCACAATATGGTGCACTTTCCATGATTTAAAAATAGTGAATAAGTCAAGAACATCATGGAGCATGAGGTATACAAAATCTACATCCAAGTACTATTATGAATCTAGTAATACTATAGCATGGAGTCTTCAAACATGAATATAAAAATCTGCACTTTTAAAGCTAAAGAAAGGTAGTTGCAAATGAGAAGAATGATTGCATGGTACTATTCAAAGAAATGACATAACATCCATGATACAAATCTTGAAGGAATGAAGGCTCCACACATATCATATTTCCTTGAAATAGTGAACATTATAATGGTATGGCATTACTAATATATAGATACCAGTAGCAAAGAAGGAGCTATGATCAAGGTGAAGCATACAACATATACATATATGAAGCATTAATACCACAGAGTCAACAAAAGGAAATCATGGAATGGTGAAATAGTACCCCAAATAGTGTAATGAATATAGTCCCAATATGGGTACCAACTATGAAGTAAAGCATCTACAACCTCCATGCATTGGTTGTTAATCAAAATTGTTCAAGTTTGTTGGCATTCAAATTCAACATGCCAATCATCCACAAGTATGCCGATAAAATGGAGCAGCATTGATGATTCAAATTAATGATGCCCAAAGCTCTCAGCTAATGGGCCTTTAAGGAATAGTGAACACTAAGTAAATTCCATGATAACAACATCACAAAGTAATGGAAATACTCCCATACAAGCACAGACTAGCAATAACCCAAGCATTTCAAAGCAATGAAGCACAATGCTATAAAAAAAAAAACAAGGTAAGTATACAATAACAAAAATTAAGTGATGTCACAATGATGCCCCAGCTCTCAAATCTCACAGGCCTTGGAGAGTCTCCATCATAATACAATAGTGAATATCACAAACAAAGAAAAGACCATAGAGCTCGGGCTGAAGGTTAATGGTTCCATGTAAATAATAGTAAACAATAATGCGCCAATGTTATAGTGAGCATGCAATAACATCAAGAAAAGGATATTGCATGATGCCAAATATCATAGCTCACGGGCTCCATGAACCAATGAGAAGACAAATAAACAATGCATGGATGCCCTAGCTCATGGCTCATAGCTCCCCAAAGGAAATACAACAGTGAGTGTCTCATGAATGATCAATAAACAACTACATCAAATAATAACAACAAATCAAATAAATACTTCACAAGCATAGGGAACGATTCCATGAAAGTAACAAAAATAATGATGCCCTATCTTGCAGTTCTCGGGTCATCAAAGAATCTCATAGCAGTGAGGATGAAGACTAGTATTAAAATAGTACCATAAATTCATTGAATCATAAAGATTAAATATCAGCAACCATACCCTTAGAAGCAATGAGAAAATATAATATGCTCTCAAAATGCAAAGAGGATGAGAAAATAAAACACACCATAAAAAATGCAGACAGGATAAGGAATAAACCAAAGATACAAATGCTTACCTCGACCAAAGCTTCCATATGATGAGGAGAGATAAAACCAAGTTTCCAAATCCAGCTTGAGATGCAAATCCAAAGTCCAGTTCAAAAGTTACAACTTTCCCCAAACAAGCAACAATGAAAGAGCTTGATGATTTTAGCATCTTTTCTTTTTGAAAGTGGATTTAATTTAAATATTTATTTGGATAGTTTTTCCCCTTTTTTAAAAAATTGGGTTGAGAACTTATTCATTAAACATATTAATTAAACTTATTAATAACCCACACCTTGAGACATAGGATATTCATGTAAGAGGGGAAAGTAATAAAAATAAGATGTAAAATCATGCATCCATTATTGTAAAATTTTGACAAATGATATTTATAAATCATTTTGTCAGAATGTTTTTAAGCATGATTAAAGCAGGGGTAAGATAGAGTGAGGAAACAAGGGAATTGATTTGATGGCTTATTTTCTAAATATTTTCATCTTCCCACCTATCCCTACAATCCAGGAATCTGACATCCAGATATGAGCAACATATTTGATGGGCCTAAATGCATATTCTTCAAAGATATACCTTCATTTCCAGATTTAGTGGAGTTAGGCAATGAATCCCCAAATTTATTGGATTTGCAGATTCTGAGGGTTCATCTATTTATACCTCTCACGTTGGTGATTGAGGTAGTTATTCCATTCTATCTCACCTTGATATTTGAATGTTTGTAGCTCTAGTGAAGCAGACTGTATTTTGGCTCCTTTTGATTCAATACATAGCGATTATCCTTCTTGTTCCTATTGTTTTCTGAGTTGTTTGGTGAGTCTTATATCAATGTTATTGTGAATAAAGTTAATCCTTTACTTGGTATAGTGTTCATTTAAATACGTAGAAACACTTTTCGTTTCCTAAAGTACTATTTTTTGTGCATTCAAAAGTATTTTGGGTTGTGGAATTCATTTTCCCTTCTCATTTACAATCAGTTCCTTGTTGTTCTAAAAGAAATATCATAATTAGGGAAAAGTTGTGGTGCTCAGGTTATGATTAAATCACATTGTGAGTTTGTTTTCAGTTTGTGGATCTTTAAAAGTTTGGTGAATCACCTAAGTCTTGTTTTTAGTTATCTCAATACATACACTCTCTCTCTCCCCTTTTCCTCCAAAAGTTAGTTTAACTTTTAAGGTGATTCAAGGGGAAGCCAACCCCTAATTTGAAGGTCTACTTTCTTATAGGTCACCCACAACCTAAAAGTAGTCAAATGTTTCACATGATTGATAGGTCTCACACTTATCTCTTTCAGGTGCAATCCTTAGTGACAACATGAAATATGGATTTTGATGAGTTTATTGAGTGGGTAAATCTCTGAAAAATCATTTTGAACTAAATGAAGTGCCTAAAGGTCAAACCGCTCTAGGAAAGATGAGGGATTTTACTCTTTCATGGTGGAACTTTGCACGAAGAGAAAGGGTGAAGGAAGGGAAGAATATGATATCATCTAGGATATCATGAAGACAAAGATAAAAACAAAGTTTATACCCATGGATTATGAAGTAAAAATGTATGGAAAACTCCAAAATCTTAGGAAGAGGGATTTGAATGTTAACTCCTATAAGAAAGAGTTTCATAAATTGACTCTTAGATCCAAGAAACATGAATATGAGCCAAAGAGAGTGGTTGGATTCTTCAATGTCCTAAGGATGAATATCCAAGAGAAGATTTGTCTCTTGGCTCCTAATACATAAAATAAATTTCTCAAATGGCCCTTAGAGTGAAGAAGTTCAAAAGGAGTGAATAGAATAATAGAGGCAAAGGACGAAGGAATTCCATGGGAAGAGGTAGATATGGTGGTAGAGGATAACGCAAATGGTTCCAAGGGGATTCTAACCCAAGAGAGAAGATAGGAGATTCAAGTAGCAAAGGAGGCTATAGAGGTAGGGGATCAAATGGTGGTAGGTCTAATGGATCTGGAAGAGGATCCAAGTTCTCTGGGATGAAATGCTATAGTTGTGGTTAGTTGGGGTAACCTTCTTATAGGTGTTTACAAAAGGCCTCCACTTCACAAGGTAGTGAGAGAAGGGTAAACTATTCTCAAGAGGAAGAAACAAATATAAATTCACCTAAGGTAAAATTAGCCTCATAAGCTAGGGAAATCTTGATGATTAGGAGGACTTTATTGAAGGAACCAGTCAAGGAGGAGGTATCATAAAGAAGAAAAAACTTCAAAATTAATTGAAGGTGCAAGATAAGTTGTGTAAAATTGTTATTGATTATGGTTCTATAGATAATATAGTTTCTTTGGAGATAGTAAACAAACTAAAATTGGAAAGGATTCCACATTTATGTCCCTACAAGGTTAGTTGGGTAAATAAGGGGCAACATGTTGTAGTCAATGAGAAGGCTTGGGTAGAATTTAGTATAGGAGGGTACAAGGAAAATATCCTTTTTGATATTATTTCTTTGCATTGTAGATGATGTAAAGATAAGTTGGTGTGAACACTTAGTGCATATTTGATGTTGGTTGTCATTAATAGAAATCAAGAAGTCAACTGGTTGAGCACTTTAGTACTTTGAGCAACAAATAGTTAATCAGATGAAGAAATCAGATAGATGGTAAATCAAAGTCATTTAATGTCAAAAGATGAATAGGTAAAAATAATATTGCAAAGTACAAGATGTTATTCAAACTGGTAAACAAAGAGTAAGATAGGTAAACCAAGAAATTGACTAAGTACAAATCCATGAATAGAGTGAAGTCAGATATTGGAATCGGTAAAGGAAATTGACTAGTAGTATAGAGCGGTTAAAGGGATAAGTGTATTGGAAACACGTGAACTCAATTTTGTGACTGCAACTTGAAATGGAAAGAAAGTAGCTAGTTTGGTTATGTTTCAACTGGTTAGTAATAAATTTCATAGTTTATCAAGCCAACTTGGATAGATCAGTGAGCGATAACAAGTTTTGTAGATACAGTGAATCCATACATTTAGGAAGTAAAGTATAGTCAATAAGGAATAACTTCATTACAATTATTGGGATTTCAACCTTGATTATGTATGATTCCTAGGTTGATTTAGAGAAAATAGGAAAAAAAACTCTTGGGTATCAAGACACAGATGCAAGAATTAAATAAGGTACTGAAGGTAAAACATTTTTTGGTTGAGTAAAAGTTTTTTGATGGTGATTAGGTTTGATGATTGGAACCCTAAATGTGTTATTGATAAAAGGTATGAAGTTTATTTACTATTTTTGGTTAGATATACCGAAAGTGAGTGTTGGAGAAAAAGAATAGTACTATAGTGGTCCCACAACCACGCTCCCATTCTTTTTGGCAGTTTGGCCTCAAGGCCCCCCCTTCTACTTTCCGCTTGATTTTGCTTTGTCCTTGGTTTTTTTTTGTCAATTTTTGGCCTTGTCACCCTTTCATACTTTCGGATGTCTGAAAGTGTGAAGAGGCTGGAGGAGCGAAAGGTTGAGTTTCATTCAGTTTTCAACCCCCTCGGCACTGATACCTTTTTCAAACTTGTCAGAGGTTTGAGATTTTGGAGGTCCAACACTCACGCGAGAGTTGACCTTCTGTGTTTTGGCATTTTTAGCAGTCTGACACCCCTGAAAGGCTGAAAGGTTGATCACCCGAGGTGATGATGTCAGCCACTGAGTTGGCCTATATAAGGGCCAAAGGGTTTTAAAACCCTCACTTTCACACTCACTCTTTCACCTCTAGCCCACTTTGCTTGCTGCTCATTTCCTTTTCACCGTCTTGGTCTCCTATCATCGTTGGTCATCCTTAAGTTCATCATTTTCTAGGTTGGTGGTTTTCCCCCCTTTCATTTTAGTTGTTTGTTTTGGGGTCTTAGGTTAGGGTCTTTGTCTTTCAACCTTTTCGGCCTTGCCTTTACTTCTAGGTTGTTTGGGGGTCGGCCTTTTAGGCCTTGGGGATCACCAAGGTAGTCACCTTGCATCCCCTTGGTGATTTTTTTGTCAAACTCATCGTCAGACTCATTTTTGAGTCCAACTATGAAACCCTAGTTTTGGAACTTTGGGGTCCAAAACTTTCGGCATGGGAACAGATGTTTTTTTTGCCAAGTGTTGGGCATCTTTCTACGTTTCAGAGTTGTCGCACATCAAAAGATCTCATCCCCAGAAATGCTAAAAGTGCACCACATTTCCCAAAGTGCTAAGTGCGGCTTCAGCATTTTTTTCCAGTCGTCCTTTCACACACCAAATTTCACTCACTCCCCAGATCGTCGAGATGTTTTGAAGCATGCTACCAAGGCACCTTTTGGCCTTTTCAACCTGCGAGAGGTTTCTCACCTCTAACTCACCGAAATAGCTGAAAGGGGGTATTTTTAAATCATATGTAACAAGCCTTTTTGGCCTTTTCGGCCTTGCTAGCATTTCAGAGGTATCATACCCCTGAAAGTCTAAAAGGCCGAAAATCATTTTGTGGCCCCTTTTGAGCTTAATTCTGATAATGATGTTGGTTTTTTTGAAGTTTTTTCCTATCATGTTACTAATCCCTGGCTTTTTCTCTTCACAGATATGGCCACAAAATTAGTAACATCACTAGTAATAAAGTTTTAATTCAAGGGATACCATCCACCTTCCAAAGTGACCAATTTGCATATGGGAATAACGGATACTGACATTGGGAATGTGAGCTGGAATGACTACTTGAGTAAATGTGCTCAACCAGTGGGGTGCTCAGAGGATTGTACATTATTAGTACATTGTTCCCTAGTGAACATTGTTTCTCATTTGGTCTCCATCTTATCAGTAGACTTAATCAACACATTGGCTAGCCACTATGTGCCCACTGAGCGCATGGTGAAAAATAGCATTGGTGAGGTAGTTATGGACCTGAGGCCAGATAACATCAAGGATGTCTTCCATTTTCCCAAAGGGGTAGATAAGTTCTTCAATTTCCATATCAACAAAGGGATGGAATTCTATAATAAAGATATACAAAGGGACCATAGCATAGTCAATAATGAGTATCTGATGCAAGCTATGCCCAAAAATAGGCTAGATAGGATTGACATGAGAAGGGGATATATGCAAGAAGACATCCAAGCTGAAATAACCCTGATCAACAGGGTATATGGGTTGTCAAAGTCCTCACAGTTGGAGCCATTGATGATTCTATTGATTCAAAAAATAAGAGTATGGAAAGCAAGGTTCGATTGGGCCTCGATTCTAAGTGACAACCTTGATGAGCAACTGGTTCGGGTAAAGATAGACCCTCATTTCTACATGACATCCTATGTTGTGTACCTACTGGCCACTAGGGTAGTTTACCCAGGTTTAACCAAAGTGGGGGCAATAGGAGAATAGAATATTTGGTCTTTCACATTATATCCTTAGCTGGTGAGGAAAGACTTCTATACACAACAACCTAGATTGTAGAATAGTAAATGATGCCTTCATATTCACCATCATATGCTCCATTGAGCGAGACTATGCCAAAAGATTATCAACAAAGGTGGTAGCGAAGGTAAAGGCCCTTGGGGCATTCTTTATTCAGTACTGGACCTTTACTTATATTCAGGTGGCGAGAAGCACCCTAGCACCAAATAAGTTACCAAGATACCCTTCTGATAGGGTAGTTCTCCTAGAGATAGAAAAGTAGCTATTTGATGCTCACGAACATATCAAGCATAAGAAGAAGCATTTTTGGGACTTTCCCATTTCCATCGGCCCCACTGTTTGCCAGACATGAAGGTCGATAAGTCTCTGACTAGAGAATGGGATGAATTCCCACTGTTAACCTATAATCTAGTGAGGTCTCATTTTCATCCCATTGGTACATACAGATACATAATGGGAAGGCACTATGTTCATGAGCCACACATGGAAGACCATTGGGAAAATTGTGTGGATGATTATGAAGTAAGGATGCATGATTACTGTCGGATGAGTCTAGAGTTGGTGCAAGGTGCCCCTTCATTGAGGATTCTGTAGAAAGCGATAGATGTTGACTCGGAGAATGTTTTGGATTATATATACAATGCGGATAAGGTGTACACAAGAGCTATCTTGAATGTGGAGATAGATAGAGATGAAAATGATAGTATGGATTTCAAAGCCTGACATGTGGTTAAATTGACCAAATCATGGATTTCTCATCCTTTCCAAATGCATCTGGTGTCAATGAAACAACTCCCGGAGCATCCCTCTTGAGAAATTAAGAAGAAGGGAGAGAAGATACTGAAACTACAGTTCAAAGAGGTTGCTCCTCTAAAGCCAAAAATTGTATATCGGCATGAGTGCCCCACTGCATATGGTCCAGCCACGCACTCCATAATGGCAAAGACCAGGATGATTGAAAGTGTTGTGCCACTAGAAGCACCTTCATCCAATGACCATGATTCTCAAAGCTCGGCGAAGAGAACAAAATTCAAGATCATAGGACCCAAGCCAGCTAGAATCACTAAGGGAAATGTCTACAAAAGGAAGACAGGCTCAACTCCCACACAAATGGATACCCTGGTAGAGGAGGATGAGGATGAGTTGGATGAAGTACCTCTTAGTAGGAGAACCTGATCTGTGGGATTCATGAAAAGAAGAAGAGTAATGGATAATGATCCTAAGGTTATTGGAGGGGCTCCTCAGGAGGAGCCAGTAAATCTAGATGCCCTTGGTGATGATGAGTTTAAAATCATAGATTTTGTAGGATTGCATTGTTTTAAAGAGTCTGAGTAGCAAGCTCCCACGCAATTTACAAGCCTTTTCAGTGGCATGGGAGAGGACCTACAATAAAATCCTCAAGAGCAAGATGATGTTGAGAAGGCCGAGATTATGAAGGAGATTACAGAGCTAGAAAATGACTCTTCTATTGGGATCACCTCCAAGGAAGATGTAGCTACATAGGTCCCACTAGTTTCATCCATTCCACCTCCACATCCACCTCAGAATCCAACCCCACCTTCATTTTCACTTCAAATTCCTTCTGTCACTCCACTTTCAAGTCTAATACAAACCACTCCACTACCCTAGCAACCATTATCATCCCATGTTCCTACTCCAACTCCACCTCTGCTAGTTCATCCAGCCACGCCCTTGAAGTCTCCTATGCCTCCCACACTTAATATTCTGAGCCACAAGTTCATATGCCTTCACCACAAGTTCATGAGGAATAGTGCCTCAAAGTTCACAATAGCCAGAGAAATAAGAAGAGGTCATTGGTGAGGAGAAGAGGGAAGAAACTCATATAGGATCTGAGGAGCCAGATGACAAAGGGGAAGCACAGGTAGAAGAAGAGCCACATACTAAGGAAGAAAAAAAACAAATAGATACAGAGGAACAAATGGTTGATGAGTAGCAAAAATATGATGAGGAGGAACACATGTAGGGGGAGGGTGAACAGAATACTGGAAATGAATAGGAAACAGAAGAAAAAGAAGAGAGTCAAGAGGAAATAAGGGTAGAGCACCTAGCAAATTCTTCCACATTGGCTACTCCCTATGAGCCATTGAATGCATTCTCAAAGCCCACATGGTTTACCAAGGAAAAACAACCAAGGGTTAGGGTTTATACAGATGATGAGGCTTATATGACCGCACTACGGTGCATCTTCCACCAAATGGCACTAGTTCCCAAGCAAGAAAAATGTCTTATGTGACACAAGACCAAGTAGGTAGGTGGAAAGCATAGGTGGTTGTTCCCACAATGGATGTCAATGCAAGTGAGATCACCGAAGATGACTATGTGTTGGAGGAGGTAGACTTAGGGGAGCCCACCAGAGAAGCTAGAAAAACCTTGGCTACTTTAGGAGTGAAGCATGCTCTAGGCTTCATGGATAAGGATGAAGAAAGGATAAAGGCTCTAGTAGAGTAGAATGAAGCTATGAAGAGATTCATTTTGAAGACAGTGGGTCCAATTGACCAAGATAACTTGGAGGCCTCATTACAGGTGATTTTGGAGAAGAAGGGGGAAATAAATATAGATGTTCCACATTCTTTTGTACAGGCTTGTGTCGATTGGAAGCTATATTTTGAGTAGTTTGCTAGTCTATCTCTCAGAAGGATCCTAAGGCCCTTTCAAAACATTTTGGCAAGAATAACTTCCTTGATGGAAATCATCAGTGAGGAAAATGGTGTAGAGGAAACCATCCTTAACTTTCAAAATGTGTTGGATGATCTAACAGTAATAAGGAAGCAAAGCTTCCAAGTCCAAGTGAAAATATATGAAGGCTCAGAATTGGATAGTTTTGAGGAATGGATCCAAGAGATAGCAGCGGCATTGGCTGTATTTGAGAAGGTTCTCAAAAGATTAAATAAGAGAAGAGACAATAGCACACTTTTTGCAAATGAGTTGCAAGAGTTCTTTGAGGGCCTAGACCTAGATTTGTTCAATGAAGATGATGAGAAGACTATGTATTTGGTAAATGACATCATCAATCACAACCTAGGCATATTCTGAGGGGTGAAGACTAAAGAAGACCTCCAGCAGATGTTTTACTAGAAGGAGGAAATTCAAAAAATACTATCTCATGAAGAAGAAATAAAAGCTTTTGCAAAGGAGTTGATTGACTTCCGAGATAGACAGCAAGAGATCCTTAAAGGGATCAAGATGCTAGATTTTGATGAAGTGCTGGAGATAGTGGATAGATTCAAGAAAGCACATCTAGAAGTTTCTCCTAGCCAGTGAGCATCCAATCCAAGATCTGCCAAATCTTGTGTACAAAAAATCTAGTTTTGACACTTAGTCATTTTTACAGAGCCTGACTTTCGGCATTTTGGCCATATGGATATTTCAGCCATCGACAAGTCTGAAAGTCTGAAATTTTGGAGATGGAGGAATTAGTACTTAGTCAATTTTGGGGCTTGATTTTTTCGGACCAACTATCAGGTTTTGGGCATTTTTTCTCATGTCTGAAAGTCAACTCCAGTTGTCTCAAAGATCATTTTCTAGTCATTTGGGCTTCATTTTTGGGGTCATTTGTGCATGATTTTGGGATTTCTTTTAGTTGGATCCACATGGAAAAGCCAGAGCTGAAGATCAAGGGAAGAAACATGAAGATTATCAAGTGCATGCATGAGTTCTAGCTCCATTTTGAGATATTTAATGCATAATTTATTCAAAAGCTTTGTAATGCATGAGCTTTAATTCCATTAGCTAAGCTTTAGAAGTAGTCTCTTTAATGAAAGCTTTAGTTTAGATTTACTTTCAAGTTTTAGTTGTAGCCAAATCCTAGATGCAAAAATAAGAGCCCAGCTCTATAAATTGTAATAAAACGATGTAATGAGGTTTGGCTTGATCATTAATGCAATAGATACAATTGGTGCTTCATTCATGGTGTGATTTATTCTCCATCTATGAAAAATTTGTGAATGTGTGAATTTATCATTCTTTTATTTCAAAGAGCCAATTGGTTATTTAATGATTTTAAGTCTACGATCTTTTAGTTCGATGTTTGTTGGTATTGCATTGTAGTGTTGTGATGAATTTCTAAGAACATTATTCTTTCGGTGTTTAAAGATAAAATTGTCTCACATGTGCACACATCTGGAGTGGCTTCATGATTCAATGATTTTTGGCTTATCTTATGTCTGCATTTGTTCAATTCCATTGATGAATGCATCCATTCAGCTGAAGATTGTGACATGATCTAATCTTTGTTTTGTTGGTTTCTTCATCTTCCTTGTTATTTAATTTGCATGGTGGTGTGATGCTAGCATATGTCCATTAGATTCCTATTCAGAAAATTCATTCATATTTCTTGTTACCCTACATCTTCTAACCTTCCTGGTAAGTTATTTTTGGTAGATTAATTAAATCAGCATTGCTTTCATTTCTAAATTTGAAAATCGAATAAAAAAAGAGATATTGTGGAATCCTAAAGTTTTTTTTGCAGTACCCTCAAGAGAAGAACCAGCAAAGGCCTCCTTGTTAAAAAATTCATATTTGTCTTTCGTTGAGCTATCCAAGTGGTTGAGACCTAGCTAGAAGGAACCTTGAGATTGATCCCATCAGTCTTCCAAGAGGAGAATTTGTTCTTGTAAATTCCTAGTCATTGTCTTCATGTAAAAATGACACTCAACAGAAGTGGCGCTAGAAGGAGGGCAGTCGAAAGGGACACCCTGAAACATTGGATCGTTCTCTCCTGAGAAGTTCCAACGACTCCTCAGATCTTCAACAAACAAAGGGGATTTCCTTGAACTTACAGAGTTTTGCAGACCTCACAGAAACCAAACAAAGCATAGAGAGGATACTCCACATCACTTGAATCTTCCTCCAA
The DNA here is from genome assembly GCA_027943335.1 of Chamaecyparis obtusa. Lineage (NCBI taxonomy): Eukaryota > Viridiplantae > Streptophyta > Pinopsida > Cupressales > Cupressaceae > Chamaecyparis > Chamaecyparis obtusa. The sequence continues at coordinate 26,870 of BSBK01001854.1, read as the reverse complement.
TTCAAACTATTATTGCCCTGCCTGCTGCTCCTCTACCACCAGCTCCAATGGCATTTTTTTCAAATTCCCAAAGCTCACCATTGAATCTACAAGGACAACTCCATCAGTTGCCCAAAAATCCTTAGAAATTCTACCCACACTTCATATTTGGAGAGTCCAAGATAGTAGAAGAACACGTCTACACATTCAAGGAATTATGCAACCAGAAAGAAATTTCTCATCAAGACATCATGTGCTGCCTTTTCCCCTACACATTGGGGGAATTTGCATATAATTGGTATCTAAATCTGCCACAAGGATCCATTTCTAGCTAGGGGGAATTTGAAACAAAGTTCCTTAATCAATTCAAGTTGTATCTAGATTCAGTAACTCTTCATCACCAATTCATCTCAGTGAGAAAGGACCTCAACAAATCAATCACTATGTTCAATCATCATTTTCACAAGATGTACCAAAAGCTTGATCCTCCATATAACGTGTCAGTTGGCGTCGCTATACAAGTATATTTGCATACCTTAGACCCATTAACATCTATATTTTTGAAAAGACTACCCCTAGGAGATATCAACACTTTGGAAAAAGTCTATGATGAAGCTATAACATTCACCCAGCAAATGGATCCACAAGTGGGTGGAAATTATGGTATTATGCTGACATTGGGGAATGTTGCTATCACTAGTCTATTTGCAGAAAATAATTAATTCTTGGTACAACATACTCCTAGGATCAAACCAGTGCCAACTCCATACACTACTACCCCACCTCTAGCTATCGCATACCTAGGGTATGATACACACAAGGCAGCCTTGTGTGAACAAAGGGTTGTTGCCCCAAATGAACCAGACCTGGCCCTAGTCAACGAGTTATATGCCATGAAGAAGACATTGTCTCAACTAACAGGGGAGATTACAAGGATGAAGATCAACCCATCTCAAAACCAAGGGAATTACCAATGCCAAGCTACTCCCCAAGATAATTACTCCCAAAACCAGAACCGTAATTATGGTAATTACGACAATAACAACAACACCAATGGCAGAGGAAATTGGAATATTCCACAAGACAAGTAGTTTAGACAACAATGGTCAAATAGAACATGGAACACATGTCTGAATAATGGAAGTATACCCATAGATAATGTCAACTTCTTTAACTCCTCAGAGGCTAACTTTGCCCAAGGTTCTAGCATGCACCAACCGAACTATGAATATAGAGGCGAGTCTGGAAACCAGCAAGCCCAGGATCCTGAGAGTTCTCGGACCCATTTTAGCACAATGGTCTTTGATTTGTATGATCTAGGCATGGGTTGAACTCCTATCAATAATACAAGGAAATATTTTCTATTCCCTTTTAATCAAGAACATCAGCCAAAATACTCTAAGGTTCACACTTTCCAGAACAACAACAGGAATACCTACAACTTGAGGAGTAGGAGAGAACCTCTGATAGATGGCATTCCCTAAGGAGCTCAACCTATGCCACCCCATCCAAGGGCTAGTAACAATCCTACACCCATAAGAGGCCCTAGTCCCACTATCATTCCAATAACACAACAACAACCTACTTCATTAAAAGGTCTGGTTTGGGCCAATGAAAAGTATAGTGCAATGGAAGAATTAAAGAAAGCTAGAACCAATATGTTGATGTACGACATGCTACAAATTTTTCCCACTCAATGAGAAGCTCTCCTAAAATCATTGGATCATTCCAAACCGGCCTCTTCTAACACTAATGTTAGAGGTGTATACAACATCAATGCAACAGAAGCAATGCCAACCATGTTCAAAGATAGGGTAGAGGTACCCCCGTTCTTGCTCAGCATTAAAATCTTTGGAAAGAACCTTCATAATTGCTTAATTGACTTAGGTGCTTCATGTAATGTGATGTCATTGTCCATATGTAGGAGGTTAGGAATGAATCCTCAACCAACTAACCATGTGGTGATCCATCTTGACAAAATAGAAGTCAAAGTCATCAAGGTCTTGAAGGGTACATGTATTCAATTGATGGCTGAACCTAGGATCCAAGATTGCATCGATGTTCATGTAGTGGACATCCTAGAGATGTACGGCATGATACTTAGCTAGGAATGGACCCAATCCCTGAGGAGGTGGTTTTCTACTGACTTTACTCAACTCTAGCTGCCATGGAAAGGGCTCAACAATCAAATCAAGATTGGCATGGAGCCTAAGCTTAAATAGATGATAACAAAGTATAATGCTCCAAATGAAGTTTTGTTTTCACAAGTTGATCTAGGAGTGTACCATTTTGATAAAGCCTTCACATTCCACCTCAAGGAAGAGGAGAGTTTGAATGATAGTCTAATGCAAAGGTTGGTAGATACCCAGATTACAGAAGAAGTTTTCACAGAGTTCATAATGGGTATGACAAATAACGTGAGACATCTCAGCTAGGATGCTGACCCAAATATTCTAATGTTACCAGGTTACTATCATCTCCACCAGACAAACCACTCAGAATTCACATGCTAGGATTGCCAAGAAGCAACGATCCAGGTGGTAAGACAGATGTCTAACACACCCTAGTTTACAAAGGACATAATGGCGGGCTCGAGTGAGGATGGACCTCCTCTTCATGAACAACCTCAGATCCCCACAACTGAGGACTTTATATAGGAGGAATGGAGTTCTTTCGATAATGGTTTCCTACCCCCATGTGATGAAGTTTGGTGCGAGGCCAAGGCAAAGAAAAATATGAAATGGGTCCCACTTTCAAGAAGGGAATGTCCTGATGAAGGGATCTTGAATGCTCAAAACACAACAAACCTATTACCACCCGAAGTCCCTAATGAACCACAAGATGATGCACATCAGCCAGAGGCAACTCCGGAGGCCCAACATAAAACACTTTCCCATAGAAATCACCCAATCTGGAAACTATAATTCGATGGTTCTAAATGCAAACAAGGAGTAGGGGCTGGGATCGAATTGGTCAATCCTTGTGGAGGCTCATAATATGTTTCCTATCGACTATAGTTTTACTTCACCAATAACGTTGCCAAATATGAGGCTCTAGTTCGAGGCCTTCTCTTCACACATGAGAAGAAGGTGAAAGCTTTAATTGTGGAAGGTGACTCATAGCTGATAGTCCAGAAGATCTGGAAGAAATACTATTGTGTTGACAAGTGACTGGCCTCCTACCGTAACCATGTGTGGGATCTAATCGAAGAATTTGATGCTTTTAACATCTGGAGCGTACCTAGGAGGAAAAATACTATCATCAATGTCTTGGAAGTTTCGGTGAGCTCTTTGCAACCATTAGAGAAATCCAAGTTGAAGAAATTTTTTGTGGAACTGGTGGCCATACTCGTTGTCCCTAAAAATATCAAAAACTTTTAGGTATTCCAAGATGATCAACTGATATTAGAATTCATTCTGAATGCCAGAATTTTTGACAAGCAAACTATTGACGAAGAGGACGAAATGGAGGAATCAGATGATTTGGGAATCTTAAACTTGAAGACTAATTCCTTTCTAAAGGGGATGGTCACCTTAGAAATAATTTTTGATAAAGATCAGCATGCTTAGGAAAGAGGGAAGGCTCTAGTGGTAGGTGGTGATGACTGCAAGCTCTACAACTTGGGCACATAGCTCAAGCCAAGGGAAGTTCGTATTGGTAAGGTCGATATTGATGAAGAGAAAAGGTGGATGATGGAAATTTTTATAGAGTTCAAAGACATCATAGCATGGTGCTATGAAGATTTAAAAACCTATGATCCCAATGTAATCATTCACAACATTCCTTTGAACCCCGATGCTAAACCTTTCCACCAAAGGCAAAGACCTGTGAACCTTGTGATCAAACCAGTGATCCAAAAGGAAGTGCAAAAGTTGCTTGATGCCAAGATAATATTTCCCATCTAGCATTCAACTTGGGTCGCTAATCTTGTCCCTATAAGGAAGAAAAGTGGAGAGGTTTAGCACTATGTAGATTTTAGAAACTTGAATAGGTCCTCTCAAAAGGATAACTACCCATTGTCATCCCTTGATAAAGTATTGCAAGTAGCTAATGGTTCTCAATGATGTCTTTTCTGGATGGCTACTCAGGGTACAACAAAGTCATGGTAAAAGAGGAGGATCACCTAAAGATAGCCTTCACCACAAAATGGGGAACATTTTCCTACCATCGCATGTTGTTTGATCTAATCAACATGGGAGCCACTTTCCAATGGGCTATGGACAAAGCATTCAAGGGTTTGGTTAACAAATGCATTGTTATCTATATGGATGATCTCATAGTTTTTTCCAGGAACTGTGCAAGACACATTGAGGATTTACAAAAGGTCTTGAAAAGGTGTCGATGCTATGGGATTTCTTTAAACCCTAAGAAGTGTGTCTTTGGGGTGACTCAAGGTAAGCTTCTCAAGAACATTATCTTTGAGACATGCATCTCAATTGACCCCGAATGGGTCGAAGCTATCCTCAAATTAGTTCTACCAAATAGCAGAAAAGAGTTGAAATCCTTCTTTGGGAAAATCAACTTCGTCAAAAAGTTCATTAGTGGGTTTGCAGAGATAGTGCATCCATTAAATGATATGTTGAATAAAGATGCTAAAATCAAATAGAGCACTCAGGCCAAAGAAGCCTTTGAAGAAATCAAAATGTCCATTACCACTGCCCCGGTTCTAGTCAGCCCCGATTATCTTTTACCGTTCAAAGTTTATTCCTTTTCTTCAGAGCATTAATGTGTAGGAATCCTCACATAGAAGAAAGAGGGAGAAGATGAATGGTCGATCACCTTCATGAGCTACCCCTTAAAGAACACAGAGCTCAAATATCCAAATTTTGATAAGAAATTTTTTGCCTTGGTTAAGGCTATTAAGAAATTTAGACACTATATCCTTCAGAGTAAAGTCATTGCTATTGTTCCAGATCCAGCAGTCAAGTCTCTGCTGATACAAAATGAACTAGGGGAATGAAGGGGAAAGTGGATGGCAATATTATAGGAATTTGACATTGAGATCCAACCGATAAAATTGGTGAGAGGTCAAGGCCTCACCAGGATGATGGCCGAAATAGAATAGGGTTTGGTGTGCCAAGTATACACCAACGAAGGGATAGTCACTGACATATGGTATCAAGACGTGGTCTATTACTTGTTGCAAAATTGTTGCCCAGATGGATTGAATGATTCCCAATGGAGATCTTTGAAAAATAAGAGTATTTCATACATGTTGAAAAATGGGAAGCTCTACAAATGCAATTATGATGGGTTGTACCTAAGATGTTTGGATCAAATGGAAGCTAAGCAGGTTCTTATGGAGTTTCATGATAAATATGGTACCAGACACAGGTCAGAAGAGGCCACGGCCCACCAAATATTGAGATCCAGCTACTATTGGCTAACTCTTTTCAAGGATAATCATGAACACATATGCTCATGTCATGTTTGCCAGACTAGTGCTACACGCGAGAGACACCCTGTGATGCCCTTACAGCTTGTTTATGAGGTATACCCCTTTTCCCAGTGGGGGTTGGACTTTGTGGGAACAATCAATCCTCCATCCTCTGTAGGGCACCAATACATCTTGATAGTAACTGATTACTACACATGTTGGATAGAAGCATGAGTTCTAAAAAAACTACACCACTGAGGTGATTACCAAGTTCCTAGAGGAGTTCATCATCATAAGGTTTGGCATGTCGTTCTTCCTGGTATGTGATAATGCACCTTATTTCTCATCCAAAAATCTCATTCAATGGGCCTTCAAGAACCAGGTAATTCTAAAATTCTCATCCAATTACTACCTGCAAGGGAACAAAGTTGTTGAGTCAACCAACAAGAACCTAACAACAATAATCAAGCATATTTGGATGACAATCCTAGAGACTGGTACACTCAGTTAAAATACGCTTTATGGACATATCGTGTGAGAGTCAAGAATGCCCTAGGGACCTCCCCCTACCAGTTAGTTTATGGTCCGCAGCCCATCTTTCCAATGAACCTATAAATACCAATTCTAAGATTCATGGATCAATATGTCAAGGGTGAGGATTGGGTGCAGATTCATCTCATGAATTTGTTGAACCTTGAAGAGAAATGAACTATGGCCCTGGAACATGTAGCCAAACACCAAGCTTTTGTCAAGCTATGGTTTGAAAAAAGAGCAACCGTAAAAGCCTTCTAAATTTCTAATCTAGTCTTGATGTGGGACAAAGAAAAAGAAAAACCAGGCAACCACACTAAATTTCAATGTTTGTGGATAGGCCCATTCCAAATCGCAGAGATCCTAGGAGAGAATACCTTTTGGATTAGTTCACTTAACGAAGAATTGGTCCCATTATCAGTTAATGGCTAGTTTCTGAAGCATTATTTTGGGTCATGACTGGCCCCTTGTATATTGTTGTATATTCTTGTACTTTATTGTCTTTTCTTTGTTTTCTATCGGTCTTGTCATCTGGGTCTTTTTCTTTGGGTCTTTGTTTGTAGGAGGTGAGTGCTTTCAATTTTAGTGGTCCGTTCCAGGTAGTCCAGGCACTAGATAAAAGGTTTCCCATTGTCAAAATCTTTGAGATAGTTTCATTTTGTAGTGGGCCAGAGACAGTGATTGGAGGTGAGGCACTTTATTTTCAGACTTCTCGAAGGATTTTACCATAATCAACCATCCTCAACACTATAGCGCATTTAAAAGGAGACCTCGAGCTATGAGATTCTCAAGGTAGGATTTCAATCAACACCGGGAAATGCCCATGGTCACGAAGTAAGCCTTCAAGTCAGAACCCTTTCCTAGTTGAAATGTACACTAAAAGAAAAGAGCAAGAAAATAAAAAGGAGGAATGTATAAAGATGAGATAAACAAAGGAATTCTCAAAACCAGGGAAGCATAATCTAAGCATTGGCCCAGTCTCAAAAAAGAGAAAGGACATAATAGAGAAAACAAATGATGTCTAATGAAGTCACAATGGGTATCAAAGTAATCGATGTTGAACAAGACAAGAAAAGATATTGCTAATAACAAGATGTCTTTAAGAGAATTAGTTTAAGACTAAAGCCAATCGAGTCTAAGAGCCCTCCTATGAAGTCTAAGCACTTCTATCAAAGCTCATCTGCAATTGGGATAGGGTGATTTTAGCAACCTCTATCAGGGCTATAAAATGCCTACCTAGCAATAGAGAAAGGTTAAATTGACTTATGGTTGACTTTGGATTAGTGGGCAATAACTTGGCAATGATGGGTTGATCATCAGCAAGAGTTTATAATAAAGGGTTTCAAGGGAAATTTGGACACATGTGCTCACACTAGATGTAGACATTATGGTTTTTTCCATCTTGATGATCATAAGAGATATGTTTGATTTGAAGATTTTATGTACTTGGCTCACTGTAGGGTGGGATTATCTCCTAACGGACTGGCTCTGGGAAGCCTGGGTTGTTTCCCTTTCTTTTTTGGGGCTATTTATTGTGGTCCCTCAACCATGCTCCCCTTTTTTTGGCATTTTGGCCTTACGGGCCCATCTTCTACTTTCTACTTGTTTTTACTTTGTCCTTGGTTTTTTTTTATCAATTTTTGGCCTTTTCGGCCTTGTCACCCTTTCGCACTTTTGAATGTCTAAAAGTTTGAAGAGGCCAAAGGAGTAAAAGTTTAATTGTCATTCGGTTTTCATCCCCCTTGGCACCAAAACCTTTTTCAGACTTGTCAGAGGTCTGAGATTTTGGAGGTCTAACCCCCACGCGGGAGTCAGCCTTTCGGTGTTTCGACCTATTCGACAGTCCAACACCCCCGAAAGGCCGAAAGGCTGATCACCCAGGGTGATGACAATAGCCACTGGGTTATCCTATATAAGGGCCAAAGGGTTTTAAAACCCTCACTTTTGCACTCGCTCTTTTGCCTCTACCCTGCTTTGCTCGCCGCTCGTTGCTTTTTCGCCGTCTTGGTCTCCTATCATCGTTGGTCATCCTCAAGTTCGTCATTTTCTAGGTTGGCAGTTTTCCCCCCTTTCCTTTTGTTTTTTTTTGGGAGGGTCTTATGTTAGGGTCTTTGTCTTTCAGCCTTTTCAGCCTGTCATAGTTTTAGGGTTTGTATCTATTGGGCCTTTTCGGCCTTGCCTTTAGTTCTAGGTTGTTTAGGGTTGGCCTTTTCATCCTTGGGGATCACCAAGGTAGTCACCTTGCATCCCCTTGGTGATTTTATGGTCAAACTCATCGTCGGACTCATTTTTGAGTCTAACTATGAAACCCTAGTTTTGGACCTTCGGGGTCCCAAACTTCAACATGGGCACAGATGTTTTTTTCGCCAAGTGTTGAGTGTCTTTTGGTGTTTCAGTGTTATTTCACAATGAAACATCCTGTCCCCCAAAATGTCGAAAGTGCACCATGTTGCTCGAAGTGCTAAGTGTGGCTTCAACATTTTCGGCCTTTTTAGCCTTTCGCATGCCAAAGTTCACTTGCTCCCTAGATCGTTGAGACATTTCAAAGCATGCTACCAAGGTACCTTTCAGACTTTTCGACCTTTTTGGCCTTATCGACCTGCAAGAGGTTTCCCACCTCCAACTCACCAAAATAGCCAAAAGGGGGTATTTTCAAAATAGATGTAACAAGCCTTTTCAGCCTTTTTGGCCTTGTTGGCATTTTGGAGGTATCATACCCCCGAAAGTCTGAAAGGTCAAAAATCCTTTTATGCCTCCTTTTGAGCTTAATTCTAATAATGATGTTGGTTTTTTTGAAGTTTTTTCCTATCGTGTTACTGATCCCTGGCTTTTGCTCTTCACAGATATGGCTGAGAAAGTAGTAGCGTCACCAAAAATGAAGTTTCAATTCAAGGGATACCATCCACCTTCCAAAGTGACCAATTTGCATGCAAGAATAATGGATACTAACATTGGGAATGTGAGCTGGAATGACTAATTGAATAAATGTGCTCAACCAGTGGGGCGCTTGGATGATTGCACTTCATTAATACATTGTTCCCTAGTAAATGTTGCTGCTCATCCAATCTCCATCTGATTAGTAGACCTAATCAACACATTGGCTAGCCACTATGTGCCTGATGAGCGCATGGTGAAAAATCATGTTGGCGAGGGAGTTTTGGACCTAAGGCCAGATAACATCGAGGATGTCTTCCATTTTCCCAAAGGGGTAGATAAGTTCTTCAATTTCCATATCAACAAAGGGATGGAATTCTATAATAAAGATATATAAAGGGACCACAACATAGTCAATAATGAGTATCTAATGCAAGCTATGCCCAAAAATAGGCTGGATAGGATTGACATGAGAAGGAGATATATGCAAGAACACATCTAGGCCATAATAACCATGATCAGTAGGGTATATGGGTTGTCAAAGTCCTCGCAGTTGGAGCCATGGATGATTTTATTGATTCAAAAAATAAGAGAAAGGCAAGCAAGGTTCGATTGGGCCTTGATTCTAAGTGACAACCTTGACAAAAAAATAGTGTGGGTAAAGACAAACCCTCATTTCTACATGACATCCTATGTCATGTACCTGCTAGCCACCAGGGTAGTTTACCTAGGTTTAACCAAAGTGGAGGCAATAGGAGAATAGAACACTTGGCCTTTCACATTATATCCTGAGTTGGTGACAAAAGACTTCTATACACATAGCAGCCTAGATTTTAGAATAGTGAATGATGCCTTCATATTCACCATCATACGCTCCATTGAGGGAGACTATGCCAAAAGATTATCAACAAAGGTAGCAGTGAAGGTAAAGGCCCTTGGGGCATTATTTAATCAGTTCTAGACCTTCACTTATATTCAGGTGGCGGGAAGCACCCTGGCACCAAAGAAGTTACCATGATACCCTTCTGATAAGGTAGTTCTCCTAGAGATAGCAAGGCAGCTATCTGATGCTCATGAACATATCAAGCATAAGAAGAAGAATTTTTGGGACTTTCCCATTTCCATCAGCCCCCACTATGTGCCAAACATGAAGGTCTATAAGTCTCTGACTGGAGAATGGGATCAATTCCCACTGTTAACTTATAATCTGGTGAGGCCTCATTTTGATCCCATTGGTACATACAACCACATAATGGGAAGGCACTATGTTCATGAGCCACACGTGGAAGACCATTGGGAAAATTGTGTTGATGATTATGAAGAAATGATCTGTGATTACTATCAAATGAGTCTAGAGCTAGCACAGGGTGCCCTTTCATTGACGATTCTATAGAAAGTGGTAGATGTTGACTTAGAGAATGTTTTGGATTCTATATACAATGCAAATAAGGTGTACACAAGAGCTATCTTGAATGCAGAGATAGATCGAGATGAAAATGATAGTATTGATTTCAGAGCTTGACATGTGGTTAAATTGACCAAATCATGGATTGCTCGTCCTTTCCAAATGTAGTCGGTCCTACTGAAACAACTCCCAGAGTAGCCCTCTTGAGAAAAGAGGAAGGGAGAGAAGATACTAAAACCATAGTTCAAAGAGGCTTCTCCTCTAAAGCCAGGAATTGTATATCGGCATGAGCGCCCCACTACATATGGTCCAACCACACACTCGAAAAAGGAAAAGACTAGAATTACCGAAAGTATTGCACTGCTAGAAGCACCTTCATCCAGTGACCATGATTCTCCAAGCTCAGCAAATAGAAGAAAATTCAAGATCATACAACCCAAGCCAACTCAAATCACCAAGGGAAATTTCTACAAAAGGAAGAAAGGCTCAACGCCCACACAAATGGATACCCTGGTAGAGGAGGATGAGGATGAGTTGGATGAAGTACCTCTTAGTAGGAGAACCTGGTCTATGAGATTCATGAAAAGAAGAAGAGTAATGGATCATGATCTTGAGGTTATTGGAGAGGCTACTTAGGAGGAGCCAATAAATCTAGATGCCCTTGGTGATGATGAGTTTGACATCATATATTTTGTAGGATTGCATGGTTTTAAAGAGTCTAAGTAGCAAGCTCCCATGTAGTTTACAAGTCTTTTCAGTGGCATGGGAGAAGACCTACAACAAAGGCCTCAAGAGCAAGATGATGTTGAGATGGCCGAGATTTTGAAGGAGACTATAGAACCATAAAAGTACTCTTCTATGGGGATCACCTTCAAGGAAGATGTAGCTATGTAGGTCCCACTAGTTTCATCCATTCCACCTCCACCTCCACCTCAGAATCCAACCCCACCTTCATTTCTACTTCAAACGCCTTCTGCCACTCCACTTTCCACTCCAGTATGAACCACTCTGCTACCCCAACAACCATCATCATCCCATGTTCCTACTCCAACTCCACCTCCGCTAGTTCATCCAGCCACACCCCTCAACTCTCCTATGTCTCCCCCACTTAATATTCCTCCACAAGATCATATGCCTTCACCACAAGTTCATGAGGAATTAGTGCCTCAGATTTCACAAGAGCCAGAGAAAGATGCAGAGGTCATTGGTGAGGAGAAGACGGAAGAAGCTCATACAGGATCTGAGGAGCCAGATGACAGAGGGGAAGCATAGGTAGAAGAAGAGCCACATACTGAGGAAGAAAAACAACAAACAGATATAGAGGAACAAATGGCTGATGAGCAGTAAATAGATGATGAGGAGGAACACACGCAAGGGGAGGGTGAATAGAATACTAGAAATGAAGAAGAAATAGAAGAAAAAGAAGAGAGTTAAGAGGAAATAAGGGAAGAGCACCCAACAACTTCTTCCACAATGGATGCTCCCTATGAGCCATTCAATGCCTTCTCAAATTCCACATGGTTTACCAAGGAAATACAACCAAGGGTTAGGGTGTATACAGACAATGAGACTAATATGACAGTGCTAGGGTGCGCCTTCCACCAAACGGCACCAGTTCCCCGAGCAAGAGCAATGTCTTATGTGACACAAGACCAAGCAAGTAGGTGGAAAGCATAGGTGGTTGTTCCCATAATGGATGTCAGTGCAAGTGAGATCACCCCAGATGACTATGTGTTGGAGGAGGTAGACTTAGGGGAGACCACCAGAGAAGGTAGCAAAACCTTGGCTTCTTTAGGATTGAAGCATGCTCTAGGCTTCATGGATAAGGATGAAGAAATGATAAAGGCTCTGGTAGAGAAGAATGAAGCTATGAAGAGATTCATTTTGAATACACCGGGTCCAATTGACCTAGATAACCCTGAGGCCTCATTACATGCGATTTTGGAGAAGGGGGAAATAAATACAGATGTTACACATTCTTTTGTACATGCTTGTGTCGATTGGAAGCTAGATTTTGAGTAGTTTTCTAGTCTATCTCTCAGAAGGATCCTAAGGCCCTTTCGAGACATTTTGGTAGGAATAACTTCTTTGATGGAAATCATGAGTGAGGAAAATAGTGTAGAGGAAACCATCCTTAACTGGAAAAAGGTGTTGGATGAGCTAATAGTAATAAGGAAGCAATGCTTCCAAGTCTTAGTGAAAATATATGAAGGCTCGAAATTGGATAGTTTTAAGGAATGGATCCAAGAGATAGCAATGGCATTGGCCGTATTTGAGAAGGTTTTCAAAACTTTAAATAAGAGAAGAGACAACAGCATGCTTTTTGCAAAAGAGTTGCAAGAGTTCTTTGAGGGCCTAGACCTAGATTTGTTTGATGAAGATGATGAGAAGACTATGTATTTGGTAAATGATATCATCAATCAGTACCTAGGCATATTCAAGGGGTGAAGACTAAAGAAGAGCTCGAGTAGATGTTTTACCAGAAGGAAGAAATTCAGAAAATACTATCTCGTGAAGAAGAAATAAAAGCTTTTGTGAAGGAGTTGATAGACTTCTGAGAGAGACAACAAGAGATCCTTCAAGGGATCAAGATGCTGGATTTTGATGAAGGGCTAGAGATAGTGGATAGTTTCAAGAAAGAACTTCCAGAAGTGCCTCCTAGCTAGTGAGCATCCAGTCCAAGATCTACCAAATTTTGTGTACAAAAAATTCAGTTTTGACACTTAGTCATTTTTACAGAGCCTAATTTTTGGCATTTTAGCCATATGGAAATTTCAGCCTTCGACAAGTCTGAAAGTCCAAAATTTTGGAGATGGAGGAATTATTACTTAGTCAATTTTGGGGCTTGAGTTTTTCGGACCAACTGTCGAGTTTTGGGCATTATTTCTCATATCCGAAAGTTAACTCTAGTTGTCTCAGAGATCATTTTCCAATCATCTGAGCTTCCTTTTTGGCGTCGTTCATGCATGATTTTGGGATTTTTTTCAATTGGATCCACGTGGAAAAGCCAAAGCTGAAGATCAAGGGAAAAATCATGAAGATTACCAAGTGCATGCATGAGTTCCAACTCCATTTTGAGATGTTTAATGCATAATTTATTTAAAATCTTTGTAATGCATGAGGTTTAATTCCATGCTAGGATAGTTTAGCTAAGCTTTAGAAGTAGTCTCTTTAATGCAAGCTTTAGTTTAGATTTACTTTCAAGTTTTAGTTGCAGCCAAACCCTAGCTGCGAAAATAAGAGCCCAGCTCTATAAATTGTAATAAAATGATGTAATGAGGGTCGGCTTGATGATTAATGCAATAGATACAATTGGTGCTTCATTCATGGTGTGATTTATCTGATATCTATGTGAAATTTGTGAATGTGTGAATTGCTCATTCTTTTATTTCAAAGAGCCAATTGGTTGTTTAGTGATTTTAAGTCTATGATCTTTTAGTTCGGTGTTTGCTGCTATTGCATTGTTGTGTTGTGATGAATTTCTAAGAAGATTATTCTTTTGGTGTTTAAAGATTAACTTGTCTCACATGTACGCACATCTAGAGTGGCTTCGTGATTCGATGAGTTTTGGCTTATCTTACGTCTACATTTGTTTTATTTTGTTGATGATTGCATCCATTCAGTTGGAGATTGTGACATGATCTTGTCTCTATTTTATGGGTTTCTTCATCTTCTTGGTTATTTAGTTCACATGGTGGTGTGATGCTAGCATATGTCCATTAGATTTCTATTCATAAAATTCATTCATATTTCTTGTTACCCTACATCTTCTAACCTTCATGGCAAGTTATTTTTGGTAGATTAATTAAATCAGCATTGCTTTCATTTCTAAATATGAAAATTAAATCAAAAAAGAGATATTGTGGAATCCTAAAGTTTATTTTGCAGTTCCCTCGAGAGAAGAACCAGAAAAGGCCGCCTTGTTAACAAATCCATATTTGTCTTCCACTGAGCTATCTAAGCGGTTGAGACCCAGCCAGAAGGAACCTTGAGATTGATCCCATCAGTCTTCCAAGAGGGGAATTTGCTCTTGTAAATTCCTAGTCGTTGTCTTTGTGTAAAAATGACGCTCAACAAGTACAATATTAGATAGATCTAAAGATGTGATCAAGTGATTCAGTGGAGTGACCAGAGAAGGTCAAAGCAGAGTAGTGTATGAGCTTAAAGGATCTGATTCAACAAGTATGGGTTATTTCAAGACATTAATCTTGTTTTTTCTTAGCTACTACATGAATTTTATAAATCCTTTAACAAGGTAGTTCTTAGGACTTGTCTATAAATCCCTTAAGCAGGTACACTCTTGATAGAGTTGTAAAAATCATCTAGCAAGGTAGAATTTTATGTCTTTCAAATACTCCTAACAGGATATTAATCAATTCTAATAGGGTGCCTTTAACAGGGAAAACTTCATAACTATGGTAAGAAGCTTCATGGGTAACAAATCTAACCCTAGTTTTTTCCCTTTGACCAAGGGTTTACATAATAAAAATATGGTGTTATGTATATATGTTTCTTGTGTGGTTGAGCTACATGTTTATGTTTTGATTACAATTGCATGCATTGTTTATTTAGAAGTTCACTTTTATTACTATTATGGTTAATTAGTAAATAGGTATTAAGTTTGTAATAACTAATTTTCCCCCTCTAAGTACCTATTAATTCCAATAATTGGTATTAGAGCATGGGTTCTCTAGAGGAAAATTTTTACAACTTAGGAGTAGATCAGACGACATGGAAAGCTATATGTGTGAGAAAAAGTTGGAGGAAAATAATGATATGATTGAAGAATTGAAGAACAAGCTAAGGGCCTCATTAGAAAAAAGAAAAGAATTGTCTAGATAGCTGAGAGTAAGTCTAGACAAAATTGATGAACTATTTTAAGGAAGTGTTAACTCTAAGGAAGTTGATACACAAATAGTAGAACTGATGGAAAAGAACAAGATCTTAATCGAAGAAGTAACCAAGATAAAAAGAGAACAATAAAGTCAAGCCATAAGGATATGTGAAGTTCTTGAAGGCATGAGAACTATTGAAGATACAAAAAGGACTACTAAAACAATAAAGAAGAATGTTGAACAATTGATAAGAGAAAAGGATGCTATACTTTAGATGTTGACACATTAGAACCATGCACTGAATGAACAACTAAGTGATAGCAATGATGAAAACGTACAGATGAGCATTGAAAATGAGAGACTGAGGCAATAAAATGAAAAACTCAAAAAGGATTTGAAGATTGAAAAGGATGTCAATGAGAAGTTGAAATAGTTTGATTACATATTGCATATAATTAATGAGCAATTGAAGTACCAAAGGCACCCTAAAGATACATCTGGTCTAGGATACACCGGTGAAACATTTGAGAAACGTGAATCTTAAAACCACAATTTCAAGCCATATCATCTATCACTTAAAGTGCATACAAGTCCACAAGGTAATAATCCTTCTAAACCCACTTTCTATAGTTGTGGAAAGCTTGGACATACTACTAATGTATGTACGAGAAAACTAGTGAATGTTCCAAGAATTACTCACTTTGATGGTTACTTTCATAACTACAATAAGTATGTTCATCAAGATTATGAATGCAGATCAAAACCCAATAGTATATCATCTAAATGAAGATTCAATGGATATTGTTACATGTGCAACAAATTTGGAAATGAGCCAAAACATTTTAGATCAAGGGTACCATCACAAAGACTTCCTAACAAACTAGTGAGTATTTTAAGAAGAGAAGGAAACATGAATGCCACATACACTATCTATGGGAACTATTGACACATGGCTATGAATTATCAATTAAGAAACCCTAGAGGACAACATGTATGCCATGTTTTCATTGTCACAAGGTTGGACATCTAGAAAGAGATTGTAGGTATAAGAACCAATCACTAAGAAATGAGGATAAGAAAGGTAAAAATATTGTTAATCCTCAAGAAATAAAGAATGAGATGAAGAAAATATGGATTAAGAAGAGAGAACTCAATCCTTTTGAGTTGACAAAGAACTCCAAAACATCTGGAAGTGTGGAGAAATATTCATCAAATTAAGCAATCAGTAATTCTTAGGGGGAGCACTTCATTGTAAAAATAGTAAACTAATACCCTTCTGATTATGTGTCGTAAGATCTATCAACATTTTGAGATGTATTTCAATACATTATTATGATTTCATGAATTTATGATAATAGGATTTTAATCTATAAAAATAGATATGACTAAAGATGATTATTTGCAAGTATAAGTTAGTTTGAAGGTATCAATTGATATAGGTAATGAGTAAGGTCAACCAGTTAAGAGAATTTATTACATGGTCTTATAGCTATTAAAACTCTTTCTTACAATATAATTGTGAAAAGTAAATTCATTTGACATTTTGTGATTTGGTGAAATTTCTTGAGAGCTTCTAAGATAACTTTAGAGAAAACACTTAGTGCAATCTAAGCTAGAGAAATTGATATTTGAGATCGAACTAATAATTTGAAGGAACCCTAGCCATTGGTTGAGTAGAGTGGTGTAAGCTTAACCTTGTCAAGAAATATTCAAGTGCAATTGTGTTAATCATTAAGGCCAAGAGTGTAGAAAATCAAGGATTGATAAAGTTGGAGCCCTATCTTCCATACCTTGGCAACTATTGTTAGTCAAAGACATCAAGACTTTTATCCATTGCAAGATTAAGGAGCTAGGAAATGATCAAATTGTGAAGGAGTGCAACAACATTTGTGTTGGTGGAGTACTGAAGGATGAATTCAAACACTTGGAAACCAAGGGTTTAATAAATTGTTTTCACATGCTGATGGAGTTTAATAAAGAATGGGTATGATATTTTTTCAGAATATTCTATGACCAATTCATTTGATTGGATATACCAATTAAAATAATGAAGGAAATGATCTATATGGTTACAATTAGATTCATGACCGATGGGGAACCATGTACACTAAGGCAATTTGCAACCCATGAAGTGATGTGGTTGACAAAATAAAAATAGGATCAAAGAGTGATGACAGTAATTGACATTGAAGACCTAGAGGTCAGATTTGCATCGATGATAATAGGTTACAAAGTGTATCAACCTATTAGATTGAACAATATACCAAGTGGTGCAATTCATGTTGTATACAGAATTGTAAAGGAAGGGATAAAATATGACCTTTTTGATATGGTGTGAAGTCAACTATTATCAAACCTACAAAGAATTCAAAAGGACAAGAATAAATCACTAAACTATGGCATACATATGGTATGTTTATTATTTTACGTGCAATATTTCTTTCCTGGTAAATGTTATGTAATTTGGAAAATAGATAGACCTATTATTTATCAAATGAGTGATTATATTAAGTAGTTAGGAGTTAACTTCAACAAAACCATGTGGGGATACTTCAAAGACTTTCAGGATAGAATGCATAAGAGGCTTAGGATCCCATCACATATAGTTGAAAATTATAAGCTCATAGTGTGTTTCATGGTTGATACCGATTCATGTATCATTTAAGCAGTTGACCCTAGAACTTCATGGGTACCTCCTATGGGATATGAAGTGGATGAGAATCTATTAGTACTACACATAGATTCGATGCTAACAAAACCATTAGATCGGTCAACGCCTAGGTTTGGAACATATGAAGAAGCCTATGCAAGGATATAGTCAGAACTTAACAAACCTAGAATTAAGAGGAAAAAAAGGAAAATGATCAATGACCTAGAGAAAAAATTTGTCACAGGTGAAAGTAGTAGTGCCGAGGGAGATCCACATAACATGCCTAAGGTATATGCCAAGAAGAAAGGAAAATCGGTGACAAATAAATCCTTTCCCTCTATTGTAGATGTAGTAGAAGTAGAGGTGCTAGTAAAACCTTCCCCAAAAACTTATAAAAAGAGAAAGACCAAGAAAATAGTAGATGATGAGAGAACGGATTCAGATAAGGAAATCTCTCAACTAGCCAAGAATGATAGTTCTTACAGGATAATACCCATAGATGAAGAAGTGGCTAAAGGGATAGTTGAACATGGAAGAATTGGAAACATTAGTGTACACAAATATAAATTTATAAATAATTATCATAAGAAACTATTTGAAGATGCTATCATTGAACATCTGCATAAAATTCACATAGTGGGCCATTCGAGCTGCAAACTCCTATTCCTAAGGAACTATATCAAAAGGTTGATGCAATATGGAAATATGCATTGCAAATAGATAGGGACATCAAAGAAAGAACTTTTGCAATAACTATTCCTAATCTCTCAACATCAAAAATTGATGAAGCTCTAAAGGAGAACATCAATAAATTCAAAATAAGAGGCAAAGCTGCTATAATCTTGGTAAAAAAACACAGGAAGTGGAGAATGATGCAATTAACATATGGAATAAAGTTTTCAATGTTGATCAAATGGAACCCCAAAAGGATACAAATGAGAGTACACAACATATGGATGAATCCTTTACCCTAAATAAATTGATTGGAAATGTAATTTCAAGTATACCCAGACATATTGAAGTAATTGAAAGGATTAAATTGACAAAGGACACCACATATGAAGTTATCATTGAGGACATCATAGAAAAACCACCCTCTCATGATGATACTTTGGACATTGGTAATATATCATCCATGCAAACTTTATTGGATATTGATGTGATGGATGTGGATATAAATATAGACAAGATATAAGTGGCAGTAGAAGAAAAGGAAAAGAATGATGAACTGGGAAAAAATACACTAGTTCATCATTCTTTTTCTTTTCTTCTACTACCGATATGAGTATCTTAAAAAGTATGGAGGATTTGGCATCTGGACTAAATAGACATATTACAGTTTTGGAGACACTAAAGGAGTCTTGGCAGCAATCTTTAGATTCTACAAAAGAAATCTACAAGTAAATTTTTGCCAAACTATAAGTATACTATGAGATAAAAAATTTGATGTATATACAAGTTGGTTACATACCTTTGGCATTGTTGTAAAAGGGGGATATAATATGATAGTATCAGTATACTTATGATAGTATAAAAAGGGGACATAATATTATAGTGTCTGTATAAACACAAGGGAGCTAATACATTTGCATATCATCTAACATTTTGATTTTTTCCTTAAATTCCAAAGGGTGAGAATGTTGGCATTGTAGATGAGATAAGGAGAATTTTTTCTAAATACTTAGTGCATATTTGATGTTAGTTATCATTGATGGCAGTCAAGCAGTCAACTGGTTGAGAACTTGGTTGAGTACTTTGAGTAGAAAATAGTTAATCAAATGAAGAAATTAGATAGATGATGAATCATGTCATAATATGAATAAGAAAAAATAATATTTTAAAGTACAAAATTTTAGTCAAAACCATAAATAGAGAGTAAGATAGGTAAACCATAAAATTGATTAAGTACAAATCGGTGAATAGAGTGAAGTCAAATATTGGAACCGGTAAAGGAAATTGACTGGTAGTATAGAGAAGCTAAAGGGATAAGTGTGTCAGCAATATGTGAACACAATTTTGTGGATGAAACTCATTATGATGAACATGTAGTTAGTTTGGTTATGTTTCAACTGGTCAGCAATAAAGTTTATAGTTTATCAATCTAACTTGGACAAATCAGTGAGTGGCAAGTTTTGTAAATGGGGTAAATCCAGACATTCAAGAAGTAAAGTATGGTCAATACTGAATCATTTCATTACACTTATTGGGATTACAACCTTGATTGTGTATGATCCCTAGGTGGGTTTAGGGAAAATAGGAAAAAAAAATTATTTACTTGGGTATGAAAACACATATGCATGAATTAAATAAGGCGGTGAAGGCAAAACATTTTTTTGGTTCAAGAAAAGTTTTTTGATGGTGATTAGGATTCATGATTGGAACCCTAAACATGTTATTGAGAAATGATATGAAGTTTATTTAATGTTTTTGGTCAAGTAGATAGAAAGGTATTTTTGGAGAAACAAAACAGACTAGTATTAGACAAGTCCAAAGGTGTGCTCAAGTGATGCAGTGGAGCGACCAGAGAAGGTCAATACAGAGTAGTGTATGAGTTTAATGGATCTGATTTAGAAAGTATGGGCTATTATTCAGGTCATTAATCTTTTTGTTGCTTAGCTTCTACAACAAGTTTATAAATCCTTTAACAAGGTAGTTCTTATCATGACTTATTTTTAAATCCCTTAACCAGGTGCACTCTTGACAGAGTTGTAAAAATCCTCTAGCAAGGTATACTTTTATAAGTCTTTCAAATGCTCCTAATAGGGTAATAATCACTTCTACTAGGGTGAGTCTCTAGAAGAGATAGTGTAAGCCTTGAACAGGGAAAACTTCATAAATTTAGTAAGAATATTCATAGGTAACAATTTCCACTATGTTTTCTTCCCTCTAACCTAAGGGTTTCCATGATGAAAATCTGGTGTTATGTGTATATGTTGTTTGTGTGGTTGAGCTACATGTTTATGTTTTGATTACACTTGCATGCATTGTTTATTTACAATTTTAGTTTTATTAATATTATGGTTAATCAGTAAACAAGTGTTAATTTTGCAAGAACTGATTCACCCCCCTCAGTACCTATTAATTCTAATAATTCTTCCATGGATGTCTGTAACCTTCTCCTAGAAAGACCGTGTAAGTTTGATAGAAAGGCTAACCATGATGGTGAGAAGAACTCATACTCATTTTAGAAGGATGGGGTGACATATAAAATATAGTCTATTGGGGATGAGAAAGTAACCAAAAAAATAGGTCCTAGTTTGTTTATGGTTGGGGAGAAAGAGTTCCTTCATAGAATGAAGGAAGGAGGGGTAGGTTTTTCCTTGGCACTGAAACCCAAGTTAGGGAAGGAGACTAGTGAGAAGGAGGCCCCTACAGAGGTCTAGGAGTTGTTCAATAAGTACATTGAAATAATCAATGATGGTAACCCTAGTTCATTACCTCCAAAAAGAAGCATAAGCCATCAGATAGACCTTGTTCCAGGATCCTCCATCCCTAACAAGACTTCATAGAAAATGACCCCACAACAAAATGAGGAAATAGCTAAGAAAGTGTAGGAGTTACTAGATAGTGACCTAATAAGGAAGAGAATTATCCCTTGTTTTGTCCCCATAGCATTGACACCTAAGAAGGAGTGAAGTGGAGATTATGTAATAATTCAAGGACAAAAAACATAATCACAATAAGATACAAGTTCTCCATACCAAGGATGGAGGACTTGATGGATTGCTTAGTTGGAGAAAGGTACTTTTCAAAGATGGATCTCAAAAGAGGTTATCATTAAATCAAGATCAGAGAGGGGGATGAGTAGAAAATAACATTCAAGACTGTATAAGGCCTGTGTGAATGGCTTTTAATTCCATTTGGGCTCTCAAACACACCAAGAACCTTTATGAGAATTATGAATGAACTCTTGAAGGACTACATTGGAAAATTTATTGTAGTGTATCTAGATTATATACTATTTTTTAGTAAAACCAAATAAGAACACCTAAGGCATTTAGATATTGTTTTCAAAAGACTTTTTGATGAGAAGTTGCTAATAAATCTTGAAAAGTTTGAATTTTTGAAATGGAACTTGTTTACCTAGGTTTTGTGATCTCTCATGGAGACCTAAAGATGGATCAAGCTAAGGTTAATTCCATACTTAATTGGCCCACTCCTAGGAATGCACGAGATGTAAGGAGATTTCATGGGCTGGCTACATTCAGTAGGAAATTCATAAAGAATTTTAGTCAAATTTTCTCTCTAATTTTGGACACCATAAAGGAGGAGGTAAGACAAAGTTTCTTTGAACAAATCAAGAAGATCAAGGATTTGAGTAATTGAAACAAAGGGTAGCTCCTTAAACTATTTTGGTGTTACCTGATTTCAATAATCTTTTCACCATTGAGTGTGATGCTAAAAATATGGCTATAGGTGTTTTTTTAAACCAAGAAGGAAGGTCTGTGGATTTCTTTAGTAAAAAACTAAATGAAGCTAAGAGAAAGTACTCCTCTTACAACCTTGAGATGTATGTTATGGTACAGGATTTGAAAAAATGGAGGCACTACATCTTACCAAGGGAATTTTTAGTTTTTACTGATAATCATGACTTTTGATTTCTAAATTCAAAAGAGAAGTTAAGTCATAGACATATGAAATTGATTGAACATTTGCAAGCATACACATTTACTAGTAAACATAAGAAGAGGCAAGCCAAGAAAGTGGCTGATGTACTTAGTTGAAGGGTGATAAATGATGAGGCCAGTTTAAGGCCTATTTGGTTTATAATTGTATGGTTAAGACTTGGGCATTTCATGAGTTTTTCATAGACATTATTTAGACTTCTTATGTTTTGTTGTGAAATGTGTGTATTTTGATGCTTTAAGTTTGAATGAATATGTTGGATATATTACATGATTATGAAGAATGAAATCTTATATCTTTCCATTCTGCATTAACTGGGTAATATCTCTTGTAGCCATTTGATGAGGCAAAGCCGATATGAAAAACTTATTGTGAATTTATATCTTGGGTATATGTTACGATTTTTGCATATGCTCCTTAATCCATTGTAGGAAATTTTGAGCTAGTGGGCGAAGAATATTTTAACATCATCAAGAAGATGAAGTGGAGCCATGAAGGTTGAATAACTATTTTCAGGATTCATAATGATACCACCACTTGCAGTCGATAGAAGTCATTGTTATGGACTAAGTCAATATTGTTAGCAGCCTTTTTGGAGTAAATCTAGCAGTCGTTCTTTCCTAGATTTGTGCGCACTTGAACAGAATTTACTTCTGCATTGATGATGTTGTTTATTTTGTATCTTAAAGTTGTCATCTCCATGATGTTGGAGAATCATATTTTTAGGAAGTTTTGTTTTGATTTGTTGTTAAATAAGATGGAGTTGTAAATTTCCAGTTTAGCTAGTAATTTTTACTAAAAAATACTCTTTGTAATCTGACAGTAGTGAATACAAATATGTTACTACATTTTTTATCTTTACTTATGAATGAATGAATGAATGAATGATAATTTCAATTCCTAATCTTTGAGTTTTTATTCATTCACTCTTTAGTGGGGCTCCACACAGAAGGTGAACTCGGTTCATAGTAGGTAGAAGTTAGATTTAAGCTTTGTTGAAGTATTTAGACTCAGTTGCTCCTACAACCATTCGGTAGCAGAACTAATGCTTGTTTCCTGCAAACTAAATGCATAGTGAATTTATGTTTAAGCATAGTTTCAAAGGTCTAGATTAAATCGTTACTTTGCTTCCTAACTTAGTATTTTCCTTCAAGCATTTCCCTTATTCATTTCCCTTATTTAAGTTATGATGATGCCTAAAGTAGATTAGAGAATATACTTTATAGACACCATTTCAAGTTTATGTCCCTAGTTGATGATTCAATGAGTTGAGTATGCTATTTGAAGCATGATATTTGTCACTATTTAACCACAGTCACTATAAAAATGTTGTCCAAACCTTAGTTACTAGGGTATTATATTGATCGGCCAATAACTGTGCAAGAGATACAGTTGCATAGCATAGGTATAGATGCCTTTAAGGATATGTACAGTGAGGATGAAGACTTATCAGAGGCTTACAAGGTATGCATAGATTTTAAAAACACTTTCCATAGTGATTCTTAGAGTACACTTTACAGAATGGCCTTCTCTTTAAAGGGAGATAGTTGTGTGTCCCTAAGGGTCAATGAGGGAGAATTTGATACAAGAGAATTATAATGGGAGTCTTGGCATGGGAAATTTGTCTAAATAAGACATTAGAGTTGGTGGAGTGTTCTATCACTAGCCCAAAATACACAAGGATATCAGAAAATATGTGGAGATATGCACAAAATTCCAAAGAGACAAGGGAAACTCATCAAATGTAGCACTGTACCACCACCTTTGTTGGTACCAAAAAGACCATGGGAGAGTCTTATCATGGATTTTGTTGTAGGGTTTCTAAGAAAAAATGGTGGTTATGATAGTATTTTTTTTATGGTTGATCGGTTCAATAAGATGGCCCACTTCATACCCTCTAAGACAACACATGATTCCTCTCATATAGAAATTTTATTTTTCAGAGAGATAGTAAGGATTCAAGGTTTTCCATTGAAAATAGTATCAAACAAGAATTCTAAATTCATTGGTCATTTTTGGAGAACATTGTGGAGGAGGTTTGGAACCAACTTGTCCTTCATCTCTTCTTATCACCCCCAAATTGATGGACAAACTAAGGTAGTAAACAGGTCCTTGGGGAATTTTATTAGGTGTTTGGCTAAGGAACATGTCTAGGCATGGGATGTGATTATTCCCCCAAGAAAATTTTTCCTACAATGACTTGGTGAAAAAAAGTACAGGCAGAAGTCCTTTTGAATTAATATATGGCATGCATCAAAGAGGATTCCTTGAGTTGAGAGTCCTAGAAGGTATGGAGAAGAGGAGTGGCCATATAGAAGAATTTTTAGAAGCCATGAAGGAAGTTCATGAATAGGCAAGAGCCAATCTCAAGAAAAAACATCCAAAAAAGTGAAGGAGAGAGTAGATCAGAAGAAGAGGGATCTACAATTCCAAGTTGGAGACTTGGTTATGATACATTTGAACAAGGAGAGGCTTCCCAAAGGTAGTGTGGGGTAAATCCATACAAGATAAAATAGCCTTTAGATATAGCTATTTCTCGTATGTTTAATGTGGAATAATTGATATAGTGTAAAGGGCCCCATATCATAGAGGGAAATGATGCATCTGTAGATGAAGAAAAGAAAGACTAGTTGAACCAATTTCCATCAAAGAAAACTCCTATGGTAGAAGGTATCCTGGATAGTAGAGTGGCCAAACACACCAAGCATAAGACTTATTAGGAGAATCTTGTCTCGTGAAAAGATCAACCTACTTTAGAGGTTATTTGGATGATGGAAGAAGATATAAAGAAGCTAGGTATTTATCCTAACCCACTCAAACATGAGGGACTTAAGTTTCTTCCACCTTGGGAGTATGGTGCAGGAGCACCAAGGTGTAGTCCTTAGGGGCTAATTGTTTTGAGTTTTTATTAGAGGATTAGGAAGAGTATGTGACCCTATGGGTCTTGAATGTAATAAGGCATCATTATAACCCTAAGTAGAGAGTCAAGAATTGGGTCAAAATGACCTTTAGGGCATTTGGGCCCAATAGGCTCAAAAGATGTAATTTTGTCTAAAAGGATTAAAATATGATTTAATGGCCATAATAGGCCCTATTGGATGTAAAATGACTTGATTTATCCATTAGTAGGGTGTCTTAGGAGTTAGAGGCACCATAAGGGAAAAAATGTTAAAATTGTAAAACTTGCACAAAAAGTTACCATACAACTTTTGCAACTTTGGAGCAACTTTTTGCAAATTGCTTGTAAAGTGGTCTCAATAGTCAATAAGTTTCAAAAGGTAGTTGAGGGAAGTTGAGAAATTTATAGCATGGGTTTATAATCCTTTTGGATCAAGGATGTAAGGGTTGAAGAAGTTTTTTTATTAGAATAATAAGAATTTCCTAAGTTTTTCCTATTCAATTCTATGTCCTTATGTTTGGCATGTGTGATAGGTGATTAGATCAATAAATTTGACATCATAATCAGATATTAGGGTGAGTTAAGAATTAAATACACTTGGTCTGGTCTAGTTTGATAAAGTTTTGCACATTTCACAAGTAAATTACTAAGAATGGTCCATAATTGAATCCTTACCTAGGGTTTCTTTAATAAATGTTCATAACTTAAGATTTCACTATGAAAATTCAATAGCACTGGGTGAAATAAAAGTTATGAGATTTTATTATAAGATTAAAGATATGTGCAAGATCATGAGGGGCCAAACTATGCCCTAAAGTGGCAATGAAAAAATCAGCAAATCAGGGTTAGTCAACTTGACGTGAAAATTTCAACTAGCTATCAACCTAATATCAAAAAGTTGTAAGAATAGAAATCTGTAGAAAATTGAATGTGGTTTCTAAACTACTAGGCCTTTTTTTGAAAAAAAAAGTTAGTATGATTGGTGAAAAGTATAGATTTCAATGTAGTAGTACAAAAATTTTTGGAAAAAAATAAGTAGGTGTATGTCTGACCACCTTAATCATAATCAAATGATAATATTTTATTATAAGATTTTATATATAAGTAGTAGACTCATGCCTGGATGTGACACATATTTTTTTGTAATTTTATTCCAAAAAATAATTAATTATGAATTTTCTTCTACAACATTTTTAGAATAAAAAAACTCCCGTGTCTGACCACCTTAACTCATTTAAAACTTTACAAAATTCAAAAAAAAAAATTCCTTATAGTAGGCGAAGCATAAAATGTGACGCATTTTTCAAATTTCAAAAATGTTATACCGTTTGAAAGTTATAGTCATTTTGCAATCAGTATATAAATCAACACTTTAGAGGTAACCCAATTAGAAAATAACTTATAATTACTTACCAAATTCAAAATTTGACAGCAATTATATCGATAGAAAGCTGATAATCTCCTTAAGATACCTTTTTCATTTCATCAAATTCGAGTAAAAAAAATTCGTCAGCTACATGGTCGAAGTTTGGAACTCAGAGAAATAGGGGAAAAACACATTTTTGAGACATTTCAATAGTTGACCATGTAGGTGTAGTGCACAAAGCAATACTGAGCCTAATCAGGTACCTAGAAAGGCCAGCAGAATTTTGATTTTAACTTTTCCCTCCCCTTTCTCCCTCCCATTTCTCCAT